>JAEBDU010013017.1:894271-899271 GCA_016802625.1 Heliconius numata
AGAATATTTTTAAGAGTTAATGCAGAAAAGTATGTTTACGTTATAGTTGTATAATGAGTATCATTTGTCGTTATTTTATGATTTTAACGTTATAAAAATAGCGGATTTAATGTCTGTATTTTATTTTTAAAATACATTTTTGGGGGCTGTACAATAGACTAGAAATCATTTTATATTATTTTAGTATATATAGGTTTTTTTAATATTTTTTTCTTCATTCGTGATGATATTTGTTGTATATTAAAAGTAAGCAAAAGAGGTGAAAGGCTTCTTTGTTGCATAAGGTAATCTAAAGATAAATCATTCGAATTGATTTGATACTTAATACCAATAATACACTCTTTATAAATATATAATTTCAATTTCGACGTTGCCTAATATTGGGACGTTTAAAGGTATAAAATAGGCTTGTCGCCTACTATAAATTAAGGGACAAAAATATGGATATTGAAAAATTTACTGAACGATCAAGAGGTTTTCTTCAAGCTGCACAGACGATTGCTATTCGTGATTTTCATCAGCAATTAACCCCGGAACATCTTTTAAAAGCATTACTCGATGATGAAGAAGGGGCAGCAGCATCGTTAATTCGAGCTGCGGGAGGAGATCCTAAAATTATTCAAGGTGCGGTTGAGCATGTTTTGGCTTCTCTCCCCAAGGTACAAGGGGGAGGCGCAGGTCAACCACAAGCTACGCCCGAATTAATTCGGGTATTGGATAATGCGGAGCAAGAAGCAAAAAAGGCTGGAGACACTTATGTTGCTCAAGATCGTTTGTTGTTAGCAATTGCAGCCTCTGATACGCCTGCTGGATATGCGATGCAGAAAAATGGAGTCTCAGCACAAAATTTATCGCATGCGATTGATGCTATTCGTAAAGGCAGAAAAGTCGATAGCGCAAATGCAGAAGCTTCATTTGATGCATTAAAAAAATATGCACGGGATATGACCGAAGTTGCGCGACAAGGAAAGTTAGATCCTGTCATTGGTCGCGATGAAGAAATTCGCCGTGCAGTGCAAGTATTGGCACGTCGTACCAAAAATAATCCTGTTTTAATTGGGGAACCAGGCGTTGGTAAAACCGCAATTGTTGAAGGGTTGGCACTTCGTATCGTTAATGGAGATGTGCCAGAAGCCTTAAAGAATAAGCAATTATTGGCTTTGGATTTAGGGGCGTTGGTTGCTGGTGCTAAATATCGAGGGGAATTTGAAGAACGTTTAAAAGCGATTTTGAAGGAAGTCGAGACAGCAGCGGGTAAAATTATTTTATTTATCGATGAAATGCACACCATTGTTGGTGCTGGTCGTTCAGATGGGGCGATGGATGCGTCAAACCTCATTAAACCTGAATTAGCCAGAGGTACCTTACATTGTATTGGCGCAACGACGCTGGATGAATATCGTAAATATATAGAAAAAGATGCTGCATTGGCACGTCGTTTTCAACCTGTTTTCGTGGGGGAACCTTCAGTAGCAGATACGATCTCTATTTTGCGCGGGATTGCGGAAAAATATGAATTACATCATGGCGTGCGTATTGCAGATAGTGCATTGGTAGCCGCAGCGACATTGTCTAATCGATATATTACCGATCGTTTTTTACCTGATAAAGCGATTGATTTGGTGGATGAAGCTGCTAGTCGTTTACGGATGCAAATTGATAGCAAACCTGAAGCTTTAGATGAATTAGATCGGCGTTTAATTCAGTTAAAAATTGAACGTGAAGCGTTAAAACGTGAAGAAGATTCTGCTAGTAAAGAGCGTTTGGCTGTATTAGAGACCGAAATTGCTGGGTTAGAAGAAAAATCGAATGCGATGACGGCGGCTTGGCATGCTGAAAAAGATCAGGTCAACGCTGTACAAAAATTGCAAGAACAGTTGGATCAAGCACGTTCAGAAGTTGAGGTTGCCCAACGTCAAGGGAATTTGGCAAAAGCTTCTCAGTTAATGTATGGCACTATTCCTGATTTGCAAAAACAGATCGAAGACGTTCAAAGTAAAAATAATGAACATCCAGAGGCTGGGCAGCTTGTCTCTCAAGCCGTTACTGATCATGAAATTGCAGGGGTTGTTTCACGTTGGACAGGAATTCCTGTTGATAAAATGTTGGAAGGTGAACGGGCTAAGTTATTGCGTATGGAGGATGAGCTCCGTGAACGCGTGATTGGTCAAGAACCAGCATTAAAAGCGGTTTCAAATGCTGTTCGTCGTGCCCGTGCTGGATTACAAGATCCTAATCGTCCAATTGGTTCATTTTTGTTCTTGGGCCCAACAGGGGTTGGTAAGACAGAGTTAACCAAAGCACTCGCTGATTTCTTGTTTGATGATGAAAAAGCCATGGTGCGAATTGATATGAGCGAGTTTATGGAAAAACATGCTGTATCTCGTTTAATTGGTGCGCCTCCTGGCTATGTTGGATATGAAGAAGGTGGTGTTTTAACCGAAGCAGTGAGAAGGCGACCTTATCAAGTGATTTTGTTTGATGAGGTTGAAAAGGCACATGAAGATGTCTTTAATATTCTATTGCAAGTGCTTGATGATGGTCGTTTAACGGATGGACAAGGGCGCACGGTTGATTTTCGAAATACAATGATTATTTTGACCAGCAACCTTGGTTCTGATGTTTTGGCTAATCAACCAGACGGTGAAACAACGGATATGGTGCAGGCTGAAGTCATGAAAGTTGTTCGTGCGCATTTCCGCCCAGAGTTTTTAAACCGTTTGGATGAGATTATTTTGTTTAGTCGCTTACAAAAAGCAGATATGGCAAAGATTGTTGATATTCAGTTGGGTCGTTTACAAAGCTTATTGGCTGATCGTAAAATTAAATTGGACCTTGATGAGAAAGCACATAGCTGGCTAGAAGAAGCTGGGTATGATCCTGTTTACGGTGCTCGTCCTTTGAAACGCGTCATTCAGCGGAATCTGCAAAATCAGTTGGCTGAATTGGTTCTACAAGGTGATGTCTATGACGGTGAAGATATTCCTGTTAGTGCTAATGAAAAAGGATTGATCATTAAAGGTCAACAGAGTTCCGACTTAGGGTAATTAAGACATTTTTTTAGTTAATTAATATATCGATTTAAGTCAAAGGGTAGGTGTAATTTTCACCTGCCCTTTTTTGTTTTGCTCTCCAAAAAATGAGAATTTTTAATAAATAAATTATGTTAAAATAATTACTATTAGTTATTAATTATAGATTCAAATTAATAAAGTATTTATTAAAAAGGTAAATTGATGAGTAACAATACAAATGAAAACATTATAATTTCTAGTGCAGTTTTAATTGTGCCAACAAATATCGTACCAACAAATGTTGTGAGTGTTGGAGAGCTCGTAGAAAGTTGTAATTTATCTAATAATGATATTCAATTTGTTAATGGCGGAACAGTTGATAGCGTTACGTTGAAACCTTTATTTATTTCTTCTGAGTTTAGTTCTCTCGCTATCAGTAGTAAACCTATTGTTGACGATGATGGTAATTCATATAGTGATGAATATTGGATGACAAGTACAGATCAATATGTGTTTTCTGGTGGTACTGTTAATAATGTTGAGCTGGATGGATATACGTACAATAAGTGGCTAGCGTCTTTTCATGGAGGGATATATGATATAATATATATCCCCGCTAGACAATATGTATTTGAAGATGGACTTGTGAATGGTGGGACAATATATGGTGGTCAACAGTATATTGCATCAGGGGGAGTTGTAAATAATATTATCTTAAATGCTTCTAATAATCAGGGGGTTGTTGATGGTCATGATATTTTAGGTGCTAAGGTGGAACAATATATTTCATCGGGTGGTATTGCAAAAAATACGAGTATTCTGCGTGGAACTCAATATGTATCTGCTGGAGGAGAAGCGGATGGTACTATTCTTAATTATCGCTGGGATGGTATATATACTAGTGATGTAGCAGAGCAACGTATATTTTCTAGTGGTGTAGCAAAAGATACTTTAATATCTAGTGGTTATCAGTATATTTTGTCAGGTGGAATAGCAAGTAATACAACTTTAATTCAAGGAGTTATAAGTGTAGCTAGTGGTGGCACAACTGTTGGTGATTTAACTATTTCTTCAGGTGGATCTTTATATGTTGCAAATGGTGGTAATTTAGAGGGTAATATTACTTTAAATCCTGGTGGTAGTGTTACTATTGGTCTATCGAATGGTGGTTCTGTTGATTTGGTTGGAGATACTAATAGTGGTTTGATTATTTCTGGATATACTAAGGGTGTTGATAATAATTTTACAACCATAATTAATGGCTTTTCAGGACAAGATACAACAACTTCAGATAAAGTTCGAATAGCTGGGTTACAGACTGTAAATATTTCTTCTGTGATGTATCCTGATGATAATCATATTAAGCTTGGATTATTGGATGGAACATCTTTAACATTAAATATGGTTGGGATTAAACAAACTGGATATAGTTTACAAAGTGACACATATGGGACAGCAACCCTTATGGTTTGTTTCTTATCTGGGACGATGATTAAGATGGCTAAAGGGGTTTGTGCGGTTGAGGATATTCAGGTTGGAGCCACTGTATTAACTTATGATCCAAAAACTAAGAAGCATGTTACAAAAAAGGTAACGTGGGTAGGCAAAAAAAGTGCCTGTGTGAATTCTAGGTTGCCTGATGATCAAGCTGGGTATCCTGTTCGTATTTTAAAAGATACTTTTAAAAAAGATGTGCCGAATAAAGATTTATTGATTACGCCAGAGCATTGCTTGTTTATTGATGGATATTTTGTTCCAGCACGCATGTTGGTGAATGGGCGTTCTATTTATTATGATTATTCGATAACGAATTATGATTTTTATCATATTGAAACTGAAGATCATTCTGTGATTTGGGCGGATGGAATGTTAACAGAAAGTTATTTAAATACGGGTAATCGTCATAAGTTTAATACAGATCAAAAAGTTGTTTCATTAGATCCTCATGTAAGGGTTTGGGAGAATGACGCAATAGCGCCTTTAAAT
>JAEBDU010013017.1:904271-982403 GCA_016802625.1 Heliconius numata
TATAGATCACTTATATAAAGTATTTTATTTGCTGTGGATTATTTTGATTATTTTTAGAGATAAGAATGATGAAGGTAAAAGCGGGTAAAGTGGCTGATATGAGTGTATGTGTGATGAGTAAGAGCAATAAGAGCATTTGGTGGATGCCTTGGCATCAAGAGGCGACGAAAGACGTAGCACGCTGCGAAAAGCCACGAGGAGTTGCGAGCAAACTTTGATCCGTGGATATCTGAATGGGGCAACCCCCCTCGTATGAGGGATCATGCACTGAATACATAGGTGTATGAGGCGAACCTGGGGAACTGAAACATCTAAGTACCCAGAGGAAAAGACATCAACCGAGATTCTGCTAGTAGTGGCGAGCGAACGCGGAGCAGGCCAGTGGCTTTAAAGAAGGAAGTAGAATGGTATTGAAAGACCAGTCATAGAGGGTGATAACCCCGTATACGTAATTGCTTTAAAGTCCTTGAGTAGGGCGGGACACGTGAAATCCTGTCTGAACATGGGGGGACCTCCCTCCAAGCCTAAATACTCCTTGGTGACCGATAGTGAACAAGTACCGTGAGGGAAAGGTGAAAAGCACCCCGACAAGGGGAGTGAAAGAGACCTGAAACCAAATGCTTACAAACAGCTGGAGCCTCTTATGGGGTGACAGCGTACCTTTTGTATAATGGGTCAGCGAGTTTCTGTTTGCAGCAAGCTTAAGCCGATAGGTGTAGGCGCAGCGAAAGCGAGTCTGAATAGGGCATTAGTTGCTGGCAGAAGACCCGAAACCAAGTGATCTAGCCATGGCCAGGTTGAAGGTGCGGTAACACGCACTGGAGGACCGAACCCACGTCTGTTGAAAAAGACGGGGATGAGCTGTGGCTAGGGGTGAAAGGCCAATCAAACTTGGTAATAGCTGGTTCTCCGCGAAATCTATTGAGGTAGAGCGTCACGTATTACCTTGGGGGGTAGAGCACTGAATGGGCTCGGGGGTCCCAAAGACCTACCAAACCTAATCAAACTCCGAATACCCAAGAGTATGAGCGTGGCAGACAGACAGTGGGTGCTAAGGTCCATTGTCGAGAGGGAAACAGCCCAGACCACCAGCTAAGGCCCCCAAATGATAACTAAGTGGGAAAGGATGTGGAGATTCCAAAACAACCAGGAGGTTGGCTTAGAAGCAGCCATCCTTTAAAGAAAGCGTAATAGCTCACTGGTCTAAATAAGAAACTCTGCGCCGAAGATGTAACGGGGCTCAAGTTATCTGCCGAAGCTGTGGGTGCATATTTATATGCGCAGTAGCGGAGCGTTCTGTAAGTCTGTGAAGGAGACGGGGTGACCCTCTCTGGAGATATCAGAAGTGCGAATGCTGACATGAGTAGCGACAAACAGTGCGAGAAACACTGTCGCCGAAAGTCCAAGGGTTCCTGCGCCAGGTTAATCCACGCAGGGTTAGTCGGCCCCTAAGGCGAGGGCGAAAGCCGTAGTCGATGGAAATCAGGTTAATATTCCTGAACCTGCTAGAAGTGACGAATAGAATATGTTGTCAGATCTTATTGGATTGATCTGGCTTTTGGACTATTCCAGGAAATAGCTCTAGCGGATAGACCGTACCCGAAACCGACACAGGTGGACTGGTAGAGAATACCAAGGCGCTTGAGAGAACGATGCTGAAGGAACTAGGCAAATTACTTGCGTAACTTCGGGATAAGCAAGACCGGGTCGTGGGCAACCATGGCCAGGTGGCACAGAGCAGGGGGTAGCGACTGTTTAGTAAAAACACAGGGCTCTGCAAAGTCGAAAGACGACGTATAGGGTCTGACGCCTGCCCGGTGCCGGAAGGTTAAGAGGAGGTGTGCAAGCACTGAATTGAAGCCCCGGTAAACGGCGGCCGTAACTATAACGGTCCTAAGGTAGCGAAATTCCTTGTCGGGTAAGTTCCGACCTGCACGAATGGCGTAACGACTTCCCCGCTGTCTCCAGCATCGGCTCAGCGAAATTGAATTCCCCGTGAAGATGCGGGGTATCCGCGGTCAGACGGAAAGACCCTATGAACCTTTACTGCAACTTTGTAGTGGCATCAGGAAAACGCTGTGTAGGATAGGTGGGAGGCTTTGAAGCAGAGGCGCCAGTCTTTGTGGAGCCATCCTTGAAATACCACCCTGAGTTTTTTTGATGTCTAACCATATCCAGTAAGCCTGGATTGGGACCCTGCATGGTGGGCAGTTTGACTGGGGCGGTCGCCTCCCAAAAAGTAACGGAGGCGCGCGATGGTGGGCTCAAGCCGGTCGGACATCGGCTGTTGAGTGCAATGGCATAAGCCCGCCTGACTGTGAGAGTGACAGCTCGAACAGAGACGAAAGTCGGCCATAGTGATCCGGTGGTTCCACGTGGAAGGGCCATCGCTCAACGGATAAAAGGTACTCTAGGGATAACAGGCTGATCTCCCCCAAGAGTCCACATCGACGGGGAGGTTTGGCACCTCGATGTCGGCTCATCACATCCTGGGGCTGGAGCAGGTCCCAAGGGTTCGGCTGTTCGCCGATTAAAGTGGTACGTGAGCTGGGTTTAGAACGTCGTGAGACAGTTCGGTCCCTATCTGCCGTGGATGTCGAGACTTGAGAGGATTTGCCCCTAGTACGAGAGGACCGGGGTGAACATACCTCTGGTGTACCGGTTGTTGCGCCAGCAGCACCGCCGGGTAGCTAAGTATGGAAAGGATAACCGCTGAAAGCATCTAAGCGGGAAACCCCCCTCAAAACAAGGTCTCATTACGGGCCGTGGTAGACCACCACGTTAATAGGTCAGGTGTGAAAGCATGGAAACATGTGCAGCTAACTGATACTAATCGCCCTTGCACTTACTCTACATAACACACATACACTCATATCAGTCACTCTTATAAAATAACCAAATATCAATTAACCAACCATGAACTCACAATACCAACCAACACACAAGGGTATATTAGATGACCTGGTGGCAATGGCGGGGAGTGAACCACCCGATCCCATCCCGAACTCGGTCGTGAAAACCCCCAGCGCCCATGATACTATGTCTTAAGGCATGGGAAAGTAGGTCGCCGCCAGGTCTTCTAATATACCCCTCATACCATCCTAAATAATCCAATCGTTAATCATCATCTGATTAGTTCATCTTTATCAACGGATTATAAAAATAATTCTCATTAATAATTAAACCTTTAATGATCGAATAAAGTAAATATCTCAGCTATCCTTCAAAAATCGAAGAATAGCTTGAACAACCAATATAACTGAGACCTCAAAAAGAGAAAACTCAGTCATAATATATGCCAATAGGGAAACTTATGAACCCTAATCAAACATATAGGCATATACACCCCTGCGGGGTGGAGCAGCCCGGTAGCTCGTCAGGCTCATAACCTGAAGGTCAGAGGTTCAAATCCTCTCCCCGCTCCCAATAAATACCAAATCATGTAAATTAAGAGTGTAAAGTTATATAAAACTCAATAATTGTAAGAGTTATAATGGTGGAAATTGATTTGTATATACTTGTTTTATAATATGTTCAGGTCGATATAAATGGGAGTCAAGTTATCTCATCTAAACCTTTGATTTTCATTAGTCACATTATCGAAGAAAATGAGTTTGATAAAATTCTTGCTGATTTTATTAAAAAATCTTATTTAGGAATGTTTGAAACCTTTGTATCATCAGATGGAGAAAGTATTCTAAGTGGTGATAGGTGGTTTGTGAAAGTATAGATCAAGCTTTAAATCAATGTGTGATACAAATTTCGTTGTGTAGCCCTTATTCTATTCACCGACCATGGATAAATTTTGAGGCTGATGCTTCATGGATATAAGAAATTCAAGTTATTCCTATTTGTCATTCTGGATTAGGTAAAGATCAACTCTCTATATCTTTATCTTTATCTTTGTTGCAAGCGATTGATATTGATCAAAAAGATGCAATATTAAGGTTTTTTAATACGTTATCTAAAGAATTACAGTTTGATATACCAACGATAGATATTAAAAATTTTATTAATTTTTATAAACACTGGTCAGTGAACTATTTGTTTAAATTTCATATTTTAGATCCTATAAAAGAATGTGTAATATATGCCCTGATTTGACAAGATTTTTTTATTACGGGCAGGTTAAGAATAAATTTATTCCCAATCTATTGTATTTTTTTCAGTTTAAAGATTGGTTGAAAAAGTTATAGGACTATAATTAATTACATGGCAATTTACTGATGTATTAAAATTAGTATGAAAGATGGGGTCAATCATGAATGGGAAATAACTTTAACAGATAAGTATATATCAGAAACTTTACCAATATTACGATCAAGAAAATAGGTTTAATATATTATACATTTATAAATTTTTATAATAATTCACCATAAATTCTTCAAAAAATAAACATATTTAACATATTTATTATGTGTTTTGAATAAGCCTGATTTTGAAGAGTATATTATGATAAATCGTAATTATAGTAATAAATTTATATATGTATTGATATATTTTATCTTTTTATTATTGATGGATAATGAGGCTTTTGCAGATAAAGAATATCGTCGAGAAACAGTTAGTCATGATGCTAGTTTAATGTTGTTAAATAATCCTGAAACTGATCCTGCGAATAATCCCCAACAATTATTTTTGAATCATTTTAATCAATATCTTGATCCATATGGGATACAATTTGGTTTGGGGTGGGTGAATGAAGTTGCGGGTGTTGTAAATGGAGGTAAGAGTAGAGGAGCAACGTATGCGCATCAAATTGCATTTTCTTTAGATCTTGATTGGGAGAAAATTGTTGGTATTAAAGGATTATCAACACATATTATGATGTTTAATTTTGCAGGTCGCAGTGCAAGTAAACATTATGTTGGGGACCCTCATATTCAGGCTCAGGATGTATATATTCCACATCAAGCGATGTTGCGTATGTATAATTTTTATTTTGAGCAACAATTATGGGATAATAAGATTAATATTAAAATCGGGCGTCAAAGTATAGGTAATGATTTTGGTTATAGTGTATTATCCTGTCAATTTATGATGTTATCTTCGTGCGGTCACCCAAGGAGTATTGCGCAACAGGGATTTTCTACTTGGCCAGGTACAGTATGGGGAGCTAGAATTTTATACCAACCTGATTCTAAATTTTACGTCCAAGTGGGAGCTTATCAAAGTAATCCTTGGCCTCAGGGGGGACGAAATGGTTGGGATTGGGGTGCAAAAAATACAACAGGTGTTTTTTTACCGATTGAATTTGGATATCATACAGACATAGGTAAAAATCATTTAATTGGGCATATACATGCTGGGGCAGGGTTTGACACAAGTCGTTTTAAAACATGGTCAGCCCAAGCAATAGGATCGGGGAAAACAGATCATCGAAGCCAATTTTGGATTATGGTTGATCAGATGATTTACCGTAATGATCCAATTGAAAATCATGGATTATATGTCATTGCCAATTGGGGGCATGATTCCCCAACAACGGCTACATATAAAGATTTTTATAATTTAGGGTTTTTAAATCGTGGTTTTTGGCATGAACGACCAAATGACCAAATAGGGATAATGTTTACTTATTATACGGTGCCAAGAGGATTGAGCCGCGCACAGGCTTATCAAATTAATCAGGGTAATGCTGTGATGCATCATGGTGTGTTTGAGCTATTAAATGAAGCACCAGCTATACAATCAAATGCGATGATGTTTGAATTGAACTATGGCGTATCTTTATATCGTGGCGTGATGATTATGCCTGTATTTGAATATTTTCATCATGTCGGGGCAACGAAAAAAGTATATAAGGATGCTGCTGTGTTTGGGATGCGTACCAGTATTGTTTTTTAAGATATTTATAGGTTGGATATGAGTATTATGGGGCATCACATCCAACCTATATTTTTATTATTCGTAGGCTATAGGTGTTTGAATGATTTTGGTTTCTCGGTTTGCTTGGATTTGAGCAACAAATTTTTTGCTAGAATCAACGCTTTCTTTATTCATTAGAGCACTATATTTAATTGTAAAATGAATTGTCTTGCCAGCATCAAGCGTTTGGATACGTCCTTGTTCTCGCTCTATAGGGGTTGCGTAAGCATAGTTTGTGCCAGGTTCTATTCCTGTAACATAGCCTTGTTTTTCAGTGTCGGTGTTTTTCCATAAAGTTAAATAAGGTAATTCATTGATATTAAATTCAATAGCAACCCCTTTATTTCCTTCTTTATTATGTAAGACGGCAGTAGTATTTCCGTTTTCATTGGCATAAGGCACAATATTAAAAACCATTTCATCAAAATTTTTGGTTGGTTCTAAATAAGTTTGCCAATCAGTTAACCCTTTTTGTGCATATTCGTTAAAAGGACTGATTTCTTTAATGGGGGCTATGAATTGTGCGTCTTTTTCTAAAAGGGGTTTACTGAAATTACTATGATATATGATTTGGTAATCATGGGGGTAATCGCTATGATTGGTTAGGCAATCATGAATAGTAAAATCATGGGTGTCTGGAAGATAACACAGCTCTGCGACAGTTTGTAAGTCAGCTTTTTTAAAAGTGTTTTCCTTAATTACCCCTCTAATTTTAATTTCGTAAGGTGCGACCTCGCTAATTTCAACTTCGACTTCAGAAGCGGGGATATTGCCAGCTTTTCCGTGTAAGCTATAGAGCTCTCCATTCTCTCTACCAGGGTGACCAGCCCATTCAAAGCCACAACGAACCATCATCTCGTTAAAACCGTCTAACCATTCAACTCCATTACGACTTTCAAGATTTATAAAAGCTGGATTTACAATTTCTTTTACGGGTGAGTCCCATCCAAAGCGAATATCTTTGCCCGTTACATTTATAATGCTCATCCCTCTTGTTGGGCAGAGGGTTATTGTTAAACCGTTGGGGCTAGTGATTGTAATAATTTTGCTACCCTCTTGTTTTCCACCATGAAGGATTTTTTGTTCAATGGTAAAAAATGTATCGATAATTCCGAGTTGGGTACTATCGATTTTCCAATTTCCAACCTCAATATTATGTTTTGTACTGGTTAAGATAAAAATTTTTGATTTTTCTTTTGTATAAACTAAAGCAGGAGAAACACTGGCTGTTAAAGATTTATTCATTATTTATTCCTCTTTGTGTTGATATAGTATTTAGTGGAGGAGTTGTTGAAGCTTTTCCTTGAAATTATCAATATCTATGACACCGTTATGGCGATAAAATTCATCTTTGTCACCAATTACATGGGATAAAAGAAAAGGAGGGTTATGGTCGATATCCATAACTCTTAATTTATCCCAAAATGGCCTGATATAATACTCAAAAGCTTGCGCCAAAGCACATTGATCAATGCACCAATTTAATGGATTTTTTGGAGTATAAGCATAGGTTATATATTGTTTTAATAATTGTAAGATTGATTGTGTTTTCTCTAAATCCCTTAAATATAAAATTCCTGCGCCTAAGCACCAGGGTTCCCCTGATATTTGATTGCCCTGCTGGTCGAATGCAAAAATGCGTAAAGCAAAATCATAATTTTCTTTCATTGCTTTAACTTTTTTATAAAAACCACTCTCAACACAAGCATCAATATCAACAATAAAAGTTTGTGTTGGATAGCGTTCAAATAGCTCAGGGGCGAATAAATATCGGATACTGGCAAAATAAGCCCCGTCTTGATATGGGTATAAACCATATCCAAACGTTAAGTGAAAATGAGGAATGTGCTGATGAATATAATCTGTGGTATTGTGTAAAAATCGCATCTGTTCAGGCGATGGATTATCAAGGCATATACTGACTACTGTTTTTTCTTGATAATGATTTTGGATATGTGATTCTAGTAAAGAAAAAAGAAATTTCGGGAAATACATAAAATATTTAAAATCGCATCCTAAAATTATAGAGATTTCTGGTTTCTCGCCTTTTAAATCAGCATAAGACCATTGCCACATTTTAAGTTGAAAAGGATCATGACTTTCTTGAACTGGAGGAAGTTTTTGTATTTCTTCGTCAGATAACCATGTATAGACACCACAATTAATTGTTGTAAAAATCAGGTTTTGCTCTATAGAAAGTTTTCTGGCTGTTTGAAAATGGAAATCTGTTTGTTTTCTATCGTGCAATATCCAATAAAGTTTTCCCATACATAAATGATACCATGGGGTTGATTGGTTAATTTTATATTCAGCATCTAGTAATTTTGTTAATTGTCCACCGTCTATCCATTGTAATATATTACAAAGTTGAATGAAATAAACACTATAATAATAGCGAGTAATTGGATTTTTATCTTTAAGATCATAGGGTAAGATTAAGATATTAAAATCTCTTGGAACGGATGGTAAATTAAATTCTTCTAAAAGATTATCTATAAAGAAAATACAGTCATTTTTTTTATTTTCGTCATTTAATCTGTTTAAAATATGCTTTATTTGCGTGACAGAGGCTTTCATACTGCACAACATTTTTTCGATAGAAGATAATGTTTTAGCAATATTGTTGCATTTAAAGTCAAGAATAGCTTGGAAATAATGATATTGATGTTGGTCAGGATAAAGAGTGCTTCCCCAATTTAATAATTGAGTAGATAAAGTATAATTTTCGTAAAAAGCAAAATATTTTGCAAGTTTTATAATATTTTGCGTATCTTTGGGGTGCTTTTCAAAAGCTTGTGCAATTGATGTGATACTTTGTAAAGAGGGATCAAGTAAAGGTGGAGATGCACGTTCTTTATTCAAAGAAATAAATTGGAATATATCAGGGGCTAAATTGACCATATTGAATGCTAGCATTTTTAAAAAAATATTTTAAGATATTTGTCGGTATAATTAGCATATCATATTTTTATAAATGGATATCGAATTCATATGAATAAATAAAATTCTTATTGTAAATTTTAGTATGTTATATTTTATAATAATTTGAAAAGTAGTTTAGTCACTATGAATAATGATATTTGTTGATTCTTTTTTACCTTATGATAAAGCAGATTAAGTTTTATTATATTGAAATAAAGTAATTGAAAAAACATTTAAATTTTTTTTGTATTTACTTTCCTTTATTTAAATACAAGATTCAATTGTTATATTTGGAATGGTTATAATGGATATTATATCGGATCGTCTAAAACAAATACAGCCAAGTCAAACATTGGTAATTTCTGCAAAAGCGCGTGAGATGAAGGCAAAAGGACGTGATATTATCAGCCTTTCTGCAGGTGAACCTGATTTTAATACTCCTGATAATATTAGTCAGGCAGGAATCACGGCAATTCAAACAGGCCAAACAAAATATACGGATGTTGGTGGAACAGTGCAGGTCCGTCAAGCTATTGCTAATCGTTTAAATACAGATTATGGCTTAGACTATACGGCTGATGAAGTTGCAGTTTCTACAGGTGGTAAGCAAGTTATTTTTAATGCGATGTTGGCCAGTATTAATCCTGGGGATGAAGTTATCATTCCAGCTCCTTGTTGGGTTTCTTATCCTGACATTGTGACATTGGCTGGGGGAAAACCCGTTATTGTTCCTTGTGATGAAAAAACAGCAGGTTTTAAGTTACAACCTCAACAGCTTCAAGAAGCAATTACTGAAAAAACAAAATGGCTGATTATTAATTCACCTTGTAATCCAACAGGTGTTGCCTATACCAAAGAAGAATTACGTGCTTTGTGTGATGTATTATTAGAAAATCCAAATATATGGATTCTCACAGACGATATATATTCAAAACTCGTTTATGATGGTTTTGTCTCTTCTACGATTGTTCAAGTAGAGCCAAAGTTAAAAGATCGTACAGTTACGATGAATGGTGTTTCAAAGGCCTATTCTATGACAGGTTGGCGTATCGGATATGCCGCAGCACCTGTTGAATTTATCAAAGCAATGATGAAATTACAGGGGCAGTCTACAACAAATGCTTGCTCTATCAGTCAGTTTGCAACGATTGAAGCCTTATCTGGACCTCAAGATTCAATTCAAGAAATGCTTGCAACGTATCAGAAACGTCGTGATCTTGTTTGGGAACAATTGAATGCTACTCCTGGGCTGAGATGTATTAAACCAGAAGGCGCATTTTATCTATTTGCATCCATTCATGGTTGCTTAAACAAAACATCTAAAAGTGGTGTAAAAATTGTAAATGATGCAGCCTTTGTAACAGCATTATTAGAAGAAGAGGGGGTTGCTGCGGTTCATGGTGCTGCCTTTATGATGGAAGGATACTTCCGTATTTCTTATGCGACTAGTACAGAGTTGTTAAAAGAAGCTTGTATGCGTATTAAACAATTTTGTATGAATTTACAGTAATGATAAACGGATGAATACGGAACAAAATCTACAAGAACCCACTCTTTCCTCCCGAATGGATGGGTTTGAAGCACCAGCAACCATTGCAATGTCTATGCGCGCCAGAGAGCTTGCATCGCAAGGGAAAGATGTTATTTCGCTTGCATTGGGGCAACCTGATTTTTTTACCCCTAGGGTTGCGTGTGATACTGCTTATGAGGCTGCATTAGATGGACAAACAAAATATCCACCTATCGATGGAGTCATTACCTTAAAGCAAGCGGTACAAAAAAAATTCCAACAAGAAAATGGTTTGGAATATGCGCTAGATGAAATTATGGTGGCTAACGGTGCGAAACAAATTTTATTTAATGCGTTTATGGCAACATTAAACCCTGGTGATGAAGTGATTGTTCCAGCACCTTACTGGACAAGCTATCCAATTATGGCGCGGTTCCTAGGGGGCAAACCTGTTGATGTTATTTGTACAGAAGAAAATAATTTTTCTTTGAAAGCCGTTGATTTACGTAAGGTGTTAACAGAAAAAACAAAGTGGTTAATTATTAATTCTCCCAGCAATCCAACGGGTGCTGTATGGTCAAAGCAAGATTTGTTGGAAATTGCCGAGGTCTTACGGGATTTTCCTCAAGTTTGGATTTTTGCTGATGAGATTTACGAACATTTAGTTTTTGATGGTGAAATTCATTATTCTTTGGCAGCGTTGGCTCCTGATTTAAAAGATCGGATTCTAACAGCCAATGGTGCATCTAAGACTTATGCAATGCCAGGATGGCGTGTTGGATATGCGGGCGGACCAAAGCGTTTAATCAAAGCCATGATAAAAATTCAAAGTAATTCAACTTCTGGCGCATCCAGTATCAGTCAAGCCGCAGTAACAGCGGCGTTGCATCATTGTGCAAATGATGTGGAGGAAATGAAAAAAGCTTATGATCGTCGTCGTAAAATGATGAAAGAGGCCTTTTCAAACATGCCAGGCGTGACGTGTGCGGTACCTCAAGGGGCGTTTTATGTGTATCCAGGGATTAAAGGGTGCCTTGGAAAAACCAGTGCAGGCGGACGTAAAATCGAGAACGATCAAGATTTTGCCGAAGCGTTGTTGGAAGAACATTATGTTGCTGTTGTTCCAGGTCATGCTTTTGGACTAAGCCCCTATTTACGAATCTCCTATGCTGCTGATGACGCAGTATTGGAAGAGGCGTGTAAACGGATTAAACAATTTGTTACTAGTTTAAAATAAATATTTTAAATAATATCATAGATTAGGGTTCTCTTATTAAATTTAAGAGAACTTTTTTTTGGGTTAAAGTCGGAATATAATAATATATATTCACAAAATTCATGATGGTGAAGCAAAAGATCACAGGATCTGGATTTTTTAAGTTAAAAATCTATGTTTTTATGAGATATTCTTAATTGTTTTTATAGTGAAAAAATGAGTTCTCGTGATCAATATAGTCGTGTGGCTAAGGCCATAGAGTTTATTTTAGAGCATTTTCAAGAACAACCTAAGCTTGACGATGTCGCAGCGCATGTTCATTTAAGCCCCTTACATTTCCAAAAATTATTTACGCAATGGGTTGGAACAAGTCCTAAGAAATTCTTGCAATATACTACTCTGCAGTATGCAAAAGAGATTTTAAAAAAAGGAGAAAAAGGGGCTTTATTGAACGCGACATACGATGCAGGTCTTTCTAGTACCAGCAGATTGCATGATCTTTTTATCAATATTGAAGCTATGACCCCAGCAGAATTTAAAAATGGGGGTGTTCATTTGTATATTGATTATGATTTTATAGATACTCCTTTTGGAAATGCTCTGGTGGCCTCTACACCAAAAGGACTTTGTTATATGGCGTTTGAAGAGGATATGGTTCTGGGGATTGCAACTTTGAAAGCACAGTTTCCTCGTGCGGTTATGCAGCAAAAAACAAGCCATTTTCAACAGGATATAGCGTCTATATTTTCTTTTAACCACCATATTTCTCAGATTAAATTACATTTAAAAGGAACTGACTTTCAGCTTAAAGTGTGGGAAAGTTTATTAAAGATCCCTGCTGGAGAACTCATGACGTATGGGCAAATAGCTCGGGCGATTGATAAACCTAAAGCTTGCCAGGCGGTTGGTACTGCGATTGGTCATAATCCTGTTGCTTTTTTAATTCCTTGTCATCGTGTGATTCAATCCAGTGGTATTTTGGGTGGATATAAATGGGGCAAATTGCGTAAAGCGGTGCTTATTGGCTGGGAAGGGAGTAAAATAAATGAATGCTTCCAATGAAGAAATTGATGCATTGTTAAATATTATTCATGCTCAAGATTGGAATGTAATAACCCAGTCTTTACATCAAGATGGCTTTGCTATGATAAAAGGAGTATTGTCAAAGATACAATGCGAGGCGCTTAAGGCGTTATACCATAATCCTTTGGTTATACGTAAAACTATCCAAATGGAGCGATATCGTTTTGGTAAGGGACAGTATAAATATTTGAAATATCCATTACCTCGGCTAATTCAAGTGTTAAGAATGACTATATATCCTTATTTAACACCTATTGCTAATTCATGGTTTCAGATGTTGGGTATTAATAATTTTTACCCTGATACGCATCATGAGTTTCTCGATATTTGTAAGCGTTATAAGCAAGATAAACCAACGATATTACTCTTGAAATACCAGCAAGGAGATTTTAATACATTACATCAAGATTTATACGGTCAAGTGTATTTTCCTTTGCAAATGGTGTTGGTTTTAAATCAATCTCAACAAGATTTTTCTGGAGGAGAGTTTATCTTAACGCAACAGATCCCCAGAGCGCAATCTAAAGCAATTGCGATACAGCCTGACAAAGGCGATATACTACTATTCACAACACAATTCAAACCCGAACAAGGAAAAAGAGGGTATTACCGCGCTTATATGAGGCATGGCGTCAGTCCGTTACATTCAGGAGAACGGTATAGTTTGGGCATTATGTTTCATGATGCGATGAGTTGAAGGAATGATTTTACATCAAGAAATTACGGATCAGGCATTATATCAACTTTTGAAAAATAACAAAATTACGTTTGGGGGCAATATTCATTTGAAAATTTACGGCCGATTAAATTGCTCGTCAGGGCGTAGGATGTTGAGAAAAAACAGAGTGTTTTTTGCGAGTGAACAAGAAGCCATTACTTATGGATTTCGTCCTTGTGGGATTTGTATGAAAGTGCATTATTATCAATGGAGAAAGGGTTCATTCAATGATGTATCCTAAGAATATTCTTCCTTATGATGGAGATGCTTTATATTATGGGTCTGTTTTATCAGTTAGAGATGCGGACAATTATTTTGATCGTCTTTTAGAAACGGTTTCTTGGAAACATGATGAGGCGGTTATTTTTGGGAAAAAAATTATTACGAAGCGTAAAGTTGCGTGGTATGGGGATAAAGCTTATCAATATACGTACTCAAATATTGATAAATATGCGTTACCATGGTTACCAGAATTACTGGCTTTAAAACAGATTGTGCAAAATTATTCGCACGAAACATATAATTCTTGTCTTTTAAACTTATATCATCACGGGGAAGAAGGTATGTCTTGGCACAGTGATGGAGAAATAGATTTAAAAAAGAATGGCGCAATTGCCTCTTTGACGTTGGGTGCGGCACGAAAATTTTGTTTTAAGCATAAAAAAAGTAAGGAAAAAATTGAATTATATCTGCATCATGCGGACTTGCTTGTTATGACAGGAACAACCCAAACACATTGGTTGCATGCATTACCTACAAGTAAAAAAATTTATGATAGCAGAATCAATATGACTTTTCGCACCATTATTGATGAATAAATTGGTGTCTTTATAAGGATTTTCTATCACTTAATGAAAGCATAGAGTGATAGAAAATATCTATTATTTTTTATTACCTTATTAGTGCAATCTTTTTTTCTGGCTTTTAGGATCAAACAATGCAGCCAGCTCTTGCATCATTGTGCCACCCAATTGCTCGGCATTAGTGATGGTTACCGCATGCTGGTAATAACGGGTGACATCATGACCAATGCCAATAGCGGTGAGTTCGATATCAGGTTGAGATTCAATACGGGCAATCATACGTCGTAAATGCATTTCCAAATATTCTGGGTTATTGCTGGATAAAGTACTATCATCAACAGGCGCACCATCGGAAATAATCATTAGGATTTTGCGTTTTTCTGGACGAGCGCGTAGGCGTTGCCAAGCCCAATGTAAAGATTCCCCATCAATATTTTCTTTTAGCAACCCTTCTTGTAACATTAATCCTAAATTTTTGCGTGCATGTCGCCAAGGTTGATCGGCAGATTTGTAAATAATATGACGTAGATCATTCAAGCGTCCTGGTTGAGCAGGTTTGCCATTTTTCAGCCATTCTTCACGACTGCGTCCGCCTTTCCATGCACGAGTAGTAAACCCTAAAACTTCAACTTTAATCGCACAACGCTCCAACGTTCTGGCTAGAATATCGCCACACATTGCAGCAATCGTAATGGGTTTTCCTCGCATAGAACCAGAATTATCAATGAGCAATGTAACAACGGTATCTTTGAAATCTGTTTCTTGTTCATATTTATAGCTGAGGGAATACATTGGATTGGTAATAATGCGTGGCAATTTGCTGGCATCTAGCAATCCTTCTTCTTGGTCAAAATTCCAACGGCGCCTTTGTTGAGCCATTAATTTACGTTGCAGGCGGTTGGCGAGTTTTGCAATGATATTTTGCATGCTTTGCAATTGATGATCGATTTGTTTTCTTAGGAAATCTAACTCTTCAGCATTACAGACTTGATCGGCAGAAACGATTTCATCAAATTTCTTTGTATAAATATGATACCCAGCATCTTCTACTTCGTTAAGGGGGGGTAACTCTCCTTCTTTTGGGTCAGCAGGGGTTTCTTGGGTTTCAAAACCTTCGCCTTCATCCGCATCAGACAGATCATCATTGTCCATTCCTTGCGCTAATTGAGGGGCTGATTCTTGTGGCTGTTCCTGTTCTTGGGGCTCGGATTGTTCGTCTGCTGAGGGATCTTCTGTAGTATCAGGGGAGTCTGGATTTTCATTTTCTTGATCATTTGAAGAATCTTGTTCTTTTTCCTCTAAATCTTCCAAGAGTTGGTAGGCTGTTAATAATTGTTGAGAGGCAGTAGCATATTTCTTTTGATTATCCATATTAAGCAGCATTTGATTCAAAGCATCTTCGCCACTTTTTGTTAATCGATTACGCCATAATTGTACAATACGCTGCGATGCTTTTGGAACGGGCTCTCCTGTTAATTTTTCTCTGGCAAGTAAGGCGAGCGCTGTTTGAGGGGAAAGTTGTTCAGCTTTATCCATGCGTGCATGCCCTTCGGCATGGCTATTATATTCTTGAACAGAGCGCAGATTTGCTGCAACCCCTTGCATATGGCGACTGCCTAACGCTTCAACGCGGACTTGTTCCAAAGCATCAAAGGTTACTTTTGCATCAGAGATTGTAGGTTGTGTCGTTTCATGTATTTTAGGATTATGATATTTTAATCGCAATGCGATTGCATCCGCCGTTCCACGGAGTTGATTCATCATAATAGGATCATGAATTTCTGGTGGGTTGGGTAGGTGCACATTGGTTGGATGAATAGCGTTTTGCGGGGATTGGTGGCGAGAGATCCCAGAGTAAAAATGTACATTGGCGTCATGGCGTCCACTCAGAGCATGGATTACCCCGATGGTTGCCTGTTTAAATTTCTCTGGATTATATTCGTCTCTGTCGGGTTTTTTAGGAGGAATTTGTGGTGAAGATTTTGGTGTTTTGGGCTCTTCTGACATGGGTTCCTCCTCGTTAAATTATGATAAATCGGTAGATAAAGGATTAACGTTAAAGCAACGTTGATAATATTCAGCAACGGTTTGGCGTTCAGCTTCATCGCATTTATTTAAAAAGGTTAAACGAAAAGCTAAAGATAAGTCTTTAAAAATCTCAAAATTTTCAGCCCAAGTAATGACGGTTCGTGGTGACATTACGGTTGAAATTTCACCTGTTGCAAATCCTGTGCGTGTTAAATTTGCTAAAGCAACCATTGAATCAATCATTTTTGTTGCTTCGTAATCGTCTTTTGTTGCTCCCATTTTTGATAAGATAATATTGGCCTCTTGTTCGTGAGGGAGATAATTTAAAGTAGCAACAATATTCCAACGATCCATTTGCCCTTGGTTAATTTGTTGTGTGCCATGATATAATCCAGTGGTATCACCAAGTCCAATTGTATTGGCGGTGGCAAATAAACGAAAGGATGGATTAGGGCGAATGACTCTATTTTGATCTAATAAAGTTAGTTTACCTTCTGCCTCAAGAACGCGTTGAATAACAAACATGACATCTGGGCGACCTGCATCATATTCATCGAAAATTAAAGCGCATGGGTTTTCCAAAGCCCAAGGTAATAATCCTTCTTGGAATTGGGTAATTTGTTTTCCATCTTTGAGAACGATGGCATCTTTACCTATTAAATCAATCCGAGAAATATGGCTGTCTAAATTAATTCGAACGCAAGGCCAATTTAATCGTGCGGCTATTTGTTCAATATGAGAGGATTTTCCTGTTCCATGAAATCCTTGAACCATAACGCGACGATTATATTTAAAGCCCGCTAGGATTGCGTGGGTAATTTCTTTATCAAAACAATAGCTCGGGTCTAGGTCTGGAACCAAGGAAGTTCTTACTGAAAAACCAGGGACTTCCATATCAAGATCAATATTAAATGTCTTTCTGGTATTGAATTGTATATCTGGTGCAGAAAGAATAGATGTTGAAGGAAGATCAGTATGGGTTGCTTGTATTGGTGCAGCAGGTTTTTCAGTCATTATTAAAAGATCCTTTGTTTTGATAAACATATATTGTTAATGAAGTATGATTTTTATTAAATTTCTACTGTATTTACTAAATGAATACGAAGCTGTGTATAGGCAGCACTAATATTTTTGAATTGTTCTGTTCGATGCATATCCCCATGGTTAGTATCTGGGTGATATTGGCGTGCTAATATTGTGTATCGTTTTTTGAGTTCTTGTAAAGAAAGGGGCCATGCTAATCCCAAGGTTTGTAAGGAATTACGTAATTCTTTTGGGGCTTGAGGAACGTTGGAATGTATGTTCTTTTGTTTAAATCCTGGATGATCTTTAAATAACCCTAAAGAATCCTTAAAATACTCTTCTTTTAAAAGGTCACTCTTACCCAATTGTCCTAATTTCCAAGAGGGTTTATCCCATACGGTAGAGGATCTAAGATGCTGTTCAATTTGTGCAGGGGTCATTCCCTTACAATAATCCCAATTTTTATTATATTCGCGAATATGTTCTAAACAAAACCAATAATATTCTTGTAAATTTTGACGTGATTTTGGGGCCCGATATCCCGCAGGTTGATCACAGTTAGGCATGTCACAACATTTATTGTTGGGACAGTCAGGATCAGGGTCAAAGGCACGAAAACGTTTTTTACGAATAGTCATTAGAGAGTGAATTATAATAGGTCTATATTTATAGATGATTTAAAGGAAACTGATCTTATCATATTATACCCAAATTATAAAAAACAATATTTGACGTTAATAAAGTTTAAAATCGTAATAATTGTTTTTATAAAACATCATTTAGTAATCGCTTGCTGCTTTTTAGACATAACTTATGTTTATAAGGTTTCATGATGAAATTCAAAAAGTATCCTTTAAACTTGTTTTCCTTGAGTCAATTTACAGTTATGATTGCATTAATGATATTGCCATTCAATAAAGGAACAAAAATGAAGTGGATGCGAAGGGGCGTATTGCTTTTATTGCCAATGCTATTGGCAGCATGTCATGGTGGGCAAGAGTTACGACCAACATGTGAATTAACAGCCATTACACAAGTAGAATCTTATTTAAATAATCCTAAGGGATTTGAGGGGCAATTTACGCAGACTTGGCCTGATGGTGGGAAATCCACAGGGCGTATTGTTTATGAACCTGGCAAATTACGGTTGAATTATGAGTATCCTTCGCCGATGATTGTTGTGGCCAAAGATAAACGAATGGTAGCAAAAGATTTTAGCAACCAATCTGTGACACGTATTGGGTTGTCTCGTAATCCACTAGGGTTAATGCTGAAAACACCTGTACATTTATCTAATCCTATAGTGGTTACGAACATTCAACATAAGGGGAACTTATTGCAAATATCGTTGGCGAGCTCTGACAATCCTTCTCAAGGATTATTGACATTATTGTTCACAGATATCAGTGGAAAATTAACCTTAAAACAAATGCAGGCGGTTGATGTGCGTCAACGACGTAGTATTATGGATATTGGTAATGTTTATGAAGGGCTTCATGTGCCAGCATCCTATTTTGCTTACCCAGACGCTCAATAACAGGGAAATATTTGTTTTTCGATTAGAGGATGAGGAAAAATATGTGGCCATTGTTGTAATAAGACTTGGTCAACCTCATCCAAAGAACACTGAATACCCAGCTTTTCCATACTGGTGACCCCATATTCTGTTAATCCACAAGGAATAATACCAGAATAATCATCTAAATTGGGACATACATTCAGAGCAATTCCATGCCAGCTGATCCAGCGCGTTAGCTTTATTCCCAGTGCTGCGATTTTTTCTTCTTTTTGGGTTTTGGGGTTAATAACCCATAATCCAATTCGATTGCTTCTTTTTTCTGCATGAATATTAAATTGTTTTAAAGTGTATATTATCCAATCCTCAATAGCATTAACAAAAGCATGAATATCTCTGGCTGGGAAAGTTTGATGGTTTTCGCGTAAATCCATCATGATATAAATAATACGTTGGCCTGGACCATGATACGTCCATTGCCCACCACGGTTTGTATAAAAAGTTGGATAATTTTGTGTATTTATTAAGTCATGTTCTTTGGCAGAAGTCCCCGCAGTATATAAAGGGGGATGTTCTAAAAACCATAGGCATTCAGGTTGTTTTTTCTCATAAATATTGTGAACATGTGTTTGCATAGAGTGTAAAGCATCGGGGTAAGAAATAATTTTTTTGCTTTTTTGTAAAAATATTGGGGAAAAGGTCATTGCATGAAATCTTTTGATCGGTTATAGAGAAAGCACATTGAATGATACCATCATATAGGATGGTTTGTCATGTGCGGTCGTGGCGGAATGGTATACGCGCAAGCTTGAGGTGCTTGTGGGGGCAACCCCGTGGAAGTTCGAGTCTTCTCGACCGCACCATATTTTTCATTTTTTCAAAAAAGAATGATTTTCCTTTTCATATATCTGTTTTAAGATGGTTTCGTTAGTTTTTACATTGAAAACTTGAATTGAAAAGTTGATAGAGGAAAAAATGGATCAAAAATTTAAACAGGAAGCATTGGATTATCATCAATATCCAAAGCCAGGTAAATTAACAATTACGCCAACAAAAAGAATGGCAACACAACGTGATTTATCTTTGGCATATTCTCCTGGTGTGGCTGCTCCATGTTTAGAAATTCAGAAAGATCCATCATTAGCCAGCAAATATACAGCCAGAGGAAATTTGGTCGCTGTTATTTCTAATGGCACAGCCGTTTTAGGATTAGGCAATATTGGGCCGTTGGCTGGTAAGCCAGTAATGGAAGGGAAAGCAGTTCTATTTAAGAAATTTGCAGGAATTGATGTTTTTGATATTGAGGTTGATGCAACCGATCCAGACCATTTCTGTAATGTTGTTGCTGCTTTAGAGCCTACTTTTGGTGGAATTAACCTAGAGGATATTAAAGCTCCTGAATGTTTTAAGATTGAGAAAAATCTTCAATCTCGGATGAATATTCCTGTTTTTCATGACGATCAACACGGAACCGCAATCGTTGTGACGGCGGCTTTGGTTAATGCGCTGCGCATTCAAAATAAAAAACTAGAAGATGTTAAATTGGTTACGTCTGGTGCTGGTGCAGCGGCAATGGCTTGTGTTGATTTGATGGTAGGTCTTGGTTTAAAAGTTGAAAATGTTACCTTAACAGATATTGATGGCGTTGTGTGGAAGGGTCGTGACCCAAATATGCCAGAAAATATGGCCCGTTATGCCAAAGAAACAAATGCGCGTAAATTACAAGAAGTTATTGCTGGGGCAGATATTTTTCTTGGTTTGTCCGCAGCAGGTGTTTTAAAACCTGAATATCTTGAACATATGGCGGAGAAGCCCATTATTTTGGCTTTGGCTAATCCAGAGCCAGAAATTACCCCTGATGAAGTCAAAAAAGTAAGAACAGATGCTATTATCGCAACGGGTCGTTCTGACTATCCTAATCAGGTTAATAATGTTTTGTGTTTTCCTTTTATTTTCCGTGGCGCCTTAGATGTAGGGGCAAAACAAATTAATGAAGAAATGCAACATGCTGCGGTTTATGCTTTGGCAAAATTAGCAACTTTGGAAGCAAGTGAGGCTGTGATTGCAGCTTATGGTGGGGAAGCCCCTTCTTTTGGTCCAGAATATATTTTACCGAAACCTTTTGATCCAAGATTGATTTTGGAAATTGCTCCTGCAGTGGCAAAAGCAGCAATGGATAGCGGGGCTGCAACCCGTCCAATTGAAGATTTTCTTGCTTATAAAGAGCATTTGCAAGAATTCGTCTTCCGTAGCAGTCAGGTTATGCAACCTGTTTTTGAATCTGTTCGTAGACATTCAGATTTAAAAAAGATTGTCTTTTCAGAAGGGGAAAATGAACGGGTTTTACGTGCTATTCAAACATTGGTTAATGATAAGCTTGCTAAACCTTATGTCATTGGTAATAAAGAACGTATCCAAGCAAAGATTCAAAGTCTTGGCCTAAGTTTACAGGTTGATGAACATGTAGGTGTTTTTGAGCCTAAACGGGATGATCCTTTGTTACAATCTTTGGAAGATCCTTATAAACGATTGGTTGAAAGAAAAGGAATACCACCATTTCTTGCATATGAACAACTTTATCGTAGAAAATCTGTGATGGCCGCTATGTTGTTAAGAGAGAAGCATGTCGATGTTGCTTTGATTGGAGGGTACGGAGAATGGTATCGTCACTTTAAATATTTAAAAAATATCATTCCTAAACGACCAGATGTTACAAAATTTTATACGATTACTGCCTTAATACAATCAAATGTTGTTTTATTTATGGGGGATGCTTATTTACATTTGCATCCTACAGCAGAAGAAATTGCTGAGTTAACATTGTTGGCTGCTGAAGCAGTATCAAAATTTGGCCTTCCTCCTAGAGCAGCATTGCTTTCTTATTCTTCTTTTGGAACAGGGAATTCAGATTCTGCAGAGAAAATGCGTGAGGCATTGGCAATCATTAGAGAGAAAAATCCTACATTAGAAATTGATGGAGAGATGCAAGGAGATGCCGCATTAAGCCCCGTTGTGCGTGGTCGTTTAATTGACTGTTCACCATTGTCAGGTAATGCAAATTTATTAATTATGCCTTGTTTGGACTCTGCAAATATTGGTTTGTCTTTAAGTCGAGTTGTTGGAGATGGATTGCAAATTGGTCCGATTACGCTTGGTGCTACAAAACCTATGCATATTTTGACGGAGAGCACAACTGCGCGTGGTATTGTTAATCTGGCAATGATTGCGATTAACCAAACATTATAATGATAGGGTATTTATCCTATTTTTAATATATTTTTGTGACTTTTAAACCCCTATTTTACCATTGTTAATCTTAATGGTGAGATGGGGGTTATTATTTTAATAAAGATTAATCTTTATAAGAGGCTACCTTATTTTACTCGCCTCATATAAAAGTGATATATATAGTGATTTTAAATCAATATAATATAATAACGACCTAGAAATATCTTTTTAATATATGTATCCTCAGTGTAACTATTGTAATCTTTATTTGTTCTTTGTATGATGTCCCAATAAATATATCTGATAATTAAGTATTGTTTTTTATTAAATAGATGAAAAAGTAAATCTGTTTGAAATCTTTAAGGTTTCTGATATACGTTCTAGATATTAATGAAAGTTAACTTAAGGTACAATTCTGTGATTAAACCTCTACGTAAAGCTGTATTACCTGTTGCTGGATTTGGCACGCGTTTTTTGCCTGCAACGAAATCTATGCCCAAAGAAATGTTACCCGTTGTGGATCGTCCATTGATTCAATATGCGATTGATGAAGCAAGGGCAGCTGGAATCGAACAATTTTGTTTAATTACTGCACGTGGGAAAGATTCTTTAATTGACTATTTTGACATTGCATATGAGTTAGAAGATACATTGCGTCAAAAAGGTAAAAAAGATGCTTTGGAAGCATTGCAACCGTCAAGTATTCAGGCTGGATCTTTAACAGCATTACGTCAACAGGATCCTTTGGGATTAGGTCATGCGGTTTGGTGTGCACGCACCTTCGTGGGGGATGATCCTTTTGCTGTTTTGTTACCAGATGATTTGATTTTAAGTGAACGTGGCTGTTTATCTCAAATGGTTGAGGTATACAATCAGTACGGTGGAAATGTTGTTGCCGTTTCAGAAGTTCCAAAAGAAAAAACATCGAGTTATGGTATTGTTGATGTAGCAGCCGATGATGGTCATTTAGTAAAAGTTTCTGGGGTTGTTGAAAAACCCAATCCAGAAGATGCACCATCAAATTTATCTGTTATTGGTCGTTATATTTTGTCACCAGAAATTATGTCTTATCTTTCTAAAATGGAACGTGGTGCTGGAAATGAAGTGCAATTAACAGATTCAATGACAAAGTTGATTGGAAAAATGCCTTTTCATGGATTGCGTTATGAAGGAACGCGTTATGACTGTGGTAGTAAAGCAGGCTTTTTAGAAGCTCAAATTGCTTTTGCGCTTCAACGTCCAGATCTAGAATCTTCTATGCGTCAAATTTTAAAGAAATATGCTCATGAAGGCGCGAAATAATGGAACATCAAAGAAATATTAATTCAAGTATTTTACGCGAATATGACATTCGTGGCATTTATGACAAAACTTTTTTTATCGAAGATGCTTATGCGATTGGTCGTGCTTTTGGTAGCTTAATTGTTCGTAATAACGGCAAAAAAGTTGTCGTGAGTTATGATGGTCGTGTTAGTTCTCCTGACTTAGAAGTTGCATTGGTTGATGGATTAAAGAAATGTGGGCTAGAAGTCGTTCGCATTGGTCGTGGTCCAACACCTATGCTGTATTACGCAGCAACGACAATGGAGGCTGATGGAGCGGTGATGGTTACTGCTAGTCACAATCCAAAAGAATATAACGGCATGAAATTTATGCTGGCTGGTAAATCGTTTTATGGTAAGCAAATCCAAGAGCTTGGTGTGCAAGTTGCAAAAGGGGATGTGGTTCCAGAAGGAATTGGCAGTGTTCGCAAAGTAGATATTGTTGATGAGTATGTTACACGCATTTTAAAAGATTTTGGTATTAATGATCGTAAATTAAAAGTTGTTTGGGACAATAGTAATAGTGCCGCAGGTGAAGTGTTAACGAAACTTGTTCAACAATTACCTGGTGAACATATTGTGTTAAACGGAACGATTGATGGCAATTTTCCAGCACATAGTCCAGATCCAACAGTGCCTAAAAATCTAGTTCAATTACAAGAAGAAGTTGCTGCACGTAAAGCAGATATTGGGATAGCATTTGATGGAGATGCGGATCGCATTGGTGTTATTGATGATAAAGGGAATATCCTTTGGGGTGATCAATTAATGATTGTTTATAGCCGTGATATTTTACCAGATCATCAAGGTGCAACCATTATTGCCGATGTAAAAGCCAGCCAGATTTTATTTGATGAAATCAAAAAAGCAGGTGGTAATCCGTTAATGTGGTGTACAGGACATTCTTTGATAAAAGCAAAAATGGCAGAAACCAAAGCTTTATTGGGTGGGGAAATGTCTGGTCATATTTTCTTTGCCGATAAATGGTATGGGTTTGATGATGCGCTGTATGTTGCGGTAAGAACATTGGATATTGTCAGTCGTCTTAAAGGTCCACTTTCAGAAATTACTGAGTCTTTACCTAAAGCAATTTCTACCCCTGAAATTCGTTTTGATTGTCCTGATGATCGAAAATTTAGTGTGGTTTACGAAGTTGCTGAACGTTTAAAAGTTGAAAAAGCAGATGTGGTGACTATTGATGGTGTACGCGTCAATACCCCTGATGGATGGTGGTTATTAAGGGCTTCGAATACTCAAGCTTCATTGGTTGCGAGAGCAGAAAGTACAACAATTGAAGGGCTTGAGAAATTAAAAAAGGCCTTAAAATCTCAGTTAAGTGCATCTGGAGTAGAACTTCCAGAGATTTAATCTTTGATTATTAATGTGTTATTTTATAAAGGCGCACCTGTGAAGGTTGTGCCTTTATTTATTTGTTGGTTATGATTATTTACTATTTTGTTGATATTAGAGATATTTAAAAATGACTGTACCTATTTTGTTTAATCGTAAGCTTGTTCGTTACCATCGTGATCGGGCGGCATTATATTCTCATACAGTCCAAGAAATAGTAGAGGCTTGTGCTGGACGTTTATTAGAGCGTTTGGATGATATTCAACGTCCTTTTAAAGATGTGTTGGAAATAGGGGGAAGGGTCGTTGTTTCGTCAGTATTGCAATTAAGGGGAATGAATGTTGTTTCTGCGGATTTATCACAACGATTAGTTTCTTTAAATAAAGCCCCATCTGTTTGTATAGATGAAGAATTTCTGCCTTTTAAAACACAAAGTTTTGATTTAGTGATTGCCAATTTCAATTTACATTGGGTAAATGATCTTCCTGGAACTTTGGTGCAAATAAAGAATATTTTACGTCCAGATGGTTTGTTTTTAGCTGCGATACCAATTTTGCCAACATTATCGAATTTACGCCATATCATTGCTGAAGAAGAGGCAGAGTTATGTCATCAAGTATTTCCCAGAGTTTCTCCTTTCCCTGATTTGCGTGCTTGTGCGTCCTTAATGCAAAGAGCGGGTTTTGCTTTGCCTGTTGTTGATAAAGAAGAAATTTTATTTGTTTATCGTTCGGCAATGGCGCTTATGCAAGATTTGCGAAGACTAGGTGAAACGAATGCATTGATGGAGCAACAAAAAACACTCATACGTCAGTCTTTTTTAGCAAATTATATGGTTAAATTAGAAGACCAAGGTGAAATAGCTGTTCCTTTACATTTTGCGATTTTAACAGGGTGGGCTCCAGATTCATCGCAACAACAACCATTAAAACCAGGGCAATTTTCTATGCCATTGGAAGAAGCTTTGACAAATTAAAGCCTATATACTACTGATCTATTGTAGAGTAGGCATAAGTAATACATACTTAATTTTCTTAATTTTTCTTCCAATTAAGGATATTTAGAGAATGAACGAATATGTTCCTATCATTGATATTTCTGGTATCTATCAAACGAATAAGCGTAAACATATAGAAATTGCTCAACATGTTGATTGTGCCTGTCGTTATTCGGGTTTTTTTTGTATAACGGGGCATCATATTTCCCAAAATGATATTCAACAGATTAAAGTCCTTGCTCGTCAATTCTTTAATCTTCCTATGGAAGATAAACAAACTATTAGCATTTTAAATAATCAGATTTATAGAGGGTATAGCAGCCATGAGATGGAGCAATTAGACTATACAAATAGTATTGATTATAAAGAAATGTTTGATATGGGGTATCATTTAGAGAAGGATCATCCTGAGGTACAAAGGAAAGAACCTTTTCGTGGGCCAAATGTTCATCCAGAACATTTATTGCCTGGTTGGACAGAGGTTTTTGAAGCGCATTATAAAAATATGACGGATTTAGCGCGTGTTTTATTTAAAATTATTGCGTTGGGGCTAAATCTTGAAGAAAACTTTTTCAATGAAATGTTTTTTGAATCTCTAAGCACATTTAGAGTTATTCATTATCCAGCGCTTCCAGAACAACGGAATAGAGTGGTTTGTGGTGCCCATACAGATTATGGAATTTTAACTATTCTATATCAAGATAATGTTGGCGGTTTACAAGTCAGAAATAAAGATTATCAATGGATAGATGTTCCCCCAGTTCCAGATGGTTTTGTTGTAAATATTGGGGATATGATGGCGATGTGGACGAATGATCGCTATCAAAGTACATCACACAGAGTTTTAAATGTAGGGTATGATCGAATATCTATGCCCTTTTTTACAGAGCCCCATCCTAATCAAGTAATACAATGCTTACCTCAATGCTCTGATGAAAAAAATCCACCTAAATATGTACCTGTTACATGTAGAGATTGGTTGTTGAAACGTTTTAAAACAGCTTATAATGAGTAAGAACAATAAATTTAAAGAATTGGGTTATTTTAAAATAGTTCAGAAAAATAAGATGATCTTCATTTTAAATGCTGCATAGAGCAACTCTATTTGCAGCATTTGGAAAAGGTTATTTAGGAGAAGGCAGCTGATTTAGCCAATTGATAATTGTTGATTGTAAAGCAATGCGATGATCATTATAACCGTGGTTGGTTGGAATAAATGTCAAAGATAAATTCTTATTTCCTTCTTCTTTGACTTTTTGAGCAAATTCTTGATCTTCTTTGGCGAATGGGTCATTAGAATAAATAACCAGCAAAGGCGTGTTTTTTAGACCTTTAGCTGCGTTGTTCATATTAAATTCGCGTTGATTTTGGATAACTTCATCGGCCATTTTTTCAGGGGTAGTATTTAAAGTTTCAAAATTATCTGCCATCCATGCCACTGTATCGGCATGTTTAGGGGCAATGACAGCTTTCCCCCCCATATTTGCCGCGGAAAACATTACAACGCCAGCAATGTTTTTTTCTTTGGCGGCAGTCATGGCAACAGCCCATCCGCCCATGCTGTGTCCAGCAAGAACAAGTTGTTTTTCATTGATATTGAATTTTTTCTGGTTTTCAGGATTTTGAACAAAATTTAATACTGCTTTTGCATCTTCTAAATTGCCCGCAAAGCTATAATGCCCTGGACTGCCCCATGAGCCACGATAATTAAACGTTAAAACATTCCAGCCATTTCTCCTAACTGCTTGGGCTAAATCTAGGTTTTTTTCGTTGCCAGGAACGCCATGTAAAAGGATCATGGTTGGATGTGCTTCTTTGCCTGCAGCCAACATAAATAACCCATTAATCTTTACGCCATGGGTTGGGATATGAACGACAAGGTCATTGGCAGAATGATCTTTGTCTGAGATAACAGGATCAGTATAAATTGCTGAAGGTACAGATGTGACTTCTTTGGCATTCACGTTGGTGAAAGTAAAAGTAGCAATACCACTGCAAATTAAAAGGGTATAAAAAGAATAGCGAAATCGTTTTTGCATTATTTTGTCCTTAAAAATATTAGAATAGCAGATGAATTTGCGTTCTTGTTGTAAAGATTGCTTTATAAGTTCAAATTAAAGGATCAATAAAAGTTATTTTATGGAGTTTTTAACGTATAATGGGTTTTATTCATTTGTTGTGTATAGGAATTGGTTTTAAACATAGCTTATAATGATTAAGTAATTACTTTAAGAAAGAATGGAGTAATGTCAAACATGAATAACCCGCTTGTTTTCATCAGTTACCCTGTCAAAGATCAGGAAAGAGTGCTTTTTTTGAGCATCTAGAGCGGTGTGGGATTAATGTTTGGATGGATTGTAAATGTCTGAGAGGCGGGCAGAATTGGGATTTTGAAATACAGAAGGCTCATCGGTAGGCGATGATTGTTGTTCTATTTGTTTCTAAAAATTCTGTAGAGAAGAGGGGCTATTATCAAAGAGAGATTAAAATGTCTCTTAAAAATTTAGAAGAGAAATTAGATGACGATATTTATCTTATTCCTGTATTATTAGATGATATAGAAAAAGAACATTTTGAAAGACCCATTGCCTTACAACATTTGCAAATGATTAATGGTTACTTATCTGATGGTAAAGAGCAAATACTAGATTCCATTAAAACTCAATTTGAGAAAATGAAAATTGAGTTAAAACATATTCAAGAAGAGACAAAAGTTTTTTGGACAGTGAAGCCTGTTGAGAAAATTTGGGATGGTTATCCTGGATATAAAGTTAGTTTTGACTTTATAGAGTTTCAATCGGATCGTTATAAAGATATTCATTATATTGCTGATATTATTAATGGCCAGTTGGCTAATAAACTGCTAGAGACCACGGCTTGTGAAGTAGAGCAAGATTTAGAATATTTTCCTGTTGAGCAGATGGTGGAATGTAGAACTAATTCTTATACAGGCCGTTTGTATACGATTTTTCTTAAAAATAATATTATCTCTATACAGTATGATTTTGATCATTATGGTGCTGGGGCTATGCATGGATCTCAATGGACAGAATGCCATAATTTTATGTTAACCCCATTAGTGCAGATAAGCTTTGTTTCGAGGTTATTAGAAGATATGGATATTAATTTTAGTAATCTACAGCAAATTGTGAGGGATAAATTGGTGCAATATTTAGAGTGTGAAAATGATGATGAGATTATGATGGATGGTACGAATAATCCTGAAGACTTAAGTAATTTTGCTCTTGCTGATCGTCATATAGAATTTAAATTTCGTAATTATCAAGTATGTTCTTATGCTCAGGGTAATCCATCAATTTCTATTTTCTATGATGAAATATCTCATTTACTCTCTAAACATGCCAAAGAACAGTTGGGTTTAGAGGAAAAACTAGACTAATTTATATGTTTCCCAAGAATGTTTATTTTAAATATCAGTTGATAGTGCTATAAAATCAGCAATTATTTGGATTTAAAGATAAGAAAGAGAAAATGAATGGCGGAAAAAAAGGTGAACAAAGTTGTTCTTGCCTATTCTGGTGGGTTGGATACCTCAGTTATTTTACGTTGGTTGCAAAAAACCTATGAATGTGAAGTGGTCACATTTACTGCCGATTTAGGACAGGGCGAAGAGTTAGGGCCAGCACGTAAAAAAGCTGAAATGTTTGGCGTGAAAGAAATCTTTGTTGAAGATTTGCGTGAAGAATTTGTTCGTGACTATGTTTTTCCAATGTTTCGTGCCAATACTTTATATGAAGGCCAATATTTGCTGGGAACCTCTATTGCACGTCCATTAATTTCAAAACGCCAAATTGAAATTGCTGAACAAGTTGGTGCAGATGCGGTGGCGCATGGGGCAACAGGAAAAGGAAACGATCAGGTTCGATTTGAGCTTTCTTATTATGCTTTAAAACCAGATGTTAAAGTGATTGCGCCTTGGCGTGAGTGGGAATTAACCTCTCGTACCCGTTTATTACAATTTGCTGAAGAAAATCAAATTCCAATTGCTCATGATAAACGTGGGGAAGCTCCATTCTCAGTTGATGCGAATTTGCTTCATTCTTCTTCTGAAGGAAAATTGTTGGAAGATCCAGCGGTTGCGCCAGATGAAATCGTATTCCAACGTACGATTTCCCCTGAAGATGCACCAGATAAAGCAACTGAAATTACCATTGATTTTAAATCGGGTGATCCAGTGGCGATTAATGGTGTGGCGATGTCCCCAGCAACCTTATTAACCCGTTTGAATGAATTGGGTAAGGAAAACGGGATTGGTCGCTTAGACTTGGTTGAAAATCGTTTTGTAGGCATGAAGTCTCGTGGGATTTATGAAACCCCAGGGGGAACGATTTTATTATTTGCGCATAGAAATATGGAATCAATTACCTTAGACCGTGAAGCTGGGCATTTAAAAGATAGCATTATGCCACGTTATGCAGAGTTGATTTATAATGGGTTTTGGTTCTCTCCAGAACGTCGTATGTTGCAAGCATTGATTGATGAAAGCCAGCATTCTGTTAATGGTCGCGTTCATTTAAAGCTTTATAAAGGAAATATTATCCTGATGGGTCGTGAAAGCCCCAATAGTTTATATGATATGCGCGTTGTAACGTTCGAAGATGATGAAGGTGCGTATAATCAGGTGGATGCTCAAGGCTTTATTAAATTAAATGCTTTACGTTTGCGTTTAGGTGCGCAAGCAGGTCGCCGCGGTGGTGGTTTGTAACAAAATAAAATAGGAATGACGATCATGAAGAAAATTACAGCTTTTGCTGCGCCTGCATTATTGGCACTCTCTTTGACGGCTTGTGGTGGGCAAAAAGACGTTCAATTAACCCCAGAACAATTTATGAAAAAGGTTGAGGCTGAATCTGGTGTTAAAACATTACCCAGTGGTTTGGCTTATCGTGTGATTAAGTCTGGTGATCCGAAAGATGCCTCTCCTGCTCAAGGGGATATGATATTGGTTGAGTATGAAGGGCGTTTACCTGATGGTGTTATTTTTGATGCTTCAGATCGTCATGGCGGTGGTTTAATGCAAATGCCTGTTGATGGATTAATTCCTGGATGGATGGAAGCATTACCAATGATGCATCCTGGGGATATTTGGCAGCTTTTTGTGCCACCTAAACTTGGATATGCGGATAAAACAATGGGAATTATTCCAGCAAATAGCCCATTAATTTTTAAAATCCACTTGGTTGGTGTTACCAAAGGCCAACAAAGTAATTAATTCAAAATAAGAAAATATAAGGTATTTTTATTGTGTCTAAGCCATTAGGGAAGCGTGTTTTTTCTGGTATTCAACCCACAGGAATTCCTCATTTAGGGAATTATTTAGGGGCAATTCGCCATTGGGTAGATATCCAAAAAGACAATGAATGTATTTATTGTTTGGTTGATATGCATGCTTTGACCGTTTGGCAAGATCCTGCGCAATTAAAAAAGCAAGTAATTGAGCAAGCGGCGATTTTAATTGCCGCAGGAATAGACACACAAAAACATATCTTATTTAATCAATCTGCGGTTTCAGCCCATGCACGGTTGGCTTGGATTTTTAACTGTGTTGCGCGGATTGGCTGGATGAACCGTATGACACAGTTTAAAGATAAAGCTGGGAAAAATAGAGAGGCGCATTCTGCTGGGTTATATGTGTATCCTAATTTAATGGCAGCGGATATTTTGGCCTATAAAGCAACCTGTGTGCCAGTTGGTGAAGATCAACGTCAACATCTAGAGCTAACGAATGATATTGCTCAGAAATTTAATCATGATTATCAGGTTGATTTTTTTCCTGAAGTGCAAGGATATATTCCTACAATCAGCGCACGCGTAATGAATTTGCGTGATGGTAGTAAGAAGATGTCTAAATCTGATCCTTCTGAGCAAGGTCGTATTGAGTTAATGGATGAAGATGAGAGTATTGTTAATAAAATTAAACGTGCAAAAAGTGATTCTGAGCCGTTGCCTTCAGAAAAGGAAGGTTTAGAAAATCGCTTGGAAGCTTTGAATTTAGTTTCTATGTATTCAGTATTAGCCGATCAAACAGTGGATCAAGTATTACAACAATTTGGTGGACAAGGTTTTAGTGGGTTTAAAGTAGCACTTTCTGATCTTTTGATTCAGCATATTGCACCTATTCGCGAGCAAACAAAAAAATTATTAGCCGATCAGACACATATTCGTGCTATTTTAAAGCAAGGGGCAGAGAAAGCTACGGCGATTGCAGAACCAATTGTTTCTGAGGCAGAAGAAATAGTGGGGTTTATTAAGTAATTATGATAAAGCAACAAACTGGTTTTTTACAAATTCAAACGCATGGTCAAGGATTGACTATGTTAAATATGGAAATATCAAACTGGGTTTTAAAAACAGGAATTGTTACAGGATTGCTTACCTTATGGTGTAAGCACACTTCTGCATCTTTTATTGTGCAGGAAAATGTTGATCCTGATGTTCGTAAAGATATTTTACAATATTTTAATAATTTGGTTCCAGAAAGTCCTTCTTATCGTCATAATAGTGAAGGTGCTGATGATATGCCAGCACATATTAAAGCAGCTTTGACGCAAACGCAGTTAACTATTCCTGTTGTTAATCGTCAAATGGCTTTGGGGGCATGGCAAGGTATTTATTTATTTGAACATCGAAAACATCCTCAATTACGTGAAATAGCTTTGCATTTGTTGGGTGAATAATTTTTTAATAGGAAATATTTTATATATCATACTGTACTTGATTTTATTATTCCTCCTCGATGTCTTATGTGTAATACAAGGATTTGTCGAGGTGGATGGATCTGTGCGAATTGTTTTAAACAATTAGTGTTTATAACAAAACCATTTTGCCAATTATGTGCACATCCATTTATTTCTGAAGGAGAAGCTGGTAAAAATTTTATTTGCATAGAATGTGAGCAAAATTTACCCCTTTGGAGTCATTGTCGAGCAGCTTTTTTGTACAATGAAGGGGTTAAAAAGTTGATTATGCCGTTGAAATATGGCGATCAACAAAGAAGTTTAGGTTTCTTATCTTATTTTATGTATCGTGCAGCTCAAGATTTGCTTGATCAGATAGATTATATTATTCCAGTACCTTTACATAAGAAAAGGTTGCGCTATCGTAAATATAATCAATCTGCTTTACTGGCGTGGCAATTGGGGCGTATGGCAAAGATTAAAGTTTTACCAATGGGGTTGTTGCGCGTGAAAGAAACAAAGATGCTGGGTCATTTAAGGAAAGAGGAAAGGCAATTTTTATTAAAGGAAGCTTTTATTGTTAATCCTAAATATCAAGAAAAATTATCGAATAAAAAAATTTTGTTAATTGATGATGTGATGACAACAGGGGCGACGCTCAATGAATGTGCTGTAACCTTATTAAAATCACAGGTTGTAAATATCGATATTTTAGTGGCAGCTAAGGTTGTATAAATAAAGAAAATTTTTGAAAAATAGATAGAAGCCTTGTTTTGTTATGATGGGTTATTTATATTTTAAGAAATCATATATTTATTTTGAAAGAATAAAAAATGGCTAAAATTGAAATTTATACACAACCAGATTGTCCTTTTTGTCAAAAAGCGTTGATGCTTTTTAAGGCAAAAGATGTTGCTGTTCACGAAATTAACGCCTCTAAAGGGACTAAAGAACGTGAAGAAGCAATTGAACGTTCAGGTGGCAAAACAACGGTTCCACAAATTTTTATTGATGGAAAAGCAATTGGTGGATGTGATGATTTGATGGCATTAAATCAATCAGGTGAATTGCAAAAATTACTATCACTATAAATTTACTGTTTTATTACTTAGCTAAAATGTAAAGGATTAAAAATGCTCGCTCGATTAAAAAATGTACATTTAATCAATGTGATTCTATTATTTTCATTTTTTTCTTTTGTATTTTTGTTTTGTATTATTAGAGTGCAAGCACAACCTTTAGCTACTTCTGATCAGATTTCTCCTCCTGAAGTAGGGTTGTGGGCGACTAAGAAAAATGATGGCGTCTTTCAAATTTACTCTTGTGGTCAAGCATTATGCGGCCGTTTTGTTGGAATGCAATATACAACGCCTTTACCACCTAATAGTAAGCAAGGCCACTCTCAATGTAATTTTTTGATGTTACGTGACTTTATGCCAGATCAATCTGGTAAGTATTGGCGTGGAAGGATTTTTGATCCAAGAGATGAAAAAGGGTATGATGCCAAGATTTGGTTGTCGAATGTAAATGAATTAAAAGTGCGTGGTTATTTAGGTATTAGTTTATTTGGGGAAACGCATGTTTGGCATCGTTTTCAAGGAACAATATTGCAGAATTGTCTTTTACCTAATTCTGGATCAAATATACATTGACTTTTGGCCTTGAAAGTTGTTATTGAGTAATGTGTTAACTATTGTTTATATTGCTTGAGTAGAATTTTCAATGATAGCTTTAAGGAATTTGATATGGCTTATGTTGTGACACAAGTTTTTTCCCCAAAAGAGAAATGGAAAAAGGTTGCTCGATCAATTCAAGAACAAATTTTACAGCGTATGATTGTAAATTTGTCTGCTTTGGCAGGTGAAAATAAGGTTCAATTGATTGCCGCAGGACAAATTGATGGTAAGATTCCTCGTGTAGTTGATTATGAATTTTATGTTATTTGGTCCGTTGATATGCAAGAGATGAGTAAGCATATTACTCAACATTTGCGTGAAAGTGAATGGAACGAATATTTTGAGGTGGTTAATATTGGTGGTCGTGCATTAAGCATTCCACAATTTGCAGATGTTGTTCTGGCTGATTTGTCAGCAGAATAAAATTTGTAAGCTTGCTAATATAAATTTAATATAAATCAAATAAATAATATTTAATAATTATAATTATAAATACAGAAATTAAATACTAAAATAATAAGGTTATTATTCATTTTTAGGATTATTTAATGTCTGAGGAAGATACAACCAGCAACACCTCGAGTGTTGATACTGTCGCAACCGTTGTTGCGGCAACAAATGATGATGTTTCGGCATCATTAACAAGTGCCTTAACTGATAGCTCAAGTAGTACTTCTGCTGCTAGTAGTGTCATTTCTGGCATGGATTCTACAACTTCTCTTGGTTCTGCGGCAGAATCATTGGCATCAGCTTATAGTAATGCGGTTCTTTCTAGTTTAGATCAAACATATTATGCAGGGACTTTAACGCGTGCAGCGGCTGTTAGTTATGCGACTACAACAGCACCAACGCAAACAGCAAATACATATACGATTGATACTTCAGTAGCTCGAGCAATTACTACCTATGCAACGATGTCTAATGCGGTCTCTGCTCAGCATGCGATATTATACTATGATACAGGCTCAACTGCTATTGCTACAGGGGTAAAGCTTGGTGGTGTTGGTACGGGTTCAGGTAATATTATATTTAGACAAGGTAGTAGTTTAAATGTTAATGCTGGTGGTAGTATTGCAGTAACTTCTGGAAACCAATTGTGGGTTGGGAATGTTGCTAGTGCTAATATGGCTTTGGGCTATAGTGGGGCGACTTATGCTTTACAAATGGCATCTAGTAGTTATTTGTCTGCAACGGGTTATGTGGGGGGTGTCGCGAATAAAGCAGATGCTGGCTCTGCATTGACTGGTACTACAAGCCAACTTAGTTTGCGTACAAATGCAATTAGTACTGCCGATGATGTTGTTATGGATATTGGTGGGGACTGGGGAACTATTGGGGATATACGTCCTGCGGCGGCCTCTCTACCTGTGCCTAAGACGGTGATTGGTAATAATAATAAAATTACAACGGGTGGTAACGTTGGGGTATTTATGAATGCTTCCGTGACGGTTGGAAGTAATGTTACCATGACGGTTGCAACGAATAGTGGTAGTGGTTTCTTTATTGGATCTGGTGGATATTATAGTGCTGGGGCTGGTGGCAATTATCTAATTAGTGGTGGTATGGGTGCTGCATATAGTAACACTTCTATAAATGTTGCGGCTACTTTGATTTTTGGAAGTGATACCACTGTTTATTTGGATAATGCAAACTGGGGTAACTTTGCTGCTCAGGGTGGGGGTATTATTTCTGCTGGTGATGGGTTTAATTTGCGTGCATTGGCGTTATCTGTTGGTAATGCACAGGATCCAAGTACTGGGGGTATTTTGACTGCTGCAGGAGCAACTGGTGCTGCAGCGGCAACTATGACAATTGGGAATAATGCTGTTATTAGTCTTGGGCAAAGCGGTTTAATTGATAATAGTTCTGGTTTCTACTTGGGGTCAGATGGTGCTATTACATTAGATGGAAATGCTGATCAGTTGAATATTGGCACGGGAGCAACGATCACAGCAAAGACTATTTCTATTGGGAACTTTGCTAAAGATTATAATGGATACAATCCACAAGTTGGTTCCAATATGAATTCTTCTTGGTACGCAACAGGAAGTAATAATGTCGTATCGATCGGTTCTGGAGCTACTATTAATCTTTCTGGTGGTATTGCATTGGATGGGATGAATAACTCTTTAACCTTAACAGGTGGTGGTAGCACAGGAAACGTCCTGAATGCAGGTTTTATTAGTGCTGGAAGATTTTATAAAGCTTATACTACTACAATCAGTGGTAGTAACTATGTATATGCTAACACTTCTGGTGCGAATGTAACATTTGGTGATGGTTACACGATTACATTAACTTCTGCTGTAATTACTACTGGATTAACCAATTTACCAACAATTAGTAATAATGGTAATCTTCAAGATAATACTGTGAATGGTATCTTTACCTTTGGAAGCAATGTTACTTTGACAGCGAATTCAGTTGTTGTTGGTGATTATTATCTTTCAACAACCAATCCGTATACAAGTACTGTTATTACCTCATCTGCAGCTACAACAGGAGCTTCGCTTACCTATGGCAATAGTGCAACTTTAATGTTGTCTGGTGCTGTATGGCTAAACGGTGCGTCGAATAAAATGATTTTTGGTGATGGGTTAACCATGAGTGCAGCAACAGTATCATTAGGTTCTGGCGTTGCAGGTAATATTTCAGCATCCTTGGGTAATGTTTTTTCTACTGGTGCGAATGCTAATATTACAGTTAATAGTGGTTTCGTTGATAACCAATCGAATGGTGTTGTTCAATTTGGAAGTAATACGACATTAACATTGAGTGCAGGGGATCTTGCTCTTGGTGGTGCTGGGACTACAGCAGCCCTACGTAACTATATCCATATGGCTGGAAATAATAAAATCATATTGAGTAATGGTTCTATTTTAATGACCAATAGCAACCAAACCTTTGATTGGACATCAAATGGTATCGTTAGCGCGACGACTTTGAGTATTTCGGGAAATAATCAATCATTTACAATGGGTGCCTCAGGGAATGTTACGTTGACAGGCGGTGTGCTTGTTAATGCAACATCTGCAGCTTTGATCTTTGGTAATGGTACCTCTATGACGGTTGGTAATTCTGGTATAATCTTTAATACCTCAACAAACTTTACTTATGGTACTGGTGGCTACTTATCTGTAGATGGTGATATTACTTTTGCTTCAGGTGCAACAAATACAATCTTTAATATTGGTGCTGATGCAACATTATTTAAGGCAAATAGTGTTGTGATTAATGCTACCACACCAAAGTTAACTTTTGGCACTGGAATTAATTATAGCGTTACTGAATGGGATTTAAATGTAGCGAATAATAGTGTTGTATTAGGCAATGGTGCTACAGGTTCATTAGGTAATATTGTAGTTGGTACATCAGCGACAGGTGTTGTATTTAATACGGGTAGTGCAACAAATTTAACATTTGGTTCTGCATCGCTTGTTAATAATGCGGCTTTGACTTTAAACGGTGTAGTATCTGGGCAAACATTGAATTTGGCAGGTACAGCGACGGTTACAATTCCAGCAGGAGCAAGTGTTGATGTTGGCTCTCTTGTTATGGATGGGTCTCAACAGGTTACGATTAGTGTAGCAGCTGGTGCAACCTTAAATGTTGGTGCAATATCAACAACAAATGTGGGATCCACACTTATTCCAAAAATCTTGGTTAATGGTGGTACGATTGTTGTTGATGGCCAGACAGTAAGTGCAACGACTAGAGATTTAGCCTTAACAACAAGTGCTAGTGATGCTTATGTAGTTGATTTTGCTGGTGTTGCTAATGGTGTTTATCAATATACAGGTGATATTTCAGAAGTAAATGGAACTCTGAATGTTACAAATTTCGTATTAACGGATAAATTGATTTTTGATGTTGGTTCTAGCTATTCTGATGAGAGTCGTTTCCAAACAAGTTATGCTGATGGTGTATTAACGGTGAGTTATGTTAATGCAGATTATAGTGTTACAACACTTGGATCATTTGATTATACTCCAGCCGCAACGGGTCAAGCCCTTCCAAATGTCTTGTTGACAAACGGTGGAACGGATTCTGCAACGATTACCATTACTAAATGTTTCTTAACAGGAACTCATATTTTGACACCAGAAGGTGAAATTGCTGTTGAAAATATAAAACTAGGTGATGTTGTTACAGCACTGCAAGATGGACGACAGGTTAGTAAGCGCGTAGTTTGGGTTGGTCATATGGATGTTGATGTGAATAATTATGAACATAAAGATACGTTGTATCCTGTTCGTATTAAGGCGCATGCATTTGGATTAAATCAACCTTGTCGTGATTTGTTGGTTACCCCTGAACATACGATTTATGTTGATGGTGGTTTAATTCCTGCACGTATGTTGGTTAATGGACGTTCTATTATTGTAGATAAAACACTGAATCGTTTTACAGTTTACCATATTGAAACCGGAGAACATTCAATTCTACTTTCAGAGAATTTAACAACAGAATCTTATTTGAACACGGATGATCGTCATCTCTTTAATGGTATCGCAATGAATTTACATTTAACCTTTAATGAAAATGCTGGACATCAAAGTTGGGAAAATGATGCTGCTGCACCATTAACAGTTGCAAGAGATCAAGTTGAGCCTATTTGGCAACGTTTGGATCATCGTGCAACACAACAAGGGTATAAGATTCCTGCTAAACCAGAAGTTACCAAAGATCCTGCACTTTGCTTGATTACGCAAAGTGGTGAAAAACTTCAGCCTGTTGATATTAAAGGAAATACATACAGCTTCTATGTTCCTGCAAATGTTCGTGTTGTTGCGATGCATTCAAAAGCAGCATTGCCATCAGAAGTTGTAGGTCCTTTCCTTGATGATCGTCGTATGTTGGGTGTTCAGGTTTCAAAAATCAGTGTATTGGGGGACAGAACATTTGATATTATTCCTGCCGATATGGCTGATCTTTCAGGTTGGCATCCTGCAGATGTGAATAGAACAGATCGTTGGACAAAAGGTTTGGCAATTTTACCTGAAGTCGTGTCAGAAGTGAACAATAAGGTTAAGTTGATTAAAATCGAATTAACTTCTACAACAGAGTATTTTGTGGATATGATTGAAACCACAGAAAAAATTGCATGATTTGCAATAGAAATGATGTAACCTGATAAATATAAAACTTTCCTTTTCTTTGAGTTTAGAAAAGGAAAGTTTTTATTATTTCGATGATGGAGACTTGTGTTTATGTATGATCGGTTTATAGAGCATGTTGCGAGAATAGCCCCTGAAAGAGTGGCATTGGTTTCGTTTGACGGTTCAGTTACTTTTGCTAAGATGGATGCAGATATTAACCGGTTGGCAAGAGCGTTAAGTAATATGTTTACATCTCTTCCTAAGATTATTGCAGTCTCTTATCAACAAATGCATCCGCATTGGATGTTATTGATGGCGTTTAGTCGCCTTGGTATTGCAACAGCTTCTGTTTCTGATGATAGCTTAATTGCTGCAAAGGAAGTTTCTGTTTTAAAGCCAGATTTAATTATTAGTGATACGTTATTTGATATAGATATTCAAATTCCAGTTAAAGTCTTAGATTTAGAATGGTATTCTCAGGTTGTTGAAGGTCCTGAGGTAGAGCCAATTCGCACGCCTTTTGATGCTGATTCTTTGGTGAGAGTTGCAATTGCGTCTGGAACATCTGAAGAACGACACCGTATTGATTTTTCAGCACGGATGTTAGAAGTTGCTGTGTTGCGGATGGCAGAGCAAGAATATATTGCATGGGTTGGTACGGAAAAGGTAGAACGTTTTCCTTCATTGTTACCAACATTAGGTTATGGAAGTATTCACGGTTTTTTATGTGCTTTGAGTATTTGGTCTGTTTGTGGTTCTGTTTTGATGGTTGATCGGGAACAATATCCAGCTGCAATTACAATGTTAAAGCCTTCATTGATGGTTATTTCTCCATCGCAGTTGCAAACAATTTTAGAAAATATGCCCGTTGATATTCCACCTGTAAGAGATTTGCGATTAGTTGTTTCTGCAGGTCATTTTCCAAAAGAATTACGAGAAGCTGTAAAAGAACGCTTAACAGAACATATGCGTGTTTTATATGTTACCAGTGAAATTGGTATTGTTGCTGGGGCACATATTTCGCAAATTACACATGATGATATGGCGGGTTGGATTATGCCATGGGTAGATGTACAAATTGTTGATGATCAAGATAATCTTTTGCCTTTTGGTGAAATCGGAAGCATTCGGATTAAAAGCTCTGATAGTGTGGATCAATTTTATCAAGATGAACAAGCAACAAAAAAACAATTTAGAAATGGCTGGTTTTATCCTGGTGATTTAGGGATTTTAGATCAGTATGGATGTTTGAGAATATTTGGTCGTGTCGATGAGTTATATAATTTTGGTGGTGATAAATTTTATGCCAACAAAGTTGATCAAGTGCTTCGTGAAGTTCCTGGGGTTAAAGATATTGCATTATTCTCGATGCCTAATGCCAATGGGATTCCCGAACCATGGTTAGCTATTGTTCGGGATACAGATTTTGATGTGGAAAAAATTAGTGCAGTTTTAGAAGATAGTTTTTATAATTTACCGAATATTAGGGTAATGTGGGTTAATCAAATTCCACGTGATTTAACCGATCGTGTTTTAAGATATCAGTTAAGTATGGCTGCTGCACAACAGCATTTTACAATAAAAAAATAAATTGAATAAGTCGTATTATCCGTTAGCTAGATTGGGTTACTGTATTTGATAATATGTAATCCCCCTCCTACAAAATTTTAATATAGAGAGATTCATGCAAGTAATTAATAATAAAAAATATTCTGGTGAAATAGCCATTGTAGGTATTGGATGTAGATTTCCAGGGGGTATTGTTGATTTAGATAGTTTTTGGGAAGCTGTTTGTGGAAAAAAAGAAACAGTTAGCCGTATCTTACCAACGCGATGGAATTGGAAAGAAGTTTATGACAAAGATAATACGACAATTGCTAAAAGTTTCTTTTTAAACGGTAGTTTTTTAACGCAACCCATAGATGAATTTGAACCTTTATTTTTTGGCATGTCTCCTAAAGAAGCTGTGCAGTGTGATCCACAGCAACGTGTATTGTTGGAGGTTGCTTGGGAGGCAATGGAAGAGGGTGGGTTGGTTCCAGCTAAATATGCAGGAAAAAAGGTTGGTGTTTTTGTCGGTGTTTTTGCAACAGACTGGTTGATTTTGCAATCTAGCCCATATGCTAGTGAAGGAAATGTTGAAACAAATTTCTTAGCAACTACAGCCTCAACAACAATGATATCTGCACGGTTGTCATATTTCTTTGATTTTTGTGGTCCTTCTTTGGCTTTGGATACGGCATGTTCTTCATCATTGACTGCTATTCACTTGGCATGTCAAAGTTTAAGAGACGGCGATAGCGATATGTGTATGGCTGGGGGAATTAACGTTATGTTGGTTCCTCAGTCTGGTGCTTTGGTTGCTAAAGCACGGTTTATGGCTGAAGATGGGAAAAGTAAGAGTTTTGATGCAGCAGCCAATGGGTATGGTCGTGGTGAAGGATGTGGCGTTGTTATTTTAAAACGCCTTGAAGATGCAATAGAAAATGATGATAAAATTCATGCAATCATTAGTGGTATTGGTATTAACCAAGATGGTCATAATGAAGGAATTACGGTTCCAAGTGCAATCGCTCAAGAACGTCTGATCCGCGAAGTTGCTGAACAAGCAAATGTAGATCTTAAAGATATTGCTTATGTCGAAGCTCATGGAACAGGAACCCCTGTTGGGGATCCTTTAGAGGCACAAGCGATTTCAAATACGATTGGTAAAAGTCGCGCAAAAGAAGATCCTGTAATTATTGGGTCCGTTAAAGCAAATATCGGTCACTTAGAAGCAGCAGCAGGGGTTGCGGGGTTAATCAAAGCTTGTTTATGTTTGGAGCATAAAGCTGTTCCTCCTCAGGCAAATTTAAAAGAACCTAATCCAAATATTCCTTTTGATGAGATGAATTTGCGTTTAATTCAGGACGAAACCGTTCCTTTGACAACAAATGCAAAAGATCTTTATGCTGCAATAAACTCTTTTGGATATGGTGGTTCCAATGCGAATGCGATCATTCGTGCGCCACGTAAAGATGAAATTTTACAAGATATAAATTCTGAAACCGTTCATTTGCCTTCTGATAGCTATATTTTGTCTTTATCTACGAAACAACAGCCTTCTTTAAAATTGATGGCAGAGCGTTACGCTGCTTTTTTAAGAGATGAAACTAGCCCATCTATTGAAGATATTTGTTATTCTGTTGGAAAACATCGTTCTTATTTTCAAAGACATTTGGTTGCGTTTGGTAAAAATAAAGAAGAAATAGCACAAAAGTTAGAGGATTTTGTTCAAGATAAGCCTAATCCCGATGTTATTGTTGGACAACAACAAATCAAAACACAAACACAACCTGCTTTTGTGTTTTCTGGTATGGGACCTCAGTGGTGGGGAATGGGACGATGGTTATTAAAACATGGCCCTGTTGAATGTTTGACGCTTGCCAAAAAAGTAGATGAATATTTTAAAGCACTTTCTGGCTGGTCTATTTTAGCGGAATTACAAAAAACAGAAGAAGAATCCCGCATTCATGAAACAGCTGTAGCACAGCCAGGAATTTTTACTATTCAGGTTTGCTTAGCTGAAGCGATGAAGCTTTATGGTATTCATCCAGCTGCGGTTGTTGGACATAGTGTGGGTGAAGCTGCGGCGGCTTATGTTGCTGGGGCTTTAAGCTTAAAAGACGCAACAACGGTTATTTATCATCGTAGTCGTTTACAACAGACTTTTGCTGGTCAAGGGTCCATGTTGGCTGTTGGGATGCCTCCATCTGCATCCGCTGATTTGATAAAAGAGTATGAAGGAGATATTGCTGTTGCTGCGATTAACAGCCCTCGTTCATTTACCTTATCTGGTAGTAAAGAAAATCTTGAAAAAATTGCCGCTGAATTAGAAAAAAAATCTGAATTTAATCGCTTTTTAAAGGTGGAATTGGCTTATCATAATCCAATCATGACCGAAATTCGGGATGAATTTGAAGAAGCGGTTAAGGCTATTCAACCTAAAACGCCAACAATTCCTCTTTACTCAACGGTTACAGGTCATATTTGCGATGATACATTCTTCCATGACCCTAATTATTGGTATCGAAATTTGCGTCAAACAGTGTTGTTTGCTGAAGCAATTTCAACAATGATCCATGATTCCTATTCTTTATTTTTAGAAGTAGGACCACACCCAGTTTTATCCGCATCAATTAAAGAATGTGCTGCTACATTAAATATCTCTATTGGTACAGCATATACGTTACATCGTTCAGAACCAGAAGAAAAAGCATTTGCTAAATCTTTATCCACGTTATCTGCTGTTGGGTTAGAGTTAGATTGGAATAAAATTGTTCATGGAAAACGGGTAAATTTACCGTTTTATGCTTGGGCAAGAGAGGCTTATTTTGGAGAAAGTAAACATTCAAGGCAACGGCGTTTAGCTGTTCGTTTGAACCCTGTCTTGGGTGATGTGGATTGGTCTGCGTCTAGAGGTTGGTTGTCTGAACTAAACATCAATTTTATGCCATGGCTAGTCGATCATAAAATAGAAGGAATGATGGTCCTTCCAGGGGCAGCTTATGTTGAAGCCGCAATTGCAGCGCATGCACAGTTGGCCATTAACGCGCCAAAAGAAATGCAAGAACCAGCGATTATTGAAGATCTGCAACTTAAAAAAGCTATGATTATTGATGGTAGATTTTATCCATATATGACTTGGAGTGTTGATGAATTAACGGGTCGTTTATTGGCTTATGGTCGCACAGAAAACGATTCTTCTAATTGGGATTTATATGCATCCGTTTCATTACGACGTTCTGCACCTTGGGGTGGGGATGAAATTGAAAATTTAGATATCTTAAAAGCCAAAATGACTGATGAGGTAGATGTTTCTTTTTATTATAGCCAGTTAAGTGATTTTGGTTTGGAATATGGACCATCTTTTCAAACGATCCAAAAATTATATCGTGCTGAAGGTGCTGTTTTTGCACATTTAAAATTGGCTGATTCTGAAAAGGATACAGTGGATGATTATTATATTCATCCAACGTTATTAGATGGTGCATTTCAACTATTTGGTTTGCTGGGTGCCGAAGGTCAACAGGTGAAAGACACAACCTTTGTTCCTGTGGGTATCGAACGGGTTATGTATTATGGTAGGCATGAGGGAGAGCTTTATGCTTATGCTAATAATCTTGTCAGAGATGATGATTTATTTATGGGGGATATTAATCTTTATAATGTTAAAGGGGAACCCATTGCAAAGGTTAAGGGTTTAACGGTTAAAGAGTTAACAACCCAAAAACAAAAAGAAGCCAAACGCTCTCGTTGGCTATATCGTTATGAATGGAAAGATGCTGAAGCTGTTCCTTTACTTGGTGAAATCGCACGTATTGCGATTGTTACAGATGATGAGGATATGTGTAATCCTTTGATTAATGAATTGCAATCTCAAGGTATTACAATTTATAAAGGGATTATAAGCGATCAGTTTGGTATTGTTTCAGATACAGTCTGTCATATTCGTGCGAATAATATCGAAGATTATAAACAATTTTTTGCTTTTGTAGATCTTCCTAAGTGCAAATCGATTGTTTATTTTTGTAAAAATCATCCTGCAACTGATGATATGATTGGTGTGGGTAATGTTGATCAATTATTACATTTTGCAAATGGTATACCTGCATTTGAAGAAAAAAATAATACAGAGTTTGAATGTTGTATTATTGTAACTCATGGTGCAGAAAAAGTAGAAGAAGATGAAAATATTCAATATTTAAATCAAGCTTCTTTGCGTGGTTTTGTGCGTGTGTTTTCATTTGAACGCCCAGAGTTGAAATTAAAATTAATTGATCTTTCTGCTGACACTTCACAAGTATCCTCAAGCGTTTTTGCAGCAGAAATTCTTTCTGATGATATGGAAGATGATGTTGCAATTAGAAAAGATAAACGTTTTATTTCTCGTTTAACTTCTTATAAACAACAAGAGAATATTGAGCTTATTCCTGTTGAACAAGCTGGGGATAATATTGGCTTTAGAATGATTCCTGGTCGTTCTGGGATGTTGGATCAAATTCGTTATGATGCCTTCGAACGCCAATCTCCTCCTCCTGGTCATGTAGAACTTGAAATTTTAACGTCTTCTTTAAATTTTAAAGATTTGTTAAAAGTTATGGGTATTTTGCCTCGTGCTGTTACAAAAGGGACATTCCATAAAGATGGGCTGGGTATGGAAGCTGCTGTTCGTGTAGTTTCTGTTGGTGAAGGTGCTGTTGAAGCTGGCTATCAAGTTGGTGATTTATATGTTGCATCCATTCAAAATAGTTTGACCTCACATGCAATTGTAGATGTAAAAACATTACATGCTGTTCCTATTACGGCAGAGTTAATGATTAGGGAAGCAAAACGGTATAATGTAACGGATGAGGAAGTTCAAAAATTACGCGATAATGCGGGAAAAACAATTCCTCATGCAGAATTATCAACTGTTCCCACGGTTTTCTCAACGGCATATTATACATTAGTTGATTTGGCAAATATTCAACCTGGGCAAACAGTTTTGATACATGCTGGTGCGGGTGGATTAGGCTTGGCAGCAATTTCTATTGCAAAAATGCGTAAAGCTCGGATTTTTGCTACTGCTGGGAATGATGAAAAACGTCAATATTTGCGTGATATTGGTTGTGAACATGTTTGGAATTCTCGTAACTTAGAATTTGTAGATGGTGTTAAAGAAGTGACAAATGGTCGAGGCGTTGACGTTGTTCTGAATTCTTTATCGGGTGAGGCATTACATCATAGTTTGGGGCTGGTTGCACCTTTTGGACGGTTTTTTGATGTTGGCAAACGTGACATTGTTGACGAAAAATGGCTGCCAATGAAGGCGTTTAATGAAAATATCGGCTTTTTTTCAATGGATTTGGACCGTATGTTGGAACAACGTCCATATGAAATTATCCGTATGATGGTAACGATTAGTCGTCAAGCTGCTGATGAAGAAATTTTTATGCCACCTTGTAATATTATGCCAGCAGCAAAAGCAACAGAAGCATTTAGATTATTGGCTTCTGCGCAGCATATTGGCAAAATTGTATTGGATTTTGAGGATAAAACCGACTTAATGGTTCGTCCTGTTCAAAAAGAGTTGCCAACCATTTTTGCTGATGCTGCTTATTTAATTACAGGGGCCTATGGTGGTATGGGCTTTCAATTGGTTCAGTGGTTGGTTCAACAGGGTGCTAAGCATTTAATCTTAGTTGGACGTTCATTAAGAGAAGATGATGAAAATGTTCAAAAAATCTTAAAGCTTTTACAGAGCAATGGTATTATTTTATACCAAATCTCAGCAGATGTTTCAGATTATCAAAGCATTAAAAAGGTTATTGATCAAGCTTCTCAATTAGATGTACCTTTAAAAGGGATATTCCATTGTGCAGCAGTTATTGATGATGGTGTTATTGAAAATCTAGATCGACAACGCCTGGAGAAAGTCATGTTACCTAAAGCTCAAGGGGCTTGGTATTTACATGAATTAACGAAAAATCTTGAACTTGATCATTTTGTTTTATTTTCTTCTGCAACGAATTTGCTAGGTAATATTGGTCAAGCTGCTTATTTATCTGCTAATTTCTTCTTAGATGCTTTAGCGAAGTATCGTAAAACGCTTGGGTTGTCTGCTCTTGCCATTGAGTGGGGGGCAATTGAAGGCGGTAGTATGTTTAAAAAGGATTCACAAGCTGCAAAAAATTTTGAAACAGTTGGGATTTCTGCTATTCCTGTAAAAGAAGCATTAGCAACGATTTCTTTACTTTGGAAAGCTGATCAGCCATGTATTGGTGTATTGGATATTGATTGGTCGAAATGGTTTGGAGTTTTTCCTGTTTTTCGTGGTGTCGGTCGTTTCCAAGATATGCTTGCTTTAGGGAATTCATCTTATGAACAAACAGAAGCATTACGTCAATTAAACGCATTATCACTAGAAGAACGTTTACCGTTTGTTGTACAGAATCTGATTGATATTTTAACCAAAACTTTACAGATTCCACCAGATAGTATCGATGGGAATACCCGTCTCACTGAATTAGGAATTGATTCACTTGTTGGTGTGGAATTGCAAATTGCAATTAGTAATACTCTAGGATGTGAAATTTCTTTATTACAATTAATGAAGGAAGAGAACTTACAAGATGTGGGTAAAGTGTTGCTAAGAAAACTAAAAGTGCCATTCGAAAGTAATGAGTCTTTAGTGCTTGATTCTGATGGTGAAACATCTGAAAAAGATCCTGCAATGATTGAAGATGCTTCAAAGAAAGAAATGGAATAAGCATAAAGAATGGCTCTTATTATTCCAGATGCTACAGAGGAAGATTGGGCATGTAAGGCTTATGGTATTGTCGATTGGCATACAGCTACGCTAGTCGACATGCTACAGCATCGTGCTAAACAATCCCCATCCATGGTTTTATATACTTTGCTAGATGGGGACTGTAATCCTGTTGACCACTTAACCAGTGTTCAATTGGACGATCATGCGGCAACAATTGCTGCGGGTCTTCTCCATTTTGGTAAAGAAGGAGATCGAGTTCTTCTTTTATGTGATAATGATTTAAAGTACATTTCGGCATTTTTTGGATGTATTTATGCGGGAATGATTCCTGCTTCGGGCGTTCATATTGACGTGATGCGTAGCGATGAACGTTTTGAAATGGTTGCGAATGATGTGCAACCTAAGTTAATTATTGGGCCACGCAAAATTTTAGCAGATTACAAGGCCGTTCACAAAGATCTAGATTGTAAACCTGTTTGGGTTTCGTTGGAGGTTTTATTAAATGCTAAAAATAAAATTGCTATTAAAGGGGATAATCAAGGGGTTGCTTTTATTCAATATACGTCTGGAACAACAAAAAATACTAGAGGTATTGAATTAACGCATCGCAATTTAATTTTTAATTTACGTCATCAAGCCAAAAGTTATGAATATCTTGATGAGGAATATAGTGGATTGAGTTGGTTGCCTTTGGCTCATGATATGGGGTTGATTGGTTGTGTTTTGCTTGCTATTGGCACTGGGGGGCGGTGTATATTATTGCCGCCCAAATATTTTATTGAAAAACCTGTGCGCTGGTTAAAAGCGTTGACCAAATATAAAGTGAGTATGTCTGGGGGCCCAACCTTTGCATATAATTTATGCACGAGAGAGGTTACTGACGAGGAAATGCAAGGGCTGGATTTGTCTCATTGGGAGCTTGCATTGAATGGTGCAGATACGGCTCAGGCAGATATTATGCAGCGTTTTTGTAAAAAATTTGCTGATGTAGGGTTTAGAGCACGGCATTTGGTTTTTGGATATGGTTTGGCCGAGGCAACATTGACGGTTACCCGCACACAACGGCGTGTATCTCCTAAATTTAGAAGTTTTTCTAGAAGTGCTTTGATGGCAGGGTTTGCTTGGCCAAGTACAAATAAATTTGATCGTCGGGAATTAATTTCTTGCGGGACTTCTTTAGAGGATCAAAAAGTTGCAATTGTTGATCCAGAGACGCATAAAGCATTAAGAAATGGCCGTGTTGGAGAAATTTGGATTAGTGGTCCAAGTATTGCAAAAGGGTATTTTAATCGCCCTGAGTTAACACAAGAAGTTTTTCATGCCAAAATTGATGGAAGAGAAGAAAGTTATTTGCGCACTGGGGATCTTGGCTTTTTATTAAGCGATAATTTGTTTTTTTCTGGACGGATGAGTAATGTTATCGTTTTAAGAGGAAAAACATATGATCCAGATGATGTGAGTGGTGCCTTAGAGGCAGCATGTTCGGATATAAGGCCGAATGCAACCGCTTTCTTTTTGGGGGATGTAGAGGATGCCACATCGATTACCGTTATTATTGAGCTTGTTAAAAAGCCTTTAAATTCTTATGAATTTATTGCTGAAAAAGCGCATGAAATTATTACTAAGACTTATGATATTTGGCCTAAAATAATTGTGCTTACTCGTCCTGGAGGGGTCTTAAAAACGCCAAGTGGGAAAGCACAGATTGCTAGAACACGTAAAGCGTTGCATGAAAATGCCTTGCCTGTTATTCAAAAGTTTGAGTATGAAGTTCCTGACCTTCCACCGCCTTTGACAGGTGATGAAGCTTTGGTCGAAGTTGAAAAATGGATTGCTGAGGAAACGAAAGATTGGGATGAAGACGTTAAAGAATTAACGCGGGAGAGATTAGTCAATAGAGAAATGGATTCAGAAGCACTTTTAAATTTAAGAAGAGGTTTCGAAAACCGTTTTCATATTCAAGTTGATCCATCCGAATTTATGATAGCATGCCAGAATTATAAAGATTTATGTCATTTACTGGCTGGTCAAATTAGTGCAAATACATAATAAATATTATTATAATTATAATAAAATAAAAAGGTAGCAAGAATATGAGTGAAGATTCAAAGATTAAAGTTGAAGGTTTTGAAAGAATTAAGTTAAAAACACGTGATGAACAAGAAGAGGAGAAAGTATCTGTTTCTTCTACACAGCAACAATCTTATCATTCGACAACTCCTATTATTCAAGAGTTAGCAGAAAAATTTACTCCGCAAGTTGGGGATAAAACGGATCAAAATAATCAGAGTGGTCAGAGCGATCAAAAGAATCCTCAACCTCAAACACCTCCTCCTGAACATGCTTTATTGCAACCTCCTCCAATGCCGACGCAAGAAGGCTCACATGGAATTTTTTATGATTTTAATTTTGCTATGCGTGTTTGTGTACCTAAACCAGCTGAAGGTGAAGGATGGCGTATTCAGTTATATGATCAAGATGCTGAAGTTGGTTTGTTAGATCAACCTTGTTTTGATTTAGGTCATGCTGCAACTGCAAAGCATCATTTTTTAAATGGAAAAATCACAGTTTCTAAAATTTATAAAGATGGTAAAGTAGAAGAAGTTTTTTCTCATCAATATAATGCAAAAGGTAAGGATGTTTTAATTGTTTTTCCTGTTGGCTCTTTAGGGGATTCTTTGGGCTGGATGCCTTATGCAGAGAAATTTAGAAAAAAACATCATTGTAATTTAACGCTTGCTATTGCCAAGCCTTTGGTGGAACTATTTGAGAAATCTTATCCAGAAATTAAATTTGTTGATGCTGCTGAATATGGAAAGCAAGAAACTAAAACGGCTTTTTATGCTACTTATTATATCGGTTTGTTCTTTAAAGACGAAGATAACCATTGGCAACCTCAGGATTTTAGACAAGTAGGATTGCACCGTACGGCAGGATATATTTTAGGCGTTGACCCAACAGAGGAACCTCCTATATTAACGGTTGATGATGATACGCGTCCAATAGAGGAACCTTATGTTGTGATCGCTACTCAAGCCTCTACACAATGTAAATATTGGAATAATCCTTTTGGTTGGCATAAGGTTATTGAATTTTTAAAATCCGTTGGATATCGGGTTGTTTGTATTGATAAAGAGGTTGCTTTTGGAAGAGATTTGGTTTGGAATCATATTCCAAATGGTGCAGAAGATCAAACAGGCCCTCGTTCTTTAAAAGAACGCGCACGTTGGTTAAAACATGCTGAATTTTTTATTGGTTTATCTTCTGGTTTGGCCTGGTTAGCGTGGGGTGCGGGAATCCCTGTGGTTGTTATTTCTGGATTTACGCATCCTTCGACAGAGTTTGACACACCATATCGTGTATTTAGTAGCCATGTTTGTAATGGGTGTTGGAATGATATTCGGTATCAATTTGATCATAGTAATTTTTTATATTGTCCAAAACATCAAAATACATCACGTCAGTTTGAATGCACAAAAGGAATATCACACCAGCATGTGATTAGTACAATTTTAAAAATTCCTGGATGTCGTTCTGAACCTATCAATGTAGCTTAGTGATAAAGACGTATTCAAGATTAAGCCTTGAATGCGTCTTTATAGAAAATTATTTAAAAATTATACTTTAGATAAACAAACCATATAATTAATTTTTACATCTTGCGTAATTTTCCAACCATTGGGTCTCATGGTTAGGCCAGCCATGTCGACTACGCGTAATCCTGCATGATGGGCCATTTTTCCCAATTCTGCTGGGGTAATAAATTGTTTCCAATTATGTGTGCCAATGGGGAGTTTTCTTGTTAAATATTCAGCAGCTACTTTTGCAAAAAGAAAAGATGGAACATTTCGATTTATTGTTGAAAGAAATGTGACACCTTGAGGGGTTAAAAGTTTAGAGATATTTTGAATAAATTCTTGAGGATCATTGACATGTTCCAAAAGTTCTAAAGCAGTAATTACTGAGAATTGTTTATTTTCTGATACCAAAGCTTCAATTGTTCCTACGCGATAGGTGACCTGACCACTTTTAGGAGGCAGGGGAATGGTGTCTAAATGATTTTGTGCTGCTTGAATAACCTCTTTTGCGGCATCAACACCCAATACGTTATATCCTAATGTTGCCAAACCTTCGCTCGCTAATCCGACACCACAACCTATATCTAAAATAGGCTGCTTTAGATCAAGTGATGGGTATGTTTTTAATAAATTATGAATCCATTGAATCCGTAGGGCATTCATTTCATGTAACGGACTCATGGGGCCAGTTCGATTCCACCATTCGTTGGCAATGGCATTAAATCGATTAATTTCATCTTCTTTGACAGAATTCTTTTGATTGTGTGGATCAGGTGGTGTAACGGTGGACATAATCTGGCCTTTCACAGGGTCATCGAGTAGAATAAATCAAATTATAAACAAAAAAAGAAGTCAATAGTTTGATTATCAATGATAACTAGGTTAAGTATTCACTAACGATATTTTCAATACATAAAGTTTATATTTTCATTATGTAAAGAGTAATAATAAAAATAATCATTGCGGAGTTTGCTTTTTATGCCTCTTAATGCCCCTAGAATAGTGATGAAATTTGGTGGAACTTCTGTTGCAGATTTGGATCGAATTCGTAATGTTGCGAAAACGGTTAAAAAGCAGGTTGATGCAGGATGTGAAGTAACGGTTGTTGTCTCTGCAATGTCTGGGGTAACAAATCAGTTGGTTGGATATTGTGAAGCTTTAAATCCGTTATTTGATCCTTGTGAATATGATTCAATTGTCGCAACGGGTGAGCAAGTTACAAGTGGATTGTTGGCGATTGCGTTGCATAATTTGGGTGTGCAGTCTCGTTCTTGGTCAGGGTGGCAAATTCCAATTTTAACGGATGATGCCCATAGTAAAGCGAGAATTCAGTCTATTGATTCTTCGAAACTGGTTGAATGTATGCAAGCAGGAATAGTCCCCGTTGTTGCAGGTTTTCAAGGAGTTGATGAAGAAGGACGCGTTGCGACTCTGGGTCGTGGGGGGTCAGATACATCTGCGGTTGCATTGGCGGCAAGTATGAAGGCAACGCGTTGTGATATTTATACGGATGTTGATGGAATTTATACAACGGATCCAAGGATAGTAAAAAAAGCAAAGCGCATTCCTGCGATCGCTTATGAAGAAATGTTGGAATTAGCATCAGTTGGTGCAAAAGTTTTACAAACACGTAGCGTAGAATTGGCTATGAAAGAACAAGTCAGAGTGCAAGTATTGTCTAGCTTTGATGATAATCCAGCACCAATGGAAAATTCGTTACCAGGCTCTTTGGTTGTTAGTGAGGATGAGATTATGGAAAAAGAACAAATTACTGGTATTGCATATTCGTTAAATGAAGCTAAAATTGTTGTCAAAGATATTCCTGATCATCCTGGAATTGCAGCGTCAATTTTTGAACCTTTGGCACGTGAAAATGTGAATGTTGATATGATTGTGCAAAGTAGTGGCAGCAATCAAAAAACGGATATGACATTTACAGTTCCTAAAACAGATTTGTTAAATGTTCAAAATATTTTAGAACGAGAAAGAGAGCATATTGGCTTTGCTGAAATGCTGACCGATGATGATGTGGTAAAGATTAGTGTTGTTGGTATTGGAATGCGTTCTCATACGGGGGTTGCAAATACAATGTTTAAAACTCTGGCGGAACGTTCTATTAATGTTCAAGTGATTTCTACCAGTGAGATTAAAGTATCCGTTTTAATTGCTGCTGAATATGTAGAGCTTGCAGTGCGTGCTTTACATACGGCTTATGGATTGGATGCTTAAGAATGCAAGATAATTTTGCGGATATGACAAAATTAGACCAAGATGCATTACAAGAGTTAGACTCTTTATGGAAAAGAGGAACAGACTTTCTGGGCAGTAAGGTTGCTATTTTAGGCGGTGCCATGTCTTGGGTCAGTGAACGGCATCTTGTTTCTGCGATTTCAAATGCTGGTGGTTTTGGGGTGATTGCTTGTGGTGCAATGGACCCTGCTTTATTAGAAGCAGAAATTAAAGCAACGCAGGCGATGACCAATAAACCATTTGGCGTTAATTTGATAACAATGCATCCTCAACTTCATGCGTTAATTGAGGTTTGCTTACAATTAAATGTTAAACATATTGTATTGGCAGGCGGAATTCCTACAGGCGCAGCAATTAAACAGATTAAAGATGGTGGGGCACAAGTGGTTGCATTTGCTCCTGCATTAGTGTTGGCAAAACGTTTAATTAAAATGGGCGCAGATGCGATTGTTATTGAAGGGGCAGAGGCTGGTGGGCATGTTGGTCCCGTTTCTTTAACAGTTTTAGCTCAGGAAATTTTACCTGTCGTTTGCGATGTTCCTGTGTTTGTAGCAGGCGGAATTGGCCGTGGGGATGCGATTTTATCTTATCTTGAAATGGGTGCGTCTGGTGCACAGTTAGGCACTGTTTTTGCCGCTTCTGTGGAAAGCCAAGCGCATGAGAATTTTAAGAAAGCTTTTGTCAGAGCAGCAGCACGTGATGCAATTACTTCTGTGCAAATTGATGATAGTTTTCCAGTGATTCCAGTTAGAGCCTTAGCCAATCAAGCAACGAAAGATTTTATGAGGCATCAAGCTGCGATTATTCAAAAATATCAACGTCAAGAAATGAGCAAAGAAGATGCACAATTAGATATTGAGCATTTTTGGGCAGGCGCACTACGCCGTGCGGTTAAGGATGGAGACGTTGAAAATGGTTCTGTGATGGCTGGGCAATCAGTTGGAATGGTCAAAGAAATTCTTCCAGTGACAGAGATTATCCATAATTTGGTTCAACAAGCGGTTGATGCTTTGGTTGCCAGACGTCAACGGATCAAACACTCATTATTAAACTAGGCTGAAAGAAGCATGAGCGACTTAAATCAATTTCATTCTGATAAAAGTGCACATTCTATTGGGGATATCCTTCGAACACGTAGAGAAGAGCTTAAGCTCAGTCTTGATGAGGTTTCTCAACGGTTACGTATTCGTCTGGTGTTTTTAAAAGCATTGGAAGATGGGCGCATTGATCAGCTACCTGGAGTTGCTTATGCCTCTGGTTTTTTACGTGCTTATGCAGAATTATTAAAGTTAGATAGTGATGCTTTGGTCAAACAGTTTCGTCAAGAAAATCAAGCGAATGCTGAAAAACCAAAATTAATGTTTCCTGCTCCTGTTCCACAAAGTGGTATACCCGCAGGGGTAATTGTTTTGTTCAGTCTTTTAATTATGGTTGGGGCATATATTGGTTGGTATAAGATGTCAGATCATCATCAATCCCCTTCTGAAACCATTCCACCAGCCCCTGTTCAAGTTGACCAAAATACAGGAAAACCTCAACAAATGTCCCCACAGATCGCATCAATTATGCCTTCTGATCATCCTACACCATTGCCACAAGATGGCAATAAACCTATGAATGCCACGAGTGGTCCTGTAAATAATAATACCAATACAGCATCGACGAATACGGTGCCCACACCGTTAACAGATGCTTTACGATCAGCATTATCTCCAGAACAAGCCCCCTCTCAACCAGCTGTACAACCTACACCTCCAGACGCTGTAAAAGGGAATGCAGCCCCTGTTGAAATAAAACCAGTAGAGCAGCCTGTGATGGTTAAGGCTCTTGCTCCAAGTTGGTTACAAATAAAAGATAAAGAGGGTAAGGTTCTATATCAAAAAGTTTTAAAAACAGATGAAACTTGGCAGGTTCCTAGTGATAAAGATGAAGTTGTCATGACGATTGGGAACCCTGGCGTTATTGTTTTGCAAAAAGGGGAAATACAATCTTTACCCTTAGGGAAAAAGGGCAGAATTTTACGTCGTTTTGTGTTAAATGCATCTAAAGCAGATCAATTACTACATCCAAAAGATACAACGACAGCCCCGTCAACCACTGCACCCAGTGGGGATTCAACGGCTCAAATAAAGAAAAAGAAATCGATTGCCCCAAAGCCTGTTTCTAGTTCTAGACGTAACTTATCCGCTGATGATTTAAATGCAAAACAGCTTAATCATTAAAGTTTATTAAAGATGAAGAATTGCACTTTAGGTAGAGGATCTCTAAATAAGAAGTTAATAAAGAGTATTATATAGCGATTTCTTTTGAGTAATTTGATATATTCTATGATCATTTTGGAGATTATAATTAAATGAGTTTACGCCCATATCAACATATTGAACGCAATAAAACCCGTCAGATCCATGTTGGATCTGTTCCTGTAGGGGGGGGCGCACCGATTAGTGTTCAAACCATGACCAATACATTGACAAGCGATGCAAAAGCAACGATTGCTCAGATTAAACGTGCTGAAAAAGTTGGAGTGGATATTGTTCGTGTTTCTTGTCCAGATGAGGAAAGCACCGCAGCATTAAAAGAAATTGTGCAAAATGTGAATGTGCCGATTGTTGCAGATATTCACTTTCATTATAAAAGAGCAATTGAAGCGGCTCAAGCAGGGGCTGCATGTTTGCGGATTAATCCTGGAAATATTGGAAATGCTGAACGTGTTCGTGATGTGATTAAAGCAGCCAAAGATTATAATTGTTCAATGCGTATTGGGGTGAATGCAGGATCTTTGGAAAAGCATTTATTGGAAAAATATGGTGAACCTAATCCAGATGCTTTGGTAGAAAGTGCATTAGAGCATGCAAAAATCTTAGAAGATAATGATTTTCGTGAATTTAAAATCAGTGTGAAAGCATCAGACGTTTTTTTAGCGGTTGAATCTTACCGTTTGCTTTCTGAAGCTTGTGATTATCCTTTACATATTGGAATTACTGAAGCAGGTGGTAAACGTGCGGGAACTGTAAAATCTTCTATTGGTTTGGGTTCTTTGTTATGGGCAGGGATTGGGGATACAATGCGTGTTTCTTTATCTGCTGAACCAGAAGAAGAAGTTGCAGTGGGGTGGGATATTTTAAAAAGCCTTGGCTTACGTCACCGCGGAGTACATGTGGTTTCTTGCCCATCTTGTGCGCGTCAAGGGTTCCAAGTGATTCCAACGGTTGCCAAGTTAGAAGAACGATTGGCGCATATTGAAACTCCATTGACCTTGTCCGTTATTGGTTGTGTGGTCAATGGCCCTGGTGAAGCAACGATGACGGATGTTGGTGTGACTGGTGGTGGGTCTGGTCGTCATATGGTTTATATGGCTGGTAAGCAAGATCATACGGTTCCTGCAGAGGAAATGATCGATCATATTGTTGAATTGGTAGAGAAAAAAGCAGCGGCTATTGAAGCTGAAAAAGCAGCAGCCAAAGCCAAAGAAGCAGTAAAATAATTTTATAAACTTAAAGTCAGGATAAAAAGCGTGAGTGTGGTAAAGCCCGTTCGTGGAACACATGATTTAATTGGTGAAGAATCTAGACGGCATCAACATGTCCTTAATGTTGCTAAAAAAGTGATGTCTTTATATGGGTTCGAAGAATGGATTACCCCAGTTTTTGAGGAGACAAGTGTGTTTGCCCGTTCTTTGGGGGAAACATCGGATGTGGTTTCCAAAGAAATGTATTGTTTTGAAGATCGCGGTGGCGATTCATTGACATTACGTCCAGAAGGGACCGCTGGAATTTGTCGGGCATTGGTAACGAACGGATTAACACAATCTTTACCACAAAAAGTATTTTATGCGGGGCCAATGTTTCGATATGAACGCCCACAAAAAGGGCGCTATCGTCAGTTTCACCAAATTGGGGCAGAGTTATTAGGAACGTCCACGCCATTTGCTGATGCTGAAGTGATTGCGATGGGTTTTCATATTTTGCGTGAGTTAGGGATTGCGGATGATGTTGTCCTGGAATTAAATACATTGGGGGATATCGCCAGCCGTAAAGCGTGGAGAGAAGCTTTAATTTCTTATTTCCAAGCACTTCAATCTGAATTATCTGAAGATAGCCGTAGTCGTTTAGAAAAAAACCCTCTGCGTATTTTAGACAGCAAATCTCCTCAAGATCGTGCGTTATTGGCGAATGCGCCTGCAATGAAAGATTATATGACTTCTGAAGCACAAAATTTTTGGGATCAATTAAGAACAGCTTTGGATCAGTTTAATATTCCTTTCAAAGAAAATCCTTTTATCGTTCGTGGCTTGGATTATTACAGCCATACAGTGTTTGAGTTTGTAACAACAAAATTAGGTGCACAAGGAACCGTTTTGGCGGGTGGACGTTATGAAGGCTTGGTTGAAGAAATGGGTGGCCCATCAGTACCGTCTATTGGCTGGGCAGCAGGGGTTGAACGTTTGGCTTTGTTATTAGAGGAAAGTCCTAAAGTTGCATCCCCTGTAGCAATTATTCCACTTTCTGACGCGGTACATCAAGTTGCGTTTTCTGCGTTACAGGATTTACGATATCATGGTATTTATGCTGAGGTTGCTTATAAAGGGAACTTGCGTAAACAAATGGAACGTGCGAATAAACAAAATGCACCATTAGCGTTGTTAATTGGTGAGGACGAAGCACAAAAACAAGTTGTGCAAGTAAAAGATTTAATCTCTGGCGAGCAAAGTGAAGTGGCATTCGCTGATCTTGTTACGCATTGTAAAATGAAATTGGCGAAATAATCGATGTCTTCTGAAGAATTTTCTGTAAGTTTTAATGATCGTTTAGATAAAATTGTGGCGCGTTCGGAAGAGTTGCAACATATTTTGTCTAATGAAATTTCAGGGGAAGAATTTATCGAAGCCTCACGTGAATATGCAGATCTTAATTCAATTGTTGAATTGGTACATGCGTTACGTAATGCAGAAGCTGAGGCAATAGCTGCTGAAGAAATGATGCAAGATCCTGAAATGAAGGATTTGGCAGAGGCCGAGCTTGAAGTTCTTAATGAAAGATTGCCTCAGCTAAGACATGATATTCGTTTGGCTATGTTGCCCAAAGATAAAGCTGATGCAGGGAACGCGATTTTGGAAATCCGCCCAGCAGCAGGCGGGGATGAGGCTGGGTTATTTGCTGCTGAATTATTTGGTGCTTATCAACGTTATTCCGATGCGAATGGCTGGCGTTTTGAAGTCATGGAATATGACGATACAGGTCTTGGTGGAATCAAAGGGGCAATGGCTTCTATTGCGGGAAATAACGTATTTGCACGGTTAAAGTATGAATCTGGTGTGCATCGCGTTCAACGGGTGCCTGCAACGGAAAGTCAAGGGCGTATTCATACATCAACGGTGACGGTGGCTGTGTTACCAGAGGCCGAAGATGTAGACGTAGAAATTGATGAAAAAGATTTGCGTATTGACGTGTATCGTGCTTCTGGTGCAGGTGGTCAGCATGTGAATAAAACAGAAAGTGCGGTGCGTATTACTCATATACCTTCGGGTGTAGTGGTGGCGATGCAGGAAGAGAAAAGTCAGCATAAGAACAAGGCAAAAGCGATGAAAATTTTGCGTGCGCGCTTATATGAACAACAACGAGCTTCGTTACATGCGGATCGTGCTGCAGATCGTCGTTCTCAAGTGGGAACAGGAGATCGTTCAGAACGTATTCGTACGTATAACTTCCCACAAGGGCGTGTGACGGATCATCGTATTAATTTAACTTTACATAAAATCGATCGTATTATGTTGGGAGAATTTGACGAGGTTGTCGACAGCTTGGCCCAAGAAGAGCAATCCAGATTACTGGCTGCTGAAGAGGCGATGTAAGATTAGGTTTCTTGATATAATGATGAATACCTCATATTGGATTTATAGGTCTAGTATGGGGTATTTTTTTGCTTAATTCTCTTTGTTTTTTATTGATTGTTCAATTTGTTGAATTATTTTGTTAATAGGCTTTATAAAGCATGTAAAACGCTCATCTTTATGTAAAAAATCAAAGATATTTTTCCAGAATATAAGTTCTGTTTTAATGATCTGTGTGTCTGATAGAATGATATACCGTTCTATTAAAATGGTGGAAAGAGTATCTATTTTGGTTGTTGTTTGTTCCCAAAAGAGCTGTTCAAAATCTGAACGTATATTTTCATCAAAAACAACCCGTTGATCCTTTTGAATAAGGTTACATAAATATAATTTTAAATCATGATAATTTTGTTGTTTTAAAGATTGCACAATGAAAAAAGGTTGAATGGCATTAATAATTTTTTGGGTAGTCTCTAGTAATTGTTCAAAATTACAGTCTTGTATAGATTTTAAAGGTTGTTGCTTTTGATTGAGATAAGCTTCTATTTCTACTTTGACATCGATCCAAAAGATAAATTCTGGCACCATATAAAAAGGTATGATTTTGTTGTTTAGCGTATTATTATGTAAATAACGAGCTTGAAAAATCTTGTTCCAATTGACAAGCTGATTATTATTTAATTCCAATAGAATCTTAATAAATTTTTCTTGCCCTATTTTATGAAAGATAGGTTCCCATAAAGTTTTATGTGAGGATAATAAAAAATCACGTAGCTTTAGATAATTGTTATCTTTAATGTAGTTTAAAATTAGAGAATATAATTTTTGTTCTATTTCTTGTTGAATAGTTTGAGCAGCTTCTTGTTGTTTTTGTTGAAATAATTTTTCTATCTTCTGGAAATCTGGGTCATTAAAGCTATAAAAGCTGTGATTCGTCCAATTATTAAAGTCAAAATCACGAGGATGGTTTTGAAAATCTTTCCATTGCTCTGAATATTTATTAGCCCAGTTTGGAGCGTATTTTTCTAAAAACTGTTTTGCTGTTACTGTAATTTCATCGATCGTTTTGGATATTAAATTTTGATTAGACCATTTAATTAATAGACCAATAATTTGTAAATATTCATAATAATCTTCATCTTCTAAGCTCTCAAAATTTTTAATAAGCTCTTGTGATAATGTAATGAAACTATTTTGATCTAAGGAAAGGAAATCATAACATTGTAACCATAAAGGTCTTTCTTTGTGGGTAAAGTAAATTAGTTCGTTGGTTATAATCTGTATATTACAAAGGTTATTTGTAACAAGAATATCGTACCATACGTTTTGGGAATAGACACGATTTTGTATATCATATTTTTGCAAATTGATTAACCTTGTAGAAGATTCCGTGGAAATCTCCTTATTATGTAGAGCCAGTGTTAATCCAAAAAAGGCATGGATTAGCGCTCGTAGAAAATCTGGATGTTGCCTATGTGCCTCTTTGAGATTATCAAGTAAATATGCAAAAGCCTCTAATGTTTGTTTTAGTTGTCTAAGGTTAATATTTTTTTGAGAGTTATAGATCTTTTTTAAAATAGAAACGTGTGTTAATAATATTTCTTTATAAGGGTTGTTTTCAACAAAGTATGCCAAGGTGTTATCAAAATCACTTTGAATTTCAAAAGTTTTCCCAATAATTTTTTCTTTGAATTTTTTATAGATTTCACGATTTTTAAGATCATCTTCACTGATATAAACTTTTGTTTCTGAGGTTTTATTTTCTTCTGTTTGCTCTTGTTGTATGAATTCCTTGGTAAGTTCATCTTCATTGGCGATTAAGATGACTTTAATGTGATCTCTTTCAACGAATGCGTTGATATGACCCAATAGTTCTTTCAAAGGAATATCTGTGCGTTCTAGATCATCAAAAATAAGAATAATTTGTTGTGCTTGTTTTGATAGTGTTGTTGATTTCATAAAATTTACAAAATTCAACCCAATTTGCTTAAAAGTATTTTTTGTAAAAAAAGCATCAGCAAATTGTAATGAAGACTTTGATAAGAATAGAAAAAATTTATCAGCTTTTGTAATGTTAGTATTTGAAAGTGAAAAACGTTCTAATAAAATAGATTTGTCTAATTCAGCGATTGATTTTAATCCGAACAAACTGATTTTTAAAATAATTGAAGCAGAGTGATATTCTTTTTGATTTAAATATTCTTGAATTATAGGTGTATAGCTGATTGGTGCAAAGGCTTGTAAAGCATACGGAGATAATTTTGGGGATTGCTTTTTTATAATATTATTATAATTTTCAATAAACTGATCAATATAATATGTTTTGCCACGCCCCCATGATCCTGTTAATAAAATCGCAGAATCGGCTGGTTCTTCCTGATTGATATAGTATTCTAAATACTCAGTAATATGCTGATTTTTATCTGGATTTGTATTTGAAGTTTCTGTCATGATTAAATTTATGTTATGGTCTGCCAGTTACAAGAACAATTTATCACAACTTCGAAATAATTTGATTTTTTTCAATCAGACTTTTTAAAAAAAATTAAAGTTTATAATAATGCAAAACGCACCAATCTCATTGGGACACTTAATACAAGAGGGGGAACAGCTTTTAAAAGCTGCGGAAATAGAGGATGCTCGGAGAGAGGCCCAACTTTTAATCGCGGCGGCTTTGCAAAAAAGTATGACTGAGATTTTCATGATGGATAAAAACGTGCAGATTGATCCTGTATTAGTCCGTCAATATTTTTCCAGGCGTGCGAAACGAGAACCTTTTGCGTATATTGTGAAAGAACAAGGTTTTTGGAATCTTGATTTGCAGGTTTCCCCAGCAACATTAATTCCTAGGGCAGATAGTGAAGCATTAATTGAAGTTTTATTAAAATTACTTCCTGACAGAGACACACCTTATCGTTTTTTAGACCTAGGGACAGGGACAGGATGTTTGTTATTGGCGGCATTATCTGAATATCCAAATGCATTTGGGATAGGAATAGACATTGTTTCCCAAGCTGCGATTTTGGCTGCTGAAAATGCACAACGCTGTCAGTTACAAGATAGAGCTGTTTTTATGATTGGGCATTGGGCAGATGCTATTCAAGGATCTTTTGATGTTATTCTCTCTAATCCACCTTATATTCGTAAGCACGAGCTTTTAGAGTTAATGCCAGAGGTGCAGAATTATGAACCTATGTCTGCTTTAGATGGTGGAGAGGATGGATTGGATGCTTATCGATATATTTGTGATCAAGCAGTTGATTTATTATCTAATCAAGGTATATTAGTGTTAGAGCTAGGTATAAAGCAAGAACAAGAGGTTGCACAATTTGCTTTATCCAAAGGGTTATCTGTTGTTCAAAAACAACAAGATTTAAATGATTGCATTAGAGCCCTTGTTTTATCTTGATATAAGCTCTAAAAAAGTGTGACGATTTATTAAGATAAATTGTTATGAAGGTAAAATTACCTAATAGAGTTAAGTGAATTAATTGGTTTCGTGATAGATAATGAAAATACAAACCAATTAATATACTGAAAGATTCATATTTTTATTACGACATTTAAATAGTGACTTTTCAGAACTTAGTTCCTGAATATAAAGCTATTGCGAATAGGAAAGCACAGCGACAACTTATGAATACAAAACGTATGCGAAGCCGTTACCATCGGTCTGGTAATGGGGGTTCTCGACATCAAAATGGACAGACCTCTTTAAACCGAAACCATGTTTTCGACAGTAACGGGCCTGATACACGTATCCGTGGAACAGCTCAACAGCTTCATGAAAAATATATTCAACATGGTCGTGATGCACTAAGTTCAGGGGACCGTGTTGCCGCAGAAAGTTTTTTCCAATATGCAGAGCATTATTCACGTATTTTAAATATGATGAACCAGTCTGCACAGCAACGTCATCGTCCACAACAGCCTAATAATGGACACCCTGAAAATCTTGTTGAAAATACACCAGCGTTAACACAAGAAGAGTCAGCCCCTCAACCAGAAGTGGTTCCCGAGGTTATTGAGGTGATTGCAGAGCAACCTGTTGAGCCTGTTGTTGCGGTTATTGCTGATGAAAAAATAGAAGAACCAGCACCAGTCCGTTCTCCAGCACGTCGAGGAAGACCTGCGCGCTCTGTTGCTGCAAAAAAGAAATTACAAGAAGAAAGTAATTAAAAATAATTTAAAAGAATGAATGAAAAGTGCTTGACTTTTTATATGGAATGAGAGTAATTAAACCTCGTCTTTAAATTATTAAGGCGGCGTAGCTCAGTGGTAGAGCAGGGGAATCATAATCCCTTGGTCGGTGGTTCAAATCCGCCCGTCGCTACCATATAATTATACAGTTGAATTATATGGCCCTTTTTAATTATATTCTCCAAAATAATAAAGATATTACAATGGGTTTTGTACGCTTTAAAAGCGTTACATTATCTTTTGTAATTTTTTTTATTTATCATGAAAGAGAATAATTTTCCGCCCACACATTAAATTATTAAATAATAACTTTTAGGTATGTGTGAACAGAATAGTATCAATTTTATTATTGTGAATTAGAATGCAGCTTGGAATCGAGCGGCAATAGCGTCGACATTTCTTCCATGAGTATTTAAAGGATTGTTGGGTGCTGAAGTTGCCATAATATGGTTATAGTCAAGCATTACGCGGAAATGTGGGTTGGGATACCAATTTAATCCGCCACTCCATACGGTTTGTGTTCCTCCTTGTACACCATTTACAGATCCTTTATGACTATTTAGATCCGTAACACTCCAACGGCCACTAATTTCCAAAGCGCCCCAATGATTTTGTTTTGGATCAAAGTCATATTCAACACCAGGCGCACGGAAAGATGCAGAGCGAATATCATAAGATCTTGGTTTACCAAAAATAGTATAGTTAAGGGCCGCGTAATATCCATTAAAACTAAGGTCGCGCATATTATTAGAGCGATTAATACCAAACTGAAGATATTCGGCTTTAGCAAAGAAACGTTTCCATCGGAATGCAAATTCGGGTCCAGCATGCCAAATACTGCTTACATTATTTAAAGCCCCTGTTGATACTAAGCTTTCTTGTGTTAAACGTAGCTCAGGTGAGGTTGCAAAGGTAATTTGCCTTCCATTATTTGTTTGAGCAACGTTAAACGCACTTGACGCAGAAGCACCTAAATGTAAATCGATATTTTTACTTGCATATGGACGTCCTGCAAAACGAAGCATTCCCCCTGTTTGATCTTTAATAATATTGGGGTTGCTATTATTGGCATTATAAGTATGTCCAGTAAAATAAGCCCCTAGATACCAACGTTTTCCATACGTAACACCCCCCACACTAAATCTGGAGTCTCCTGCGGCAATGCTACGTGCTAATTCGATTGCAGCGGGTCTTTCCATTAAGAGCCCTTCGTTTGAGCTTTCCGCACCTTCTAGAGTTACGCGCGGTTCGAAAAATCCAAAGGTTAAGATTGTATTTTTAAAACCACCATATTGCATGTTGGCTTCGTAAAGTCCTGCACTTCCATTGCCAAAGTCGGGGGTAATATTTACTGAATAATCTGTATAACGGAATGTAAATGGAATACGACCACGTCTTAGATTTTCTCTGAATTGAGAAAAGCGTCCTTTGGTTTCTCCACGTCTATTTCCAGAACGGATAAAGCTTCCGATATCTTCTTGTAAAGCCAAACCAACAGAAAAGCTGTAACGACCATCATCAGAGGCGATTGTTGGTCTTCCTCCTGGGAATCCTAACCTTAACCCGCCAATATAAACGGTTTCATCATGTTGAGTTGCTGATGAGAATAAAGGCATATTGGGGGACCAAAAAGATGCCCCACGATCTGGTGGAGGTAAACCATTGCTATGGAGTAAATCAATAATTGTTTTTTGGTTTCTTTTAGGATCATCAGATTGATCAGCAACATTAATCATTCTAGGGTTTCTTTGTGTTGTTGCTGGTGTAGATTCGTTTTGGGCTATTGTTTGTGTTGAGGGCTGTGACGCGATAGGTGCAGTTTGAGAATGTTGGGCAACAGCTATATTCTTTTTGTGATGATGGGATCCAGTATTATTCGCAGTCCTTAACTCTTTTTGTTTATTAGAGCGTAAGGTTGCAACTTCTTTTTTTAATGCCATGATCTGTTTATTCATTTCGATCATTTGCTTATTCATTGCTTTTAATGTAGCATCTTGACTAGCATCAGCGTGTGCAGAATATAATGGAAGAAATTCAACGCTGATTATTGTGGTAATAAGAAGTGTCAGATGGAATCTATTTTGAAAAGTCATAAAAGGAAACCCTAATTCATAAAGTGATTGAGGGTTTTTTAAATGATTCACGTAATTTTTTGGTTTCAAAAAAATAATAGTTCTGTGAATTTTATATGACAAATATGAAAAATGCGTATTTATTTTTCATAAAATCTTCATACGTATTTTTTCTTTTTTTCTGTAATATTTTTTTAGAAATTTTCATAAAACTAAGGAAATATTAATGTCTTTTTTCCATAACAAGAATCTTCGTATTGTTTCTGTTGTTGGGCTGTCTTTTGCCTTTTTTGCTGCTGTTTTACCTTCTGTTAAAGCGCAAGAAGCTGTAACAATTACAGGGGTTGGATCTAGTTTTGCTGCACCGCTTTACCAAAATTGGGCTGCAAGCGCGTTGAAAGATATCAATATTAAAGTGAATTATCAGCCTTTGGGATCTAGTGCTGGTCAAAATCAAATTATTGCAAAAACTGTTAATTTTGGTGCATTAGACATGGCAACGTCAGTCGAACAACTGACAAAAGAAGATTTAGTACAATTTCCAACAGCCGTTGGTGGTGTTGCAATTGTTGTTAATATTCCTGGTCTTCAAGAACATCAATTACGTTTAACTGGCGATATTGTTGCAGATATTTATGCTGGTAAAATTAAAAAATGGAACGATCCGCGTATTGTTGCCATTAATAAAGATGTGACTTTGCCAGCAATCGATATTGCACAAATTTATCGTGCAGATGGATCTGGAACAACGCAAGTATTTACGTCTTATTTGGCAAAAGAATCTGCTGATTGGAAAAAAGCATATGGTGTGAATACATCAATTGCATGGCCTGTTGGAATGGGTGGGCGTGGAAATGGTTCTGTTGCTTCAATGGTGAAAAATATTGAAGGTGGAATTGGATATGTTGAATATGCTTACGCTTTGCAGAATCATTTAAATACAGCACAGCTTAAAAATGTTGCAGGCGAATTTGTTGTAATTAATGAAGATTCAATTAAAGCCGCCGCAAAAGCAGCAGATTGGGCGCATGCAAAAAATTATAGTATTGATTTAATTGATATGAAAGGTGATGATTCTTGGCCGATTGTTTCAACAACTTATGTATTAATTCCTGCATATAACAAAAGCTCTCAAGATGTAACAAAGTTTTTCAGATGGGGCTTTGATCATGGGGATCAAATTGCTACGAAATTGCACTATGTTCCATTGCCAGATGTTGTAAAAGAAAAGATTGAAAAAACCTGGGAATATGCTGGGGTTGCTTCAAAGGATGCAAAGACAAAATAATGATTCTTAAACAATCAGGGCATCAATCCGAAAAGAAAATTATGCCCTATCTTTTTTCATCATTAATGTGGTGTAGCGGCGTCCTGATTCTCCTAATTTTTTTAGGACTTATTTTTGAATTATGCTGGCAGGGGAAGCAGGCTTTCTCAGTTTTTGGATTAAAATTTATCGTTTCAACAGAGTGGAATCCTGGAAGCCAGCAATTTAGTGCTGGTGCGGCTCTGATTGGAACACTTGTGAGTTCTTGTATTGGGGTTATTTTGGCGCTGCCTTTATCATTTGGGTGTGCTTATTGCTTGAATGAGTTAATGCCAAAGCAAATTGCAAGATATATTACTGCGGCAACTCAATTATTGGCTGCTATTCCCTCGATTATTTTAGGGATGTGGGGATTTTTCATTCTTGTTCCTTTAATGTCTCATTATATACAACCTTTTTTAAAACATATTTTTGGAAATGTTCCTTTTATTGAGTTGCTTTTTTCAGGAGGCACGTTTGGGATTGGAATATTAACCGCAGGGCTAATTTTAGCCATTATGATTACCCCCTTTATTACAGCCATTATGCAAGAAGCCTTTGCGAACACCCCAACAATGTTAAAAGAAAGTGCATATAGTTTAGGGGCAACAAAGTGGGAGGTCATGCGTCAAGTGATCTTACCTTGGGTACAAAAAGGGGTTGTTGGTGGTATTGTTTTGGGTTGGGGACGGGCCTTGGGGGAAACAATGGCTGTAACCTTTGTGATTGGAAATGCCCATCATGCAGGTTGGTCTCTTTTTATGCCAAGTAATACGATTGCATCTTTGATTGCGCTTGAATTTTCCGAAAGTGCTGCTGGAAGTTTGAAAATGTCATCCTTAATGGCATTAGGGGCAGTATTGATGGTGATTTCATTTTTCGTGTTATTTTGCTCTCAGTTCTTGTTAAAGCAAGTGTTAAAGTCTCGGTAGGTTTGTTTTAAATGACACAAGTTGTGAATAAATTACAAGGACGGGCAAATCGTCTGATTACATGGCGATTTATTAAAAATAAATTAATGACTGTGTTTGCTTTTTGCACCATTATTGTCATGCTTTGTATTCTTGTTTCTATTTTGGTTACATTATTTATTAATGGTTTATCTGGTTTATCATTTTTTACTTTATCCCATATGACGGCCCCTCAAGGATTACCAGGGGGATTATTAAACCCAATTTTAGGAAGTATTATACAAGTGGGGATTGCAACATTGATTGCTGTTCCTTTGGGGGTGATGGGTGGAATTTTTTTAGCGGAATGCAGTAACAAAAAGCTAAGCACCATTATTCGTTTTATTGCAGATATTATGATGTCTGTACCTTCTATTTTAATTGGGCTATTTGTTTATATTTTATTAGTCATGACCATGGGATATTCAGCTTTGGCTGGGGCTTGTTCTTTGGCGGTATTAGCGCTGCCAGTGATTGCCAGAACCACTGAGGAAGCATTGAATATGGTTCCTTCTGCAATTCATGAAGCTGGTTTTGCTTTGGGGGCGCCAAAATGGAAAGTTATTTTGTGGGTTTGTTTACCAGCCGCTAGAGGTGGGGTGATTACAGGAATATTGTTAGCAATCTCTAGAATTGCTGGAGAGACAGCCCCGTTACTTTTTACCTCTCTTGGGAATTCAGATTGGAGCTGGAATATTTTTAAACCCATGGCCAGTTTACCATTAACGATTTATCAATATGCTGACTCTGCGGATGATACATGGATACAATTAGCATGGACAGCAGCCTTATTAATTACAATATTTGTTTTATGTTTAAATATAATTGCTCGAGTATACGTAGATAGACGTCGGAAAAAGGATCAATAAGTATGACGACTGATAATGTTGCCATTTCAATTCAAAAAGTTGATTTTTATTATGGTGCCTATCATGCGCTAAGAAATATTAACTTTGATATTCACGCGAATAAAGTAACAGCGATGATCGGCCCTTCTGGTTGTGGAAAATCAACGTTACTTCGTATGTTAAATAGGATGTATGATCTATATCCTAATCAACATGCAAAAGGACAAGTATTATTTGATGGTGTAAATATTTTAGATAAAGATATTGATTTAAATATTCTACGTTCTCGTATTGGTATGGTTTTTCAAAAACCAACCCCTTTTAGTATGTCGATTTATGAAAATATTGCTTTTGGAATAAAATTATATGAACGTCCTTCTTCGGCACGTATTCAGGAAAAAATAGAAAAAGCATTACGTCAAGTTGCTTTGTGGGACGAGGTTAAAGATCGTTTACATCGTTCAGCGTTGGGGCTTTCTGGGGGGCAACAACAGCGTTTATGTATTGCCAGAGCATTGGCCGTTGAACCAGAAGTCATTTTGTTGGATGAGCCAACGTCTGCTTTGGATCCTGTTTCAACAGCAAAAATAGAAGAATTGTTGGATATTTTAAAAGAAAATTATACGATTGTTCTAGTGACGCATAACTTACAACAAGCTGCGCGGTGTGCAGATAAAGTTGCATTTTTTTATTCGGGTGAATTAATTGAAATGAATGATGCAGCAATATTATTTACAAAGCCAGCACAAGCAAAAACGCATGATTATATTACTGGGCGTTTTGGATAAAACAGAGGAAAATATGACAGAAAAACTTCCAGAACATACAATCAGCCGTTATGAACAAGAATTAGAACAATTACGCAGCATGATTTTACGTATGTTTGGTATGGTTGAAAGCCAGTTAGCGCAAACATTGGTTGTGGTGCGTGATCGTAAAGTCGATACGGCTTATGAAATTACCCTTCAAGATATTGAAATTGATGCTTATGAAAGAATGATTAGCGCATTTTCAATTCAGATTTTGGCATTACGTTCGCCAATGGCTATTGATTTGCGTGAAATTGTTGCTGCATTTAAAGTTTGTGTTGATTTAGAGCGTATTGGTGACTTAATCGCAGGGACTTGTCGTCGCATTGTGCAGATTAAAACTATTCCTGAAAGTATTTCTCTTTCTGGCCTATTAACGATGGGGCGCCAAGTTCAAGAAAATTTAAGGCAAGTTGTTATTGCGATTACTGCAGAAGACCAAAAGATGATGTTACATTTATGGAATGCAGATAATTTAATTGATGACTTATACCTTTCTGTTTTCACCGAATTAACGAATTTGATGGAAAAAGAACCTCAATATATATTGGTTTGTTCTCACTTATTATTTATCGTAAAAAATTTAGAGAGAATAGGCGATCATATTACCAATATTGTTGAAAGTTATTATTATGTTTTTACGGGGGATACGTTGCCTTATCAACGTGTTGGTCCTGTTGATGTTATAGAGGATAATAGAGAATCGTGATAAATACTCAGGCAAATATTCTTATTGTTGAAGATGATACGTCTATTGCCTTATTGTTGCAGTATAACTTAGAAAAAAAAGGATATAAGGTTGATGTCGCAGGGGGCTATACAGAGGCATTATCTTATATTCAACAAAATTCCTATTCAGCGCTAATTTTAGATTGGAATTTGCCTGGCGGAACGGGATTAGATATTTGCCGTTATATTCGTAGTCAAGAGGATATGTCTTCTTTAGCTGTTATTATGTTAACCGCAAGAGGGGAAGAAAATGATGAGGTTTCTGCCTTCGATGTTGGTGTAGATGATTATATTACAAAACCGTTTAGTATTGATACATTATTGCTGAGATTAAAAGCAGTGTTAAGGCGATCAAAGGTTACGTCAAAGCCTCAACAAGATCATTTACAGTTTGAAGATATTTTATTTAATGCATCTGAGCATCGGGTTTATCGTGGCAAGCGTGTTTTGAATTTAGGCCCAACAGAATATAAAATGTTAGGATATTTTTTGCGTAATCCTAGGAAAGTATTTTCACGTGAAGAATTATTAAATGCTGTGTGGGGTGAAAATCTTAATGTTGAAATTAGGACCGTTGATGTGCATATTTTACGATTAAGAAAAGAACTGAACGCAGAAGGAGAGCGGGATATCATACGGACTATTCGATCTGCAGGATATGCGCTTGATGTTCAGTGAAATAAGTCTATATGAATGGCTTATTTGTATTATTGGAGGTGGAGGTCTTTTTTTCTTTATTTGGTTTTTAGCGTATAAAGTTCAAAAACAACAAAAAGAGATAAAACTAGATCCTATTTCCAATGATGCTTATCGTTTTAATTTAGCTTTTGCTGAATTAAAACAAGCAATAGATCATATTAAAACGCCTATTTTATTAATTGCTAATGATTATGCGCATTCTTCTATACCCGTGAGAAATCAAATAAAAAAGAATTTTTCATTGATTGTTAATTCAATGGCGTATGAAAAAAATCTTTATATGCATCATCATTATGGTGATGTGATATTGGATATTTTAAGACATCCTGTTTTTTTTCAAACGATTGAGGATTATTCTGCATTACCAATTGCAGAAATAAAAATTCATTTAGACCTTCCCAAAAAATATTGTTTTAAGCTTTTATTTAGTAAATATGAAGTTTCGCATATTTTACATAATGTCATTGTTATTACGTTGATTGATCAAAGCCAGTCTGTGTTGTTAAATCAGATGCGCAGCGATTTTATTGCTCATGCCAGCCATGAATTACGCACACCATTAACGTCTTTAGATGGGTTTGTTCAAACCTTATTAGGAGGGGATGTTGATGATGCACAAACACAAAAAAAATTCTTGGAAATTATGCAAACACAAGTTTCCCGAATGATTCGATTGACCAATGGGTTATTAAATTTATCTCGTGTTGAACGGGATGAATATCGATTATTGACGGTGCGTGTCGATTTAAAACAGGTATTACAACAAATTTTACAAGAAGTTCAATTTAAAGCACAACAAGCAGGTGTTATTTTAGAATATCAAGATGATGTTCAAGGACAAGATATTGAAATTCTTGCAGATAAAGATCAACTCTTTCAGATTTTTCAGAATTTACTAGAAAATGCTATTCGATATGCCCCTTTAGGGAAAAGCCAAGAGGCACGAATTATTTATAAATTGTCTTTTTCAGAAGATTCCTTGAAATGGCCTGGATTGGGATGGGTTGTATCCATTACAGATAATGGTCCAGGGATTGAAAAAAATCATATTCCTCGTTTAACAGAACGTTTCTATCGTGCAGATGATAAAAATGGTGGAACAGGATTAGGATTGGCAATTGTCAAACATTTAGTGACACACCATAAAGGGGCACTTGTCATAGAAAGTCAACTCGGGCAAGGAAGTTGTTTTTCCGTATGGTTTCCCATGTGTAATACAGATAATATATAAATATATATGGGAAATGGTGCTGTTGGCGAGGATTGAACTCGCGACCTCTCCCTTACCAAGGGAGTGCTCTACCACTGAGCTACAACAGCTTTACGTGCTTTAGTAGCTTTTCATGCAAAAGGATGCAACAAAAAAATTCACTTTTGGATATTTTTTTTATTTTTATTGGTGAAATTCTTTAAAACCATTTATTACCAAAAATATATGCGTTTATATCGTACGACTTTGTGTCAGAATGACCAATCCTATTAAGTGAATAATGATGCTTTATTCTATCCAGTTTTTACGTGGTTTTGCAGCTTTATTAGTTGTGATTACTCATATTATCCATCGAGCAATGCAAAATGGAATTTGCACAGATGATTGGTTTCATATGGGGGGGACAGGTGTAGACCTTTTTTTTGTGATTTCTGGTTTTATTATGTGTTATACCACACATGATAAAATGGTTTCTTTTGGCCATTTTATGAAGTTAAGAGTCGAGCGTATTATTCCATTATATTGGGTGATGACGACATGTGCTTTAATTTTATATTTGATGCCTTTTAAAATATTTAATACTGCAAAAAGTAATATAAGTATTCTTGATTCATATTTTTTATTCCCATTTGGTAAACATTATCTGGTTGGTACTGGATGGACATTAAGTTATGAATTTTATTTTTATTTTATTTTTTCAATAGGTTTGCTTTTATCTTCACGATCTTATTTTCGGTATTTTTATATTATTACGATTATTAGCATTTTATCTTTTATCGGATGGTTTGTGAAAGAACAGAATCCATTGATTGATTTTATTTTTAGTCATTGGTTGGTAGAGTTCGCTTTTGGTATTGTATCTTTTGTTATTTATAAAAATATAATTATTCCTTTTAAATGGAATATTGGCATGATTTTATGTGGATTTTCTATTTTATTTTATTACAGCGTTGATAATTTATTAATGATTGATCCATATCGTGTTGTTTTTGGGGTCATTCCGATGTTTTTAATTTTTAATGGTTTTTTACATTTAGAAAAATTTTTTAAAAAAACAACAAATTATTGTTATGTTTTTGGAGAGCATTTAGGTAATAGTTCATATTCTTTATATTTAACACACCCGTTTATTTTGGCTTTAACCAGTCGTATTTATATAAAGTTAGGGTTTATATCAGCCCCTATATTTATCGTTTTGAATTTAATTGCTTCTATTCTTTTTGGTTTTTTTGTTTATCGTTATATTGAACAACCTTTATTGAAATGGGTGAGAAATAGAATTTAACCTTAAATTTTGAAGTATCTATGTTATGTTTTACTTTTGTTGATGAATATGATGTTGCAAAGCATTACATATTAATTAATTTTAATTTTCTATATTATCTGAGTTAGAGATTTCGGTTGGAATAATGAAATATAATTTTTCTTTTTTATTTATGGCTATTTTAATTCCAGCCTTAGTTGGGTGTGCTGTTGGACCTGATTATCATAAAGAGGAGGTTTGGACGCCTTCAAAATGGTCAAAACCTACAAAAAATTTACAAGCATCAGTCAATAGCCAAGTTGTCATGGATAAAATTAACCCACAATGGTGGGAGTATTTTCGAGATCCTGTTTTGACAAATTTAGAACGCCGTGCAGTTACTGCTAATTTAGATATACAAATAGCGACACAACGTTTAATTGCCAGCCGCGCGCAATTAATGATTGCAGGTTCTGCACGTTTTCCAAGTTTAGGGGCATCCGCGGGTTACGAAAGAAGTCAATATAGTCAAAAATCTTTTAGTAGAGGATTGCAAAAGGTAAGGAATAGTGAGCCTGCCTTAGGTAATATGGTTAATCCAAGTGATGTAGATATTCCCTCTTTTAATCAATGGAGTGACAGTCTGGATACAAGTTGGGAAGTTGATTTGTGGGGACGGGTGCGTAGGCAATATGAATCTGCAAAGGCATTAAAACAAGCTTCAGAAGAAGATCGTAGAGGCGTGCTTATTGCACAACAAGCAGAAGTTGCACAAAATTATATGACTTTGCGAGGATTACAGGCTCAGTTGCGCATTGTTCAAGAAAATGAAAAAATTGCTCAGGATATTTTAAATCTTGCTAAACAACGATTTAATGGAGGGTTGGTTACAGAGCTAGATGTGCGCTCAGCAGAATCTCAATTAGAGCAAACAAGAGCAGAGATTCCTAATTTAGAGCAACAAATTATTGAATATATTAATGCGTTGGGGCTATTGTTGGGTGAGCCACCAAGAGCGTTAAGTGTAGAGTTGTCAACATCAAAACCCATTCCATCTGTTCCTCCTCAAGTGCCAATTGGTTTTCCTTCAGAGCTTGCGCAACGTAGGCCTGATATTCGTCAAGCAGAAGCAAAATTACATTCTGCAACAGCTGAGGTCGGTATCGCAGAAGCAGATTTCTATCCGAAAGTTACCATTGATGCGCGAATGGGTTTTCAATCTTTGTCTTTTCGTGATTTAGGCTTTTGGAGTGCCAAAGCATGGAATGTCGGTCCTTCAATTTCTTTGCCTATTTTTGAAGGTGGAAAATTAAAAGGGCAGTTGACGTTAAAAAAAGCAGAACAAAAAGAAGCCGCTTTGGTTTATCGTAAAACGGTTTTACAAGCGTGGCAAGAAGTGGATAATGCATTAAATGCGTATCAAGCAGAGCAATTAAGGCAAGTGCGTCTACAGGATACTGTGCAATCAAATCAACGTTCTGTATATTTAGCTCAAGCCCAATATCGTCAAGGGTTGCAAACTTTTATTAATGTTTTGGATGCTGAAAGACGTTTATTGGCCTCACAGCAGGATTTGATTAATAGTAATACTCAAATTTCTATTAATTTAGTGCAACTTTATAAAGCATTAGGTGGCGGTTGGGAAAATACATACCCTGATAATACAGCGGTTGCATCGAATGCATCCAACAATAACGAAAACAGAGCTACAAAAAATAAACTAAATTAATTGTGAAGATAGTGGAGTTTGATCGATACAACAACCTGCGAAAATTTTACCAGAAATATTAGTGAAAAATGCCAAAGTTGTTTCATGCCGAGATCATTTGCTACCGCTGATTAGAAAAATGCGATTATTGTCGAAGTTGGGGTGATGTATGGAGAATTTTCGGAAAAGATATTAAAGATTTGCCAGCCCAAACATTTTATTGACCTTGATGTTTTTGTTGCTCATGAATGGCCAATTATTTGGGGTGAAGAAAGTGACAAATATTTTCAAAGTAGAACGCATGAGTAGTTTTATCGAGATAAATTTGCAGCGTATGTCAAGCAAGGAATTGTCTCTACCCGTAAAAGGTTTGTCACGATACATTAAAAACATTTGAAGATAAAAGCCTTGATGTTATGTATTTGGATGCAGATCATACGTATGAAGTGGTTTCTAGAGGGGTGGCGATCGTCAAGGATAAAATTAAAGAAGACGGCGTTATCATTGTTAATGATTATATAATGAATGATGGATATAGTGTTGTACAAGCTGTGAACGAATTTATGATTGATGAAAATTGGGAAATGAAATATTTTGCTTTAGAAAGATTTATGTATTGTGATGTGTGGTTAGAAAAAACGCTCTAAAAAGAGATTTTTCTTATTTTAGTTGAATATAGTAAAATGCAGCAAAAAAAAATTAATAGTCTTCAAGGGTTAAGATGTTTTGCGGCATTGATTGTTTGTACAATGCATATTGTCAGTTCTAAGCCAAGCTCAGATCATTGGATTAGAATAGCGCAATATGCGATTAATGCCATTGGTAAATATGGGGTCGATTTATTTTTTACAATCAGTGGGTTTATTATTACATGGATTGTAATGAAAGAAGTTAACCTTCCGTCTTTTAAAAGAGCATTTGCTTTTCTGATTAAACGCCTATTTAGAGTTTATCCATTATATTGGGTAACGTTAGGTTTTATGATTTTATTGTCTATTACGATGAATGGTGGACATATAGCACAAGACGTACAACAAGCTTTACATTGGCCTGTTATTTTTCTGGCGACGTTTTCTATTCCCTTACAGTCAGCAGCATGGACATTGGGGTTTGAGCTATATTTCTATAGTGTTGTTTTTCTTTTTATGTGTTTATTCCCCAAGAAATATTTCTTACCGTTTTTTACGATTTGGGCTTTGGCACATTTTCTAACAATTTTAGCGATTACTCATGGAATGCTTTTTAGATATTGTTTTCTATTAATGCATAATCGTATTTTAGAGTTCTTTTTTGGGTTGTTTGCAGGATATTTATTGCACTTTTTTTATCAATATTATCGTTGGGATAAATATATCAGCATTGCCTTAGGGATTATTTTATTATCGATTGGTGTATGGACTTCTTATACACGTATTCCAAATGTTGATTTGGTGCGTTGGGAAGTTATTTATTACTATGCGTTCCCATCGGCACTCTTTATTTATGGTCTTGTTGGATTAGAAATGCGAGGGGAATTATCAACGCCAAAATTATTTAAAGCTCTTGGTGACGTTTCTTACTCTATTTACTTATGGCATTTCCCAATCATACAAGCTGCTGGATATTTATCCATTTATTGTCTTTTTTATCAACATTTACATCCTTTAGTACAAGCTATATTTGAAATTGGTGTGGTTATATTGATTAGTTTTGTAAGTTATCGTTGGATTGAAAAGCCTTGTATTGAATGGTCACATAAACTAGCTGGCTATATGAAGTAGTTTCTATGTAAACTGTTTTTAAAAGCTCTTTACTTTACTAATCATGCTCATTGAAACATAATGATAATCTATCGTTATGATTTACAAGAGTATCTGTGATGAAATCATTTTTTGAATATGAAGAGCCTCAACAATCTGTTCAGGAAGTCTGGGATGATCCAGAGACAATTTTTGTTGTGGATACGAATATCTTTTTAAATATTTATGTATTTCATAAAGAAACTCGACAAGTAATTTATGATGCTTTGGATAAGATTAAAGGGCGTTTATGGTCTCCTCATCAAGTCATGTTAGAATTTCATAAAAAAAGAGAAGGCCATATTGATAAAAATAAACGATATTTTCAGAGTGATTTTATAGATGATTTTTTAAAACAGTTCACTGACCCTTATAAAAAATTACAAGATTTAAAAAATAAGCATGGAAAAAACTATTCTGATCTTGGTGAGATTATAGATTCTTTTACGGAAAATGCAGAGAAGGAATTTTCTGAAAGTTTTAGTAAGATTCATAAATCCTTAAAAGAAAAGCTCATTCCTATAGAACAAAAATTAGCAGAGTTACAATCTCAATTAATTACTTCTAAAGATCAGGATAGCTTATATCAAAAACTATGTGAGCTTTATTCTAATGATAAAATTGGTAAGCCATTCACACAATTAGAACTCGACGAACTTTATACAGAAGGAGAGTGGCGTTTTCAACATGACATGCCTCCAGGTTACAAAGATAAAGAGAAAGTTGAAATTTATCACTATAGGGGCAGTATATATCACTCGAAATTTGGCGATTTAATTCTATACAAACAAATCCTAGAGCATTGCAAAGCGCATCAAATTAAAAATGTAATTTTTATTTCAGAGGATAACGTAAAAGGGGATTGGGTAGATAAAGAGACAAAAACACTTCGTAAAGAAATAAGAGGAGAGGCTTTTGAGGTGGCTGGTATCAAGAATTTTATCATGATGAATAAGGATTCTTTGCTTACATATAGTAAGATAGAAAAGAGTCCTCAGGTGCAAGAGGATTTTGAGCGTAATGATAATATATATGGTGAATCGATAGGGCTAGAAACGGATTTATCAGTGATAGGGAAGAAGATTATCGATACTCTGTGTGATGAGAGTTTATCTCTTGGTAATAAGCGGGCTGTTTTGGAGGAGCTAAGTGGTGAGGAGTGGGAAGATGAAGCATTTTATTATGTTATGTCAGGAGATGATTTAACGTCACCTTATAAAAAGGTATTGTATGATAAATCACTTCAAGCTGTGAAGTTATTCGGTGCGAAAAGGGAGATGTCTAGAATTCTTGTAGATGAAAGGTTAAGTAAAACAGAGAAGATTGGATTAATTAGATTTATTATGAAGCTAATTTGTTGGGGAGATATTGCTGATATGAGTAGTCATAGAGCTTTCTCTTTTGAATATAACTGATGAGCCATTTGAGCAAAATATATTGAAACAAGCCTATTATGAAGTAAGTCGAAATTCTTAATATTAAGATATTCTTTTAGACTCGCTTTTTCTTACTCTCACTGACGTTTAATTCCATAACCTCTTGATATATTTATATTTTCCAAAAATTTAATAA
>JAEBDU010013017.1:996877-1319720 GCA_016802625.1 Heliconius numata
GAAAGGGCGATGTCCTAGGCCTCTAGACGAACGGGACAGAGGCAATGACGTTCTTAATACATGGGCAGGGTGGTTAGGTCAAGAACAAAAAAGCATTTTTATGCAAAAGCTGCATCTTTTATAAAAAAGTCGGCATTTTCGCGCCCGTTCCAGCTATTTGTGCGTAACCAACCTGCTAAATGCATGGGGCGACGATTATTATAATCTTCTAAATAAGGAGTAATAGGATTTTGATCTGCTTTAAAGATTAATGCTTTTATGCTTGAGCCGTTTTCACCTTGCAAAGTTAATCGTAATGTATTGTTATCTTTTCCGATTCTATCGGAACGAATAATATGCACATGGGATAAAACAATCAAAGGCTCATCATTTCCGTTTCCAAAAGGGGTTAATCGTTCAATTTGCTTGGCCAGTTCAACAGAAGCGCCAGAAATAGTGGTAACGCCTTCGATTTCCAAATTAACAACTGTTGGATGTTCTGATGCTTCTGCGAGATATTGATTTAAAAATTGGTGGAGTTCTTCGGCTTTATCTTTTGTGTAGCTATATCCGGCAGCCATTGCATGGCCACCACCATGTAATAATAATCCAGCTTGTTTTGCCGCTATAATTGCAGCACCGAGATCCAGTCCCATAATAGAACGTCCAGAACCTTTAACAGTGCCGTCTGATAATTCTGCACCGATTAAGGTTGGACGATTAATTTGTTCTTTGATTCGTCCAGCAACAATTCCAACGATACCAGGATGCCAATCGGCATGATGAAGCATAATGACAGGAAAGCCTCTTTCATGTTGTTCTAAAGCTAAATCTGTTGCCTGTTGTAACATGCCTTGTTCAACATTCTGGCGTTGTTTATTAATCGTATCTAATCGTTCTGCTAGTTGATGGGCTTCTATAGGATTGGTGCTGGTAAGAAGTTTTAAACCTAGATCTGATTCGGAGATTCGTCCACCAGCATTAATCCGAGGACCCAGTGCAAAACCACAGCTAAAAGCATCATGTGTTTTTTGTACACCAGCGACTTCTAAAAGAGCAGCAAGACCAATACGCTCTTTTTTTGCTAGAATTTTTAATCCTTGCGTTACCAAAGCACGATTTAAGCCTGTTAATGGCATTACGTCGCAAATGGTTGAAAGGGCAACTAAATCCAGTAAATTAAAAAGGTTAGGTTTTTGATGGTTTTCAAAATATTTTTGTTGTTGTAATGCCCTGGTAATTGCAATCGTTGCAATAAAACTAACCCCACCCGCACATAAATATCCTAGTCCAGAATCGCAATCTAAACGATTGGGATTAACTGTCGCAAAAATATTTGGGGTAGTTTCGCATTTGTGATGATCTAAGACAATAATATCAGTATTTTTTTTGTTTATTTCATCAAAAACTTGATGGGATGCAGCTCCACAATCAACGCAAATAATTAAGGTAACATCTTGTTCAATCAAGTTTTGAAGGGCTGGGACGTTTGGGCCATAACCTTCTTTGAAACGGTCTGGAATATAGATAAGGGGTTGATTTCCCAGATTATTGAAAAAATCTTTCAAAATAGCAGATGAACATCCTCCATCCACATCATAGTCGCCAAAAATCGCTATTTTCTCATGGTTAATGATCGCTGTGGCAATACGATTTGCGGCTTTATCCATATCTTTTAAACAAGATGGGTTGGGCAGTAAATTTTTTAATTTTGGATCAAGGAAATGCTCTGTAGATTGAGGGGAAACCCCTCTTACAGCGATCATTCTGCCAACAATATCATATAAAGAGGCTTTTTGTGCGATATGTTGAGCATATCGCTCTAATGTAGCAGCATCAAAAGAGGAAGACATACGCCACAACCACCGCCGTCCAGATAGACTTTGTTGGATATCCAGAACAGGCGGTGCTTTAGAAACAGTATTTTTTAAAAATTCAGACACAAGATAACAATTAAATTTTATTTAATATCCATTGGTTTAGCGAGAATATTATGACGTGCATTGACAAAACGCACTGTTTTTGAATGAGAACGTGTGACAAGGGAGTTCGTCCAAACATAATCCCCTCTCCATTGAACGCCTTTTAAAATATCCCCACCTGTAACCCCTGTTGCAGAAAATAAAACATTGCCGCTAGCCATATCCGTTAAAAAAAGTTTTCTTTGAGGATCTTCTGCACTCATTGTTTTTGCACGATCAATTTGAGATTGATCTTCAAATAATAATCTGCCTTGCATTTGACCATCAAAACATCGTAGTGCAGCAGCTGCCAGAACGCCTTCTGGAGCGCCGCCAGATCCTATAAAAATATCAACATTACTATCTGGAATACAAGTGGCAATAATGCCCGCAACATCACCATCAGATAATAATTTTACACGAACGCCAACTTCACGTGCTTTTGCGATCATTTCTTCATGACGAGCGCGATCTAAAGCACTTAATGTAATTTCAGAAATATCTACATTTTTGGCTTTGGCAAGATTTTTAAGATTGGTTTCAATTGAATTGTCAAGATCAATAATGCCTTCTGGATATCCTGGGCCTATGGCAATTTTATCCATATAAATATCTGGGGCATGCAAGAATTTCCCTTCTTCTGCCAAAGCAACAACAGTAATTGCATTTGGAAGGTTTTTAGCTGTTAAGTTAGTCCCTTCCAATGGATCGACAGCAATGTCCATTTTTGGACCGCCAGAACCAACTTTTTCACCAATATATAACATTGGTGCTTCATCCATTTCACCTTCACCAATGACGACCGTTCCAGAAATAGCCACAGTATCAAAAGCATGACGCATTCCTTCGACAGCAGCATTGTCGGCTTCATTTTTTTTACCACGACCAATCCAATGAAAAGATTGAATGGCAGCAGCTTCGGTTACTCTAACCAATTCAAGGGCTAGGTTACGGTCAGAAACTATATAAGAAGAAGTAATTGGTGAAGATGGAGGCATGATAAGTAATATTCCTTGATGGGTTTTGAATTATATTTCTTCGATACGAAGCATAATATAATTTTCGGTGATAACAGGAAGCTTTTGTATTGCATGCAATGCTTGTAATACAGATTCTTCTTTTGTTTTGTGGGTGACTAAAATAATCGGTACAACATTTGGAACATCTGTATCAGAAGGCGATCCGTGTTGTAATAAACTGCGTAATGAGACATTATGCTCTTTTAAAATCGTTGCGATGTCAGCAACAACACCAGGTTTATCTTGTACCATTAAACGAATATAATAGGCTTTATAAAATTCATTTCTAGATACAACGGTTGCTGGGGTTAGTTCTTTCCAATCTGTTCCCCACATTGGGATTGTTGAGCCTCTGGCAATATCAATAATATCGGCACTTACTGCTGTGGATGTTGGTCCTTCGCCTGCTCCTGCACCTTCTAACATTAAACGTCCAGAGAATTCACCTTCGGTAAAGACCGCGTTGGTCACACCATTGACACGTGCCAAGGGCGTATCATGTGGTAACAAAGCTGGATGAACACGTAATTCTATACGGTTATCTTGATGCTGTTGTGCGATGCCAATCAATTTGATTACATATCCCAATTCTTGTGCATAGCGTAAATCATCTGGATTGATATTGCGAATACCTTCAACAAAGACATCCTTAAAGTGAATAGTATGACCAAATCCTAAGCTTGCTAAAATAGCTAGTTTATGAGCAGCATCAAATCCATCAATATCCGTTGAAGGATCAGCTTCTGCATAGCCTAGTTCTTGTGTTTCTTTTAAAATATCATTAAAAGCACATCCTGTCTTTGCCATGGCAGTCAAAATATAGTTACAAGTACCATTTAAAATTCCACCTATTCGTTTCAAACGATCAGGGGTTAAGGCTTCTTTAATGGTTTTAATGACAGGAATTCCCCCTGCAACGGCGGCTTCGAATAAAAGGGGAACGTTTTTTTCTTCTGCTAACTTTGCCAGTTCACTTCCATGTAAAGCAATTAAAGCTTTATTTGCAGTGACTACACCTTTTCCTGCATTTAATGCTGCACATACCAAGTCATAAGCAATTCCATTGGCCCCGCCAATAAGCTCTACAATCACATCGATATCAGGATGAGCAATCAGATCAAGAGGGTTATCATACCACTGGATATGTGATAGATCGATCCCACGATTTTTCCCTTTGTTTTTTGCACTGATGGCAATAATTTCAATAGGACGACCCGCTTTATGAGTAACTGATTGTGCGTTGCTTTGTAATAGCCGCACAACTCCAGCACCTACAGTTCCAAGACCAGCTATTCCTAGTTTTAATGGTTTGTGGACAGACGGGGTATTCATAAAATGTTCTCCAGTTTACGAAAAAATAAATAAAATTACTTTGAATGAGAATTCATAAAAGTTTTGATAGAGCGACATGCTTGGCGTAGTCGCTGTGTGTTTTCGACTAATCCAATACGAACGAAATCATCGCCATATTCCCCAAAACCAAGACCAGGAGCCACCGCTACTTGTGCTTCTTTTAACAATAATTTAGAGAACTCCACACTTCCTAAATGTTTAAATGGTTCGGGAATAGGAGCCCATGCAAACATAGATGCTGGTGGAGAGGGGACATCCCACCCTGCATTATGTAAGCCTTTGATTAAAGTGTCCCTACGATCTTTGTATAAATCTCTCATTTCTTGAATATAATCTTGGGGCCCATTAAGTGCTGCAACGGCAGCAATTTGAATAGGGGTAAATGCACCATAGTCGAGATAAGATTTAATACGGGTTAATGCTGCAATTAATTTTGGATTTCCTGCTGCAAAACCAATACGCCATCCAGCCATAGAGTAAGTTTTTGACATGGAGGTAAATTCAACAGCGATATCTTTTGCATCAGGAACTTCTAAAATAGAAGGAGGAATTTGATTCCCATAATAAAGTTCTGCATATGCAAGATCAGACAGAATCCAGATAGATTCTTTTTTAGCAAAAGCAACAAGCTCCCGATAAAAATCCAAACTTGCAACATAAGAAGTTGGATTAGAAGGAAAATTCACAATTAATGCTGTTGGTTTTGGAATAGAGTGATGCACGGCTCTATGTAATGCTTCCAGCATGTTTTCATCTGGGGCTGCTGGAATAGAACGTACCGCAGCACCTGCAATAATAAAGCCAAATTGATGAATGGGATAAGAAGGGTTGGGAACTAAAATTGTATCCCCAGGGCTGGTAATTGCAGAAGCCAGATTAGCCAATCCTTCTTTGGATCCAAGGGTAACAATTGCTTCTGATTCTGGATCTAATGAGACATTAAATCGGCGTTGATAATAATTGACTAATGCTTTGCGTAATCCTGGAATTCCTCGGCTAACAGAATATCCATGCACACGAGGGGATGCTGTTGCTTCAACTAATTTTTGAATAACATGTTCTGGAGGGCGACTGTCAGGATTTCCCATACCTAAATCAATAATATCTTCACCACGTGCCCGTGCTGCTTTTTTCGCCGCGTTAACTTCTGCAAAAACGTAAGGGGGTAAGCGGCGAATGCGATGAAATTCTTCAGTCATGGGATGATGCTCAATTCAACTAAAAAATAAAAAAGATAAAAATAAAAAAATTATTCGTCCATGCGAATACGAACACCATGTCCAATAGCATGTGCACGAATTACAATAGATGATTCTGGTACATTATGGGCAATTAACATTTTTGCAACTGTTTTTGCACGAAGGAGTGCTAAAGAGAGTGCTTTTGATTGTGATTCTGGAGAAATTGAGTATGCATCTCCGTATCCATGAACATAAATGGTTCGTCCATGTCGTTGCCATGCAATGGAGTTGATTAGGCCATCTTGTCTAGGATTGGGTGTATCAGAATCAACAGGAAAGGTAATTAATTCGCCTTTGGGTGCTTCTAATGGTAAAGCAGAGGGCTTAAATGGTGGAGGTAATTTTGCGTCAGAAGGAATGTTGAAACCAGGGAATTTTGACGGTGCTGGAGGACTGACAGGAATTGCAGGAATAACAACAGTTTGATCGTCAATTTTTGCACGTAATTCTGGCATTACTACAGGAGTAGGTGCAGGTGGTGGCACAGGTTTCGATTCTTTGGGTTTATCTTCTGTTTTTTTCTCATTATGGTTTGTTTGACCAGCAGGTTGATTGTTCGTTGCTGGTGCAGGATCTTGACCGACAGCATCAAAGGTTGCTGAGTTTTCTTGGGGATTTTGAGGTTTTGTTTCTGCCTTAGATGTGTCTGTATTTGGTTTTTGCTGTGTCGATGCGTTGGTTTGATTGGTTGCTGTTTGTTGTGGTGCCGCAGGGATTTTAGGAATATCAAGGGGCGAGACTGTATTTTGCCAATCAGATAAAGTTCTGTCTTTGGTTAGGTTATCTGTGATTTCTGCTCTTAAAGCAGGTGAAGGAAGAGCAGGGGGTTGTGTTGGGGTAAGTCCAACATAGGGGTAAGACTGGTCATGTCCTGGCACTGGTAATCGAGGTTGTGCAACAATGCCTCCTTCAAGATTATGATACCAACCCACAGGTGTTTTTACCATTGGGTTACTGGCACATCCTGTTACACATAATAAACCCATTACTAAACTATATCGGAAAAATGGTTGACAGATAAAGGACACGCTTTTGAACCTCAAATTTAAAAACAGAATTAAAGTAATTTAATAGTATTATCGTTTTTTTTACGAATGCGCTATTTTCCTTTTGCAACACTTGGAAAATAATCATGAAAAATTATGATTAAAAAGGAATTATATCGAAAAATAATGGTTTTTATATAATAAATGCTAAAATATTTTCTATTCTGTTTGTTGAGGTATAGAAGGGGTATCAATAAAATGTTAATAATAAGGTATTAATATTATTTAAGGGAAATGCCGATGAATTTTATGCAGATTAAAACGCACAATATAACAGTTTTAGAGGATAATGATCCTGAAGAACCCGTAAATCCTTCAGAAAAAAATGAAAAAGAAAATGGGGAAGCAGCATCAAGCTCTGTGCTGGAAGGGAAGCTTTTTAAGGAACGTAAAATCTTAATTTTTGGCGAAGTTAACGATAAATTAGCCAAAGAAGTCACTGCACGTCTTTTGGCGTTGGCATATGATTCGGATCGTCCAATTGATATTTATGTAAATTCCCCAGGTGGTCATGTGGAAAGTGGTGACACTATTCATGATATGATTCGCTTTGTTGATGGTCATGCTCCTGTAAATATGATTGGCACAGGTTGGGTTGCATCAGCAGGTGCATTAATTTTTGCAGCAGGTCACAAAGAACGTCGTTTTTGTTTGCCAAATACACGCTTTTTACTTCATCAACCTATGGGTGGGGTAAGGGGACCTGCAACAGATATTGATATTGAAGCAAGAGAAATTATTAAAATGCGCGAACGCCTCAATCATATATTTGCGAAAGAAACAGGGCATTCTTACGAAAAAATTGCAAAAGATACAGACCGTAATTATTGGATGTCTGCAAAAGAAGCCATTGAATATGGATTGGTTCATCGTATAATTCAAAAATGGTCTGATTTAAAATAATTTTATCTGTGGAGACGTGATTAAATGTCTAATTTAGAAGCAATTTACACAAAATTACCTGAAAATTTACGCGATTTACCTCAACCTAAATCTGATAAAGAATTAGAAGAGATGAACTATCGAGTGCGCCATTGGATGAGCAATTTTCCAGGAGCAATCAAAATTGGTAGCAAAGAGCATAAACAGGCAGTGTGTCAAATGTTTCGAGAGACATTTAATCCATATAGACCGACTTTTATGGATTGGCCAAAATTAAGTGAAGAAGAAATTAATCGTTTAAAAAGCCTGCCCATTTGGGATATTGCGGTTCATACAGAAGGTAAAGCACGTTTAAGAATGGCTGCTTATGTCAAAGAATTGCTGGATCCAGAAATGGCAGATGCGATAGCCAGAAATGCTTGGGAAGAAAATCGTCATAAAGAGGTTTTAGCCGATTTAGTTAAATTTTATGGAATTCCTTTGGCTCAAGAACAGCCTTATAAAGTGCCTAAAGATGCAGAGTGGGCTTATATGGTAACAGGTTTTAGTGAATGTTGGGATAGTTTTTTTGCATTTGGTCTATTTGCGGTTGCACAAAAATCAGGATTTTTTACCAAAGAACTTATTGAGACTTTCGAGCCTGTGATGCAAGAAGAATGTCGCCATATTTTATTATTCGCGAATTGGTTAGCATGGCATCGTAAGAATTTACCATTGTTGAAAAGAGTTAAATTTGAAGCAAAATTATGGGCTGTACATGCATTTTTAATTTATGAACGTTTGGGTTTAATTAAGGATGTTGATGTTGAAGGTAAAGAATATTATGAGGATAATAACTTTACAATCAACGGTGTTGCTGAATTAGGTAAAGAAAAAACAACGATAAAAGACTTTTTAAAACTATGTCTTGTTGAAAATGATCGACGTTTTGCGGGATATGATCGCAGGTTGATTAGACCAAAAACAGCACCTTTTTTAACCAAGCTTCTTTTACGTGTTTTGCCAGAAAAAATTAAAAATAAACAATTAGGTTAATTTTTATTTAATAATTTATTTATAAAATCCTTTTTTATATTTAGAAAAAGGATTTTTATGTATTGGCAATAAAGCAAAATTGCCTTGCAGCACGGCTAGATTTAAGGTCGTTGGGGACTTTATTTAATAATTTAAATTCATCAATATATTGAGCGACTTGTTCCCATAATTTATTGTTAATCGGGGCAATATTTTGATTTTCATTTTTGAACATTGCTAAAATTTGCTTTGAGTTCATTCCTTTCCATTGATCAGCAAGCAGAATACTGGCTTCATGTAAATGTTGTGCTTGCCATTGTGCGGCTTGACGAATACTTTTTATTAAAGGAATAGCAATATTTGGGTTTTTATCTAAAAATTGAGTATTAATCCCAAGGATTCGGTTGGCTCTGGAACTCCAACTGCCGCTTTGGCTACCAGCGAGTTCAAAAACTTGCTGATTAGCATGGCTCAATATTTCCCATATAAACGGATCATAGCCAATAACGGCTTGTACTTGATTGGATAGTAAAGCGGGTAAAAGTTCTTCTTTTTCCATTTCAATCCATTTAATATTTTGATCTGGATTTAATCCTTTGCGCCTTAATAAAATGGAAAAGAAGAGTCGTTCTTTTTCCGCATGATGACGTGTTGCGATTTTTAACCCAGCTAAATCAACTAATCTGTCGATTCGTTGTTTGCGAGAAACTAAAAGACGAAAATTCCCACCACTAATCCCAACCAATAAGCGTGCTTGCATTCCTGCTAATAAATTAGGAAGCCAATCCAAAGCGGATAAAACAGCAGCATCACATAGATTCTGTTTAAGTGCTTCTAGGGCTTGTAAATGATTCTGAATATTTGGAAGAATCGTTACATTCAGTGCATGTTTTTGAAAGATTTTCTCTGTTTGTGCGACTGTTAATAGTGAATCGATTTCACTTTTCGGCCAAGCAATACGAATAGATTGAGGGGGATATTCATTAATAAGGTGTTTTTTATGCGAAAGGAAGTGATAAGAGGTATATCCTCCCCCGCCAATTAAAAAACAGGCTCCTCCTAAACCAAAGAGTGTTTTTCTGCGTGTTATCAATGGTTTTTCAGATTTATTTGGAGTGGTCATAGAACTATATTTGCTAAAAAGTTAAAAAAAATTAAAAAAATTAAAAAAAACACTTTACCACTAATATCGAATTAGGCTATAGAGAGTTCACGGCTGATCCCGAATAGCTCAGTTGGTAGAGCAAGCGACTGTTAATCGCTCGGTCGTAGGTTCGAGTCCTACTTCGGGAGCCATACTTAATCTTAAAGATTAAGAGATGATTGTTAAATCATTTTTATATTTACCTATAATTAAAAATTAACTTTTGTAGTGAAGCTATTGTTTTATCTTATAGCTTTCCTCTGTTTCTATTTCGACACTTCATTTGTTTTTTTGCTTTATCTATCAAAATCGTGATTCATTTTACGATCATAGTTGAGTAATGATGTCTGGTAACAAATTACTTGTTATTTCTGATTGCAAAACAAATTGGGTGCTTTTTTCATTCCATGTTTTAAAATCAGTATCGTTTCAACTTTATCAACATGGTAATAGGTAAATATGGCATTATTTTGGAAACAACCCAGCTTTTTGCAAAAAAAAGAATTATATTTTCTTTCTTGTCTTTTTGTTATGGGCGGATCTGCCCTGTTTGATTCTCAGGCAAAAGCCGAGAATGATGACAAAACCTCTTCATCCGTCAAATCATCTCGTGATAATTCTTATATAGATGGATTAACAGATTGGTATTTAGTACCAGTTGGTGGCGGTGGGGATTGGAAGACAGCAATTGGCCGGGTACAAAGTAATGCTAAGGATATTGAACGTTTTAGGGAAGAGGGAAACCCTTTGTTGCCTCAGCCAGAACATCTGTTTGGTTCATGGGGAGGGGTAAATTCTTGGTTATATAAACGTGGTATTAACTTGAACCTTGATAACCAGAATGAATTTGCAGGAAATATCTCAGGGGGTAAGAAAAAAGGCTCTACTAATGCAGGGGCTGTTGATGCTAACCTTGATATTGATTGGGCAACACTTGTTGGGCGGAATTGGTTAACAGACGGTTTGGTTTCACATATGACGGTTTTAGGTCGTTATGGTTCCCCTGTTAGTAAGCTTGTTGGAGAGAATGTAACGTCCGTTCAAGAAATTTATGGTGCAGGTGGGAACGTTGTTGCAAAGCTTGTGAACCTTTATAGTGATAAATATTTTATGGATGGTAAAATCGTAACCTCTTTTGGGCGTACAAACGTGGGTGGATTTTATGCAAGCAGTCCTATTCACTGTTATTTTATGAATAATGGTTTGTGCGGAAACCCTAAGCCATTAAGTGGGCAAGCAGCAGGGTTTAATGCTTGGCCAGATTCCACTTGGGGTATTACAACTTTATTTAGACCTTTGCCACAATTTTATATTCGTATTGGTATGTTCGAAGTCAGCCGTGCAGCGTATGGGAATGCTGCTGGACATCGTGCAGGTTGGGCATCTTTGGTTAGTCGTGCAGAAGATGCAGGCGGAGAATTCCCAATTGAAATGGGTTATGAACCACGTTGGGGCAAAAACGAGCTTGTTGGTCACTATAAAATTGGATTTGCTTATGATACTTCTTCTTATCCTGTGTGGGGAAGTGGAAAGAATGGCCAAAAAATTACAACGATGAATGGTTCGGATCAACGTTGGAAACGTGGTCGTGATGCAGAATGGTTATTACTTGATCAAATGTTTCACCGTAACGGCCCTGGTGATTTGAATGGTGTTATTGGATATGTTGGATTTGTTCATAGTAATCCATTGACAACACAGCGCCAAAACCAAGTGCTTGTTGGTATGATTAATACAGGTTTTTGGAAAGCACGCCCAATGGATGCTTTTGGTATTTTATTCATTCATCAAATTATGAGTGGTAAAATGAGAGACGCACAACGATATAATCTTGCGAATGGCTTTTCAATAGGCAATATCGGTGGGGCAACGGGTATTCAGACTTCAGAAACAAGTTTCGAATTAACATATATTATCCATGTATATAGAGGTATTCGTTTCCAGCCTGATTTTCAGTATGAAATTCATCCAAATGCACAAAAAAATATTAAAGATGCAGCATTTTTAGGATTTAAAAGTCGTGTAGATTTTTAATTATATTTTTTGTTCAGTCAAAACTAATAATAAGCTTTTATAACTGTTGTTTATAGTAATAATAAAAGCTTATTATTCATAGTAATGTACAAAATAAACGAATAGTGATTAATGTTTTATTGACCATATAGGGGATATTGATAATAAACTGTAAAAGATTATTTGTATAAATTATATAAGGACCGCCATTATGAAGAGATCTCATATTTTTCTTATGTCCTCCATGCTTGTTAGTGTGCCAAATTTAGCTTTTTCTTCTGAACCAATTTGGAAAGATACGTCTTTATCTCCTGAAGTGCGAGCAAAAGCATTGGTCAATGCCATGACACAAGCTGAAAAGCTTCAGTTGGTTGTTAGTCATTACGCCATTGATAATGGCCCTAAACATATACCTGTTCCAAAGGGGGCTATCGGTAGTGCAGGGTATGTTCCTGCTATTCCTCGTTTGGGTATTCCAGCACAACAAATTACAGATGCAGGATTAGGCGTAACAAATCCAAATAATATCAGACCAGGTGATGGTGCGACCTCTTTACCGAGTGGCCAAATTCTATCAGGTACATTTGACCCTGACCTTGCCTATGAAGCAGGAAAAATGACGGGTCAAGAAGCTTTTCATAGAGGATTTAATGTTTTATTAGGAGGAGGGTCCGTTCTTGTTAGAGATCCTCGGAATGGTCGGAATTTCGAATATTTAGGTGAAGATCCTTTATTAGCAGGGAATGTCGTGGCAGCACAGGTTCAAGGTGTGCAAAGTCAACATGTTATTTCTACAATTAAGCATTATGCATTTAATACGATTGAGACTAATCGAATGAAAGTGGATATGAAAATTGGGGATAAAGCAGGCCGAGAATCAGATTTGTTAGCCTTTGAAATCGCAGTAAAGCAAGGCGAACCTGGTTCTATTATGTGTGCATATAATAAGGTCAATGGCGATTATAGTTGCGAAAATAGTTATCTTTTGCAATTACCCAAGAAAAATTGGGGATATCGTGGTTATATTATGACAGATTGGGGCGCTGGTCATAGTACTGTCAAGGCTGCGAATGCAGGATTAGATCAGGAATCAGCTGCGGCTGAATTTGATAAAAAAATATATTTTGGACAACCTTTGCAAGCGGCGATTAAAAAGGGCGAGGTGCCCCAAGGACGCCTGAATAATATGGCCTATCGTATTGTGTATTCTTTAATACATGTTGGTGCTTTTGATCATCCTGCTTATAAATCGAACGAGCCTGAAGATGTTGCTGCACATGAAGCAATTTCTCAAAAAGTTGCAGAAAGTGGGATTGTTTTATTAAAAAACAATCATAATATTCTTCCTTTATCATCAAAAGTTAAAAATATTGCAATTATTGGTGGCAAAGCAGACCAAGGCGTATTGTCAGGAGGGGGATCTTCACAGGTAACGGCTAGAGGAGGGAATATTATTGACCCTACTGGTCTTCAAAAATGGCCTGGACCTGTTTCTTATTTTCCATCTTCTCCTATGAAGGCTATTCAGGAATTAAATCCTGAGGCAAAGGTTAATTTTGCTTCTGGGAATAATATTCAAGATGCGGTTCATTTAGCACAACAATCAGAGGTGGCGATCATTTTTGCGACTAAATGGAGTGCAGAGGCATTTGATTCTGAAAATCTACAATTACCAGGAAATCAAAATCAATTGATTGAGGCTGTTGCAAAGACGGGTAAACCTGTCATTGTTGTTTTGGAAACGGGTAATCCTGTTGAAATGCCTTGGTTAAATAATGTTGATGGTGTTATTGCTGCTTGGTATCCTGGCACTTCAGGGGGGAAAGCGATTGCAAATATTTTGTTTGGTAAAGTGAACCCTTCTGGTCGTTTAACGACAACATGGCCTAAATCTTTACAGCAATTACCATATCCTTATATCGCAGGGGCAGGGAAAATAGTCAATGCAGATCCAAACCATGATGAAGTTGCTGATCAATCTATAATATCTTCTATGGATTTAGGAGTTGATGGTGCAGATGTTGGGTATCGTTGGTATGAAGAGAAAAAATTAGCACCGCTTTATCCGTTTGGTTATGGTTTGTCTTATACGAACTTTAAATATAAAAAGATAAGTATTGATAAAAACTTTACTAAAGATCAACATTTGATGACGGCTAATGTTACAGTGAAGAATACAGGGGATCGTGATGGTGCTGATGTGATTCAGATTTATGGTAAAATCCCAGATGGTTCACCAAGTCGTTTGCTTGGATTTAGAAAAATTGATCTTAAAGCAGGGGAAACCAAAACCGTTCCAGTAACATTATTCCCAGCAAGTTTATCCCATTATGTTCCAGAGAAACATGATTGGGAAATATTACCTGGCACTTATGAAATTTTTGCTAGACCTGACGCTTTGTCAAATGAAGGTTTAAAAACCACCATGAATTTAGATAAAATTGATCTGCCTGATTAATTTGTTTTAATATTTAGATTATTCTTTAGCCACGGTTATTTTTAGCTGTGGTTTTTTTATTGTGGTATTGATTAATGGGTGAAAGTCATTCTGTTTCGTAAAATGAGATGAGTATGCATAAAATTATTATTTGGCTTAGAGAAAACAGTTGTTTAATAGTTATTGTAGAATGTTTGGTTCTTTGGCTTTTATTTAGTTGCTTTTTATATATTCTTATAAGCCATGAATTTGTAAAAGCATTTGCTCCTCTTATTATTGGTATTTTCAGTGTTTGGATTGCTTATGGTCAGTTTAAATTATCAAAATCTCAGAGTAAAATATCTCAAGAGCAGTTGGCTCTTGCAAAACAGCAGGCGGATATTGCTCAGAAAAAAGTAGAGTTGCATATTCGGGATAAAAAATATGAGGTCTTTAAGCCGTGGAATGAAGTCTATAATTGTTTTATAAGTGATGCTTATAGCAAAAAAAAATCAGAGTTTAATAGATCTTGCGGCGTTCTTTTTTGCGATTTCAGATGAACTGCATGTTGCTTTTGATAAAGATACTAATATAGAGTCACCTTTAACAGAAGTAAGGCGTTGGGGTAATAGAATCTTAGATATTAGACAGAATTTATATATACACATCATATAGATGTAAAGGTTTTCGATGCTAAGCATGATATGTATATGAATAAGTTAAAAAGCGGTTATTATCAGATTATACAAAATAATGTAGAGGAGATGAACAAAGCTAGGACATCTTTGTTGAAGAAATGCGGAACGAATTATAAATTTTAAGCAGGCTTTAATTATCTTTTCATTATAAATAAAAAATGCCATATCCTCTCGAATATGGCGCTCTTTATTAATTAACTCATGTAATTAAATTTACATTGCAGATTTAAAGATACCTTCAACTTCTGCTTGGTTTCCTACACGAGGATTGGTTGCTGCACAGGCATCTTTTAATGCATTTGCTGCAAGTGTTGGAATATCTTCCGCTTTAACTTTAAGTTCAGTCAAGTTTGCAGGAATATTCACATCTTTTGATAATGCACGAATGGCTGCAATACAAGCTTTTGCACCTTGTTCATTATTCAGATTGTCAACATCGACACCCATAGCTTTGGCAATGTCGCGTAAACGACCTGCACATTTAGGAGCATTATATTCTTCAACATGAGGAAGAAGAACAGCATTACAAACCCCGTGAGGTAGGCCATAGAAACCACCAAGTTGGTGAGCCATTGCATGAACATAACCTAAAGACGCATTATTAAATGCCATACCTGCCAATAATTGTGCATAAGCCATGTTTTCACGAGCAACCATATTTTTACCGTCATTGACAGCAGTACGTAGATTTTCAGAAATCATTGTTACTGCCTTTAATGCACAAGCATCAGTAATTGGAGATGCAGCAATAGAGACATAAGCTTCTACAGCATGAGTTAATGCATCCATACCTGTTGCTGCTGTTAATCCAGGAGGCATACCCGCCATCAAAGCTGGATCATTGACAGATAAAATAGGAGTTACTTGAGAAGTAACAATAGCCATTTTAATATGACGAACTTCATCAGTAATGATACAAAAACGGGTAATTTCACTGGCTGTACCAGCAGTAGTATTAATTGAAACCAAAGGTAGTTGTGGTTTTTTTGGTTTGTCTAGTCCTTCATAGTCTTTAATTTCCCCATCATTGGTTGCTAAAAGAGCGATTCCTTTTGCGCAATCGTGAGGTGAGCCACCACCAAGAGAAATAACAAAATCGCAGTTATTTTCTTTTAAAACTTTCAATCCATCATTAACATTTGTTACTGTTGGGTTTGGATGGGTCCCATCATATATTGATGTTTTAATATTTGCTTTTGCTAGCAAATCAGAAATTTGCGTTGCTGCGGCAGATTTGCTCATAAATGAATCTGTGACGATCAAACCATGCTTAAAACCATGTCCTTGAATATGAGACACAGCGTCACTTAATGCATTTTCACCAATAATATTAACTGAAGGGATAAAAAACGTGGTACTCATAGATATATGTCCTTATATAATTTATCTAAGTTACATGACGATTATACAACATATTTAAAGACTTTGACAGAATAGAGATCACTTTATTTTTACATTTAATTTTTTAGCAATTCCTTCACCATATTCGGGATTGATTTTAACAAAGTGTTTTAAGACGCGATCTATTGTTTCTTGTTTTACCCCTTGCATTGAAGCAGCTAGGTTACTAATTAATAGTTCTTTTTGCTCAGCATTCATTAAGTTATATAATGCATTTGCTTGGCTGTAATAATTCCCATCAGTTCTGTGGTCGTATTGTCCAGCAGCACCAGAAAGATCAGCAGGAAAAAAAGGGTCTGGTTTATTGGTTTGTTTTGGGGAATCTGAATAACTATTTGGATCATAATTTGGGGATCCGCCACCATTATGATCTAAACGCATTGCACCATCACGTTGATAATTTGCATAAGGACATTTTGGCGCATTGATTGGTAATAATTGATAATTTGTTCCAATACGATATCGATGCGCATCAGCATAAGCAAATACACGTCCTTGTAACATTTTGTCTGGGGATAAGCCTGTACCAGGAATAACATTACTTGGGGCAAAAGCTGCTTGTTCAACTTCAGCAAAATAGTTTTCTGGATTGCGATTCAGCTCAAAATATCCGACTTCATGTAAAGGAAATTCTTTTTGAGACCAAACTTTGGTAACGTCAAAAGGATTTTCTTTGTGGTTTCTTGCCTGTTCCTCACTCATAACTTGGATATAAACGCCCCATTTTGGGAAATTTCCATGTTCAATCGCGTCAAACAAATCTTGGGTTGCGTAGTCGGGATTGCTGCTACTAAGTTCAGCTGCTTTCGAAGGGGATAAGTTTTTAATTCCTTGCTGAGTCCTAAAGTGCCATTTAACCCAAGTTCTGACGCCATCTTTATTAATTAAGCTATAAGTATGGCTGCCGTAACCATGCATAAATCTGTATCCATCAGGGATTCCACGGTCAGAGAAAAGAATAGTGACTTGATGTAAGGCCTCAGGTGAGTGAGACCAAAAATCCCACATCATATTAGGATCTTTTAAGTTACTTTTAGGATCTCTTTTTTGAGTATGAATAAAATCTGGAAATTTAATTGAATCACGAATAAAGAAAACAGGTGTATTGTTACCAACAATATCCCAGTTACCTTCTTCTGTATAAAATTTTAAAGCAAAGCCACGTGGATCGCGTGCTGTATCTGCTGATCCTCTTTCTCCACCAACGGTAGAAAATCGTAGAAATATTGGGGTTTTTTTACCAATAGTATCAAATAGTTTTGCATAACTATATTTAGAAATATCTTTGGTCACAACAAAAGTGCCATGTGCGGCTGCGCCTTTTGCGTGAACACGACGTTCTGGAATGTTTTCACGATTAAAATGAGCGAGTTTTTCAATCAACTGAAAATCATCAAGAAACACGGGGCCTCTTGGACCTGCGGTGCGTGAATTTTGGTTATCAGCAATCGGAGCACCGTTGGCACCTGTTAAGATTGTTTTACTCATTATCAAGCTTCCTTTTTGTTATGGATACTAAGTGTCATAAGTAAAATAGTAATTTTATATGAAATCAAACAAAAAATATTAATATATATTATCGATATAATGAATATACAGAGCATATAAAACGATTGGTTATTTATGTTTCATATTAATGAATAAAAAATAACATTTCACAAATAACAGTTTATTATATTACATATCCTTTTATTTTTAAATCCTAAGTGTTTTTAAAATGGTTAAATATATTGTGTAAATATGATAGAAAACTACTTAATTTCTAATTTGGATGAAATTGAGGGTTCTTTTATGAAAATTTATTACGTTATTAGTAGTTTAGAGGGTGGCGGTGCAGAGTTTATCATTCCTGATTTAGCTGATTTTTTTAAAAGTCAGGGTCATAGCTTTAAAGTGTTTGCTTGTATTCCTAGGGATATGGAAACTGCTTCCTTACTAGAACAACGTAATATTTCGTATCAATTACTTTCTTTGAATGGAGATCTTCGATTAAGCTCAACGCTTAATCTTTTAAAAGCCGTAAAGAAATCTCCGCCAGATCTTATTTGGACATCGTTGGCTCGGGGGGCAATGGATGGACAAATCGTTGGTAAATTATGCCATATTCCTGTGGTAAGTTGGAAACATAGTGCCAATGTTATGGCTTATAAAGCTTCAGCCGTTCGTTTTTTACAGAGATATAGTCAGTTATGGGTTGCTGATTCAGATGGGGTGGCTGATTTCTTACAAACAAATATGGATGTATCTGCAGATCGTGTTATGACATGGCCTTTGTTTAAAGCGCCTGAAAGTTTACCACAAATGCCAGTATGGGATGGTAAAGGGATTTTTCATATTGGTAGTATGGGGCGTTTACATTCCGTTAAGAATTTCGATGTGATGATTCGCTCTATTAATTATATTAATAAAAAATATCCAGAAATAGGGGCACGTATTCGTTTTTCAATTGCTGGTGCTGGGGACGAAGAAAAACGTTTAAATCATTTAATACAAGAATTAAATCTTAAAAATGCAGAACTGGTTGGATTTTATTCAAATGTAATGGAGTATTTAAAAACATTACATTTATATACACAGACTTCTACTTTTGAAGGAATGTGTATCGCTTTACATGAGGCGTTAGCTGCTGGGCTTCCTGTTATTTCGACACCCGTTGGGGAAATGCGCTTTTGTGTTAAAAATAATCCTATTGGCACATTATTAAAAGAAAATTCACCTGAGGCTTTGGGTGAAGCAATTATTGAGTATTTTAATAATCCAACAAAAGCTGCAGAGTATGCTAAAAATGCACGTGATTACATCCAATCCCGCTATAGCAAAGAGGCATTCCAGAGTGCAGGAAAAGCAATTTTAAATCGTGTAGAAACTGAAATTTTACCATTGTTTAAATGAGATCAGGAGAATGTATGTAATTTATAAAAGAAAACAAATAATATTCAAGGTAAAAGCATAGTTAAACAATTAAATATCAATATGCTTCTTACTATATTAGAATATTATCTAATATAATTTTTTTTTGCACATTAAGAGCAAATTTAAAATAGGGTGTAAAGTTTCTATACATAATAGTGTATACATGTTCAATAATTGTATATATCATTCTAAATAAAGGATTATTGTCAGTCTTTTCTATTATATAACTTATATTTAGATAATTTATTTTCTTTAATAATTTTATAAATTTTATATTTTAATCTATGAAATTTTCCTTCTAAAACCACGCTTTTTAAATAAAGTTAGTAAAGAAATAACAAAATCTTTTTCTCAGGCGCTTCTCGTTTGTTTATGTGCAATATGATGAAATCATCTTTTATGTCCATCAATAATTGAAAAATATAATGGGCTATGGCAAGAACTTCACCATTTGTTAAAATCCTTTATAAAGCTATTCAGCTAAAATTATACTCATACCTTGGTGTAATACCAGTAGCTTCGTTGATATGATCCGTTCAAGATTCAATTCGACAGAATCAACGTTTTTTTATATACCAAATATTGGTTGTAACCGTTATTTATTGTAATTTTCCTAAGCTTTTTTAATAATAAAAATACCCTTTTCCTCCACTACTTCTACTAATTGATCATAGTAAATTATGTGGATAAAAATGTAGAATCTTTGAGATATCATTCATTATGATTTTTCATTTCATTTCATTTCATTTCATTTCATTTCATTTCATTTCATTAATATATGAAATAGTCTCGATTAAAATATCTGCAGTCCAAATCATTGCCATTACAAATTTTTGATTAGGATATATGTTTACAAAAATATTATCATCAGGACTTGTATATTTGATAGATTTTAACTTTTTACGTTTTGCTAAAGAAAAAATGGACATTCCATAATTTCTCTATGATCTCGTAAAGGAACATTAGTAACGTATGAACAAAAAATCAAATGGCGCACTTAATAACTTTTTATGATTTAATATATACCTATATACAATAATACATATTGAATTGTTTATTAAATCATTAATATAAGATTTACTTTTTTAATAAATAGTAAATCAATAGCTTCTTCTAATAAAGCTAGTAAGATTATATCCTCTTTTGCTGTAATTATACATAATTCTCTTGCTACTTTTGGGTTGAAATTGCCAATTTTTTACTCAATTGACAATATGTGTCATTACAATAATATTTAACATTACTAGTTTCGTGGGAATTAATACTCAACCTGCAAATTGTACAGTATCATAAGCGATCTTTTAGTAATATAAAGCAAGTCAATAAAAACAAAATTAGCACCAGAATTTTAATGCTTTTAATAATGTTCAAGAAGTGCAGTAGGGATTATTGTAACTGCTAAATTATTATTCCAAAATGAAGAACTGCCTAAGGGGCTAAGCAAATAAGAAAACTTGTTTGTTGTTTTTCACGCTTTCAACAACAAGAGTAATAGCTGTAGGTAATGTAGTTTTTTCTACACCACCTTTTTTGAAAAATTATAGAAATTTTTAATATATTTTAGAATAATATTCTAAATTTCACTTTATGAAATTCTATACAAATTTACGTTATTTTGTTCTTTGCTCAGAACTAATTGTTCTATTTGTTGTTGTTGCTTAGCCTCAAGGGCTGTTGCTATCGTAAGTATTAATGACAAAGGTCCAGAAGGTCCAAATGAGTAATTTATATTATGAGGCGAAGCTGAGATTTGATGTTGCCCTAGCTTTATAATAATGTTTGTATTGAAATCATCACTGATGTTATTTGTCCAAATTGATTGAATTTTACTTTTATCATCGCACCCATAGCTAATAAATTGTTGAAGATCATTGTCCATGTTATGTAAAGATAGTGGTATAGAACGACCGATATAACCATATATTTGTTTAATATTCTGTTTTATTATAAATGATGTTGGGCTTAGTAATTGAGCCGTTATAAATTCACTATAATTTTCTGGATCTTTATGCCAAAGTTGTAATGATATAAATAATACTAATTTGTTCATTTTACTATCATCATCGAAAATAGATAATAACTCTTCTATATTATGAAAAGTATGGATAGTTTTATTATCCCATTGTTGTTTTATAAAATTTTGGTATTTGTTTATTTCAGAAGATATGGTTTCTGGTAATAATAAAAAAATTTCTTCTATTTCATGATCATATTGATGGTATTGATCTTCTAATTGTTGATGAATATTTTGTAATATTTCTTTAAAAGAGACACCATGAAGATATAAAGAGCGTCCTTTTTGTGGAAAAGCTGGGGCAGAGTTTTTTAAAAGCTTATTTACGCCATCATCTTCAGGAGATAAGATAACATTTCCTAATACAGCAATTTTCTTTTTACCCCACTCTTTCCATAATAGATCTGCTTTTTGTATTTCTTTATTCCAATATTTTACTAATAAAGAAGACATTACATATTTTAATGCCCATAATACATATAAAATAATCCATCCCAAGGTAGTGGGAATTAAGCATAGTCCTATAATTTGTTTTGGGTTTTCATAGTTTAGAATGAATATTCCGATAATTATTGTAATAATTTGTAGCAATATAAAAAGAATAGTCCAAAACCATAAATTTGGTAGAGATGGAAAATCCTTTTTTATTAAAGTTGGAATAGGCCAGCCCATGAAATAAAATCCTAAAAAAAGTGAATTTACTTGGAATATTGTAAATTATAATAATAACTAAGAAGTTGTAAGAAACGAGTATCTATTTGCTGCTGTAACATAGTCGTATCTTTCCCTTGTTGTTTTTGCTCTTTCATTTGCCTGAGTAATTCATCTAAAGGTGGGTTTTGTAATAAAGGTTTTTGAATAGAAAATACAATAGATTTTAGTTCTGATACGGTAATATAACGCCCTTTTCTTTCATCTAGACTATTGAGTTTATCTGTAAGATTTTGTAATTTTGTTTGAATAATTTGATATGTATTTGTTTGTATATATTGATTTGTTAATGCTTGATTTTTTTCTTGCCATTGTTTTGTTAATTCTTTTACTTGTATATTTTCTGGAAACAAAGATTGATATAATTTTATTAAGTGATTGCTATAAATAATGGCCCATAAAGGTTGCGAACTAATTTGATTGATTATTAATTTGCCATTTTCTAAAATGTTATTAGACATTTTGTCGTTAAGGTTATTTTTCTTCATTTTAATTAAAAGATTAATTTGTTCATCACTTAATATAATTGGAAAAGATTGGTTATTGATTATTGGTTTATTATAAGTAATAAATCCTTCCCAAAGGCATCCAATAAGTATTACAATGAGTGCTCCACTTATAAAACCTTTCCAAAAAACACCTTTTTGACTTTTATTTTCTAATTTTTTACCATTATTATTTAGTATATCTTTATCATCTGTTACTACTTTTAAATCTTTTAATGCGTTAATAGTATTATTTTCTGTATTAGTAATTTGTTCCGTTTGTTTTTTATAATTATCTTTGGTTTTTGGATAATCATTCTTTGGTAGAGGTTTAATAAAAAGTTCATTTTCTTCAAAAGATACAGCTCTAGATATAGAATTTTCTTGTTCTAAACGTTCTAATTGTTTTGCTGTTTTTAAGGTTATTTGATATAAATCTGTTATGCCTGTTAAATGTTTAATTTCTAAATCTTGAAAATTTTGACATAAATGATCTAATAATTTTTCAAGGTTATAAATATGTGAAAGATCAGAATATGAAAACTGATATGAACGCAAAAATTGTTGAATAGATTTTGATAACCAAGCAATAATTTCGACTCTTACATGTGTTTGTTCAGGCCAAAAATTAAACCAGTATTTACAGATAAGCGTATCAATATAATCAATACCTTCTATTAATCCTTTTAATCCATATAATTTTGTTAAAGCAATAGTATAACAAGAAAGAGTCTGTAAGTCAGCGCCGTTTTTACGTAATATTATTTGGCATAATTCTTCTATTTTTTGCCAATCAACGTCAGGACGTGCTGGATGATTAATTTTTTCAATTTCTTCTTTTAATGATATAAATTCTTTTAATGACGTTGGATTTTTTCCAATTTTACCAAGCTTATTCGATAATGTTGATGCCACGTTAATTACCTTTTAATCGATTTGTTGTCGTTGACGTAAATAATTAATAAGAATACGTCCTTCTGGAACGAATTCTGTACCAAATCGAACTAACCCAATTTTATGTAATTGTGCTTCTATTGTATAATATAAACAGCCAGTCTTATCTTCGGAAATTAGATCTACACTTACAGATTTTAATCTGGGTTCATATTTTAATAAAACTTTTTGGATAATATTTATCAAATTATATGCTGATCCAGGTAGATTTTGCAGAATAGAGTGTAAATCTGGCAGGCCATAGTCAGGAAGATGAGCTAAACTTCCAGAGCGACAATTTAGAATTCTTTCAATGTTATTCATTACAGATATAATAACCCGATCTTTATCATTAATTTGATAAAGCTCTAATTCACCAGTAAAATTAAACGTTAACATTTCATATAATGAAGGATTCATTGTTTTCTTCCTTTTTTAAGTTCTTTTTCTGTTAGCGTTAAAGATAGGGTATTGTTATTAACTTCAATTATTCTTGGCTTCTTTTTTAAAAGATTGTCTCTACGAATAAGAATTTTCCAATTATTTGTTTGTAAATTAGGGTGTTTAAAAAACGCAATAATAGCAATGTAAACAGTCTCTTTTTCTAAAGGACGATGTAATAAGATTTTATTGTTTGGTTTAAGAATAATATCATATTGAGTGAGTATATCTTGTTTAAAATTATTGTTCTTTTCTTTTAATAAATCCTTATAATTACTATTAAGAAATTCTTGATTATCTTTTAGTTGATAAATTCTAACTGTTACAGATAAAGATTGTTTATCTTGATTTAAATTTAATGATTGATTTGCGTTAAATTGCAAATATAACTCTTTGATTTTACTTGATTTTTTCGGTTGATTTACAGAGGCTTGTTGAACATCTTTTTGTGATGAGCTACATCCAGAAAGTATGAAAAGACAACATCCTATAACCCATATTGTTTGTTTATTAATAAACATAAGAAACCTCTTCAACTTGCCTAAATTTAGAAAGTGGTTTTAATCCTTTATAATATCCTATTTGAACAGTAATAATTTCTTTGGAACGTTCTTTTTTTTCTTTGGTTAAACCTAATATTCCTGTTCTCCCTAATTGGATTGTAGATTTTTGTAATCGAGCATCAGGTAATACGCGTTTGGGAATAGTTAATTGTATTTTGGCTGTATATCTCCAACCTAAATAAACTCTTATTAAAATTAAAAAATCAACAAATAAACTACCCCCAGGGAGCCAAGATTTTGCTTCTTCAAAGTCTTCAGTATATAAATTTAGTAAGATTTGACTATTTACATCTCGTCCTGTTTTTCCCAAAATATGGCGTATTTTTAAATGAATCGGGGATTGAGGGCTTAATCTAATGGGATTAAGTAATGGAATATGTTGAATGGAATGAGGTTTAACAAAAGCCTGCGTCTTTTTGGTTAAAACAGATACTAAAGCACTTAATCCCTCAGCATTACGTGTAGGTAAACGCATGACGCTTAGTAAAGCTAGGAAGCGTGATATTGGAGTTGCAATATGTTTTTGGGTTCCAGGTATTCCTAAACCAATTAATCCTAATAAACATTGAGAGGTCGCATCAACACCTCCTGCTTGGAAAGATGCTGGATAAAAATATTTACGCCAAATACGATAATACTGAGTTATCATTCGATGGTGAAAAATATCTAAAAAAGCAGTAACACTTTCATAACCCTCTCTTTTTTGAGAAATATCATCCAAAAATATTGTTGGTAATGGAGAATCAACGCCATACAGCCCAAAAAAAGTTGTTCTAATTGTAGGTGGTAATAATGAATGAGCTTCTGGCCATTGAATTTCTTTAAATTCACTAACAGGAAAACCCATATCTTCTACAGACCTAAAACGAATTAAATCATTTTTAAGTAAAGAAGTTGTTCCTAATGCTGGATGATGAAGATTAATTTTTTCTATAAGTTGACAAAAACGATAAAAATTAATTGATGTAATCTGTTTTTCTATTTTTTTGACTAACCAGAGATTCTTTGACTGTGGTTTTCTTTCCATCTAAAACTCTTTCCAGTAGGTCTTAATGTAATAGTAAGTTGATTAAACAAGTGAATATCAGTGTATAAGGCAAAAAATTGATTTAACATTTCTCCGAATAGACAAATATCACCCTCTCCAGAGAAACCATTGCTATTAATTGTTACTTCAATATCTACACCCCTTAATAAAAAACCTTTTTCAAAGCGTTGAATTAAAGAATGCTCTACATGAATAATTGCTTCCAAACGACGACGATTCATTTCATCATCTGTCCAATCATATAAAGCTAAGGTTCCTCTTAAAATCTCTGCATTATCTAACATGCTTAAAAAGTTAGAGCTTAAATGGCTGAGAACACGCCAATGAAAACGATCTGTTGATGGCGGATAACAAGGCATAGTAGGGGCACTTAAATTACGAACAATAATGTCTGTTTGTGTTGAATGAAGTGCTTTATTTAACAAAGTATTACGTAAAGCATTACGAGGAAGTTGTCCATTAGTTGCAGTAATTCTTAAAGACAAAATTTCTTCTTCGAAATCAAAATCTTTTTCAAAAGCATCCCCTCCAAGAATTAACCATGTATCATATAATCCAGAGGCTCCACGGCGTACTCTGGTATGATAATAACGTTCTGGGGCTGTATGACGTAACATTCCTCCACGATGTTGAAAGCTACTAAAAGGAACAAAATCATGTTGCTCAGTACGTTTTGATGATTTTACATGATCGACAGAATATATTTCAGTATGGCCATCTTGAATTCTTAATGGACGTAATAAATATTCATGCTGTAAACCAGATATTCGTAAAGGGTCGGCCTCGATTTCAAATAAATTAATAACAGGCGTACAGTATAAAACAAAATTTTCTTCAGAAAAAAATAAATCTTGTGGCCATAATTTATTTAAAACAATATCTAATTCAAACCATTCTATATTATCTGGAAATTGTATTTGTTCTAATCCTTTGAGATTTAAGAACATAAACTTTTCTCTAAAAGAGAAATATTCTAATAATAGTTGGTATCCACTAAAAGCAGTTTCTCCTTTGGGCCATAATCTATCTTCTGGATCAAACCCCATTGGAGAAAAATGTAAATTAATAGGCTGGCGGTCACAATTGAAAGCGTTAGAATAACGGATAAAGCTATGCTGAACATATCGTGTTAAAAATAAATGTAAGGCAGAACTAATTGGTGTATCAGCATTGAGATAAATAGGTAAAGTGTGAATTCGAATATTACTCCATTCTGCCAAGGTTCCACAATTAAACCGTATTCTAATCACAGAACGTCCATCGGGTTCATGGAGTAATTGAGCTGTATTTAGTTTTAAAGGAAATAATTCTACATCTCGGGTTGATCTGTAACGACATTTTGTTTTTTTTGCGCCAATAGGTTGAGAAATAATTTCAAAATTTTTAGGTAGAATTTCTGGCTCTTTTAATTTTTGATAATCTGGTGCTAATTCGACCACTGATAAAGAAGGTATTGTACGTAAATAATGAGGCCATAATAAACTGACGAGTCCTTCTGTAAGTTCAGGTAAATCATCATCAAGCTTTTGGCGCATTTTTCCCATTAAAAAAGAAAAACCTTCAAATAATCGCTCTACATAGGGATCTCTATCGCTAACTTTATCTAGATTAAGCATTGCTGCACGATCAGGGTGAGCCTGTGAAAATTCTTTTCCAGCCTCTCGTAAATATGCCATTTCAGCTTCATAGTAGCGTAAAATCAAATCATCATGAGCCATGTTATCTACTTCCTTTTTTAATTAAACAATATAAAGGCTCGAGGTGGATCTATGGATACCAAATCAGAAAGAAGTTGCTCCATTTTATCTAATAATCTTATTCTATCACTCTCGTTACGCTGTGCTTTCATGCGTAATAACTTCAAAAGTCGAGCCTTAACTTCAAACATTAACTCTGGCTCCCATAAGTTTAATTGAAAAGGTTCTGCGTTTTTTTCTAGCTCTCCTAATAAATGAATTGCCATTTCATTTTTTCCACATTGTTCTATAATTCGCACCATTAAAAGCTTTTGTAGCCAACGGCTTTTAGTTGAGTCTATTCCTGGTAATTGCATTAACCATGTTAATGTTGCCTCCTCTCCCTCTTTATCAATCATGGTTAAAGCATCATTTTCCATATCTAAAATATTGTTTTGATTATGAGAGGATGCGTTCGTTTGATTTGAAAATAGATCTTTTTGATCCATTAAAATATTTTGTTCAACCCATGTGTGGGTCACTTCATCAGCAAAAGGAGTGCCGTCATTATATGTTAAATCATGTAGGCCTGGTAAACGTTCTAATAACATTTGCAAATCATTTTTAATGATTTTTGCCCATTCAGTATATTCGTTGTTTGATTTACTTAAAGCTTGGTAAACATACCACTGTATATCCAGCCAAAAATGATTAACACCTTCCATAAACATATTTTCAGCTTGTTCTAAAAGTTCAATCCATTTTTGTTGCATATATAAACGTTTTAATGAATTTTTTAATTCACTTCGAGGAGGAGCAAGCCTAGTTTTTTTTCCTGTATCATGCGATGGAAGTTGATGTACAGTATCCCATCGAATACAACGCATTAATCTTGCTGAAGAAAGCCATCCTTGAGGTTGTTCTCGCAAATAAGATGATAAAAGACGCGATTGCTCTAAAAGTTCCCGTCCAGATTTAATAGTATTCGTAAAATTTTTTGACTCAAAAGAATTATTTTCTTGTAAAGATGAAAGAGATGATGAGGTGCTATTTTGTGGAATAATTGTATTGATTCCACCAGAAATTTCTAATCTATTTTCTAAAACAGATATTAATCCATTTAAATTAGGACGATTGTCTTCAGGCCATTTTTCAAAATGAGATTGTAGCCATGCTAATGCGGCAACAATGTTTTTAAAATCGTTTTTTTCGACTTCTGGATAAAGAGATAAACTATTTTGAATTTTTACACTGCACAACCATTCAAATGCTAATTTTTTTGTAGTAGCTCTAATCGGTAGTAAATCTTCGCCATATTTATCGACTAAAGTTGCTAATAATAATAATCCATCTGCAAAACCACTTTCGCCTTCTTGATGCAACCTTGCCCAAGCATAATAAGTAATTATGCGAACATCTTTACAATGATTTTTTAAAAGTTCTTCAGCATAAATTAAAATATTTTGAGTATTGGTATCAGTTATTTTACTAATCTCATCTCGCATATATTGGAATTCATCTTCGTAGGTTGGGTCATCTCCAACCTTATTTATACCTGGAATGGGCAATATCCAGTCTTGCCATTTAATAGATGCATTACGCGCTTGAGCAATAGCGTCTTCTTGTTGAAAGCAATTGGTTATTAATTTTTCAAGCAGCATCATTATTTTTCTTCAAAAATTTGTTGTGGAAATTGAAAGTTTTTTAAATCTAGAAAAGTTAATATTCCTTTTCCTGTATCATTTCGAAATATATAGGATATGCGTTCTTTAGAATTGGGAAAGTTCCACGTTAATTGATAAATATTGCTATCCAGTGGTGTAATTTTAGCTTGATCAAGTAAACGAATAATTCCTAGCTTATCGTCATATTCTGCGAAAGTTTTAAATTTTGAAGATAAATCCATAATAGATAAGGAAGCTCCATGAATGTCACTATCTCCAGGCCAATCTACTAATTGCCATTCATCAGCTTGATTAAAATAGATAACTTGTTGATTATCAATTGAGAATTCACTTCGAATAATTTTGGGAGATGAAACGGCTTGAAGCTCAAAATGAAAACGGTTATCTGGACTTACAAATAATGCTTCTGAAAATTGATTAAGTTGATTAATAGCTTTTAAAAATTGGGGATTAAAAACTAACCCATCAGATGCCATAGGATCAACGACCCATGTATTTCCTTCTTTATGCAGAAGATGCCCAAGTTGAGACTGAATAAATTGGTCTAAACGGCCAGTATCAGGGCGCAAATACTGTTCTAATAAGTCAATAGAAGCATCATTTGTGGATTGTGAATCAAAGGGATATTTTTGTGAGAAAGCTTTGTTCCATTCATCTGCAATATTTTTTTGCCAAGCATTATTCATATTTTGAGAAGCTGGTTGTATTATAGATTGCTTGATTTGCTCTATAGGTTTGATAAACAAAGTATTTCCTAAACCTTCAAGGGAGTCTCCTATAAAAGCGGTCATTAACTGGCTATATTGGTTGGCTTCTGCTAATTGCGCATCTTTTTCTTGAAAAACCATATTATTTATAGCTCTAGGGTCTTTAATTTTAGCAATTTGCTGTAATTTCAAGCGAAGTAATGTTACTTTTGTTAAAAATGATTGAATATTGATATTATTTTCTTTATCGCCTCCCGCTTTTCCTTCTATAATTGCAAAAAAAGATCCAAAAGTATCATCCATAGGATAAGCAACGGTCGTTTTTTGATTAATAGCATCATCTTTATCATTCCAAAATAATTGGCGCGTTGACTGAATTAATGATCCAGGAATATCCTCGGTTTGCTTGCCTGTTTTTCCTTCATAATTAATGGTATTAATTAATGCTATTAAAGGAGATTTTTTTACATCAGCTAGCAATGTTAATTGTAAGATTGTATCATTTATCGATTTACTTTGACGCCATTGTATACTGTTTAAAAATAGAGCCCATTTCTTTTGAAAATCATCAAAATAATGTTTGGTTAGTAGCTGTTTAAGTATCTTATTATCGTTTGGATTGTTTTTTTGTTCTGGAGTATCACTTAAAACCCAATCAACATTTTGTCTTGGTAGCTCAACAGCTTGATCAATAGCTATCTTAATTTCTTTTTCCCAAGCTTTACGTGTATAAATACCAGGAATAGTTTCTTTTGTGTAAAAGAGTTGGTTAACGTCAGTACCGTTAACAATATTTTTTAATTTAATTTCGGGAAAATGTAATGAAGCCGTTGTTATAATATTATTGTATAAAATTTCTTCAACTCTATGATCTCCGATTTGATGTAATAAAATTACTCTTGTTTTTTTTATTAAAGGTATATCAAGAGTAATTTTCCAATCTGGATGGTTTGGGAAATTTTGTGCATAAAATATTAATAATGTTGGCGCAGTGTTTTCCCAAATTCCTTGCGTTACATTGCTACGCTCTTTCCAATTTTGAAAAATAATATGTTCCCAAAAAACAGCATCCATTTTTTCTGGTTTTGCCATCATGAGGTATGCTTTTAAAAGGCTATATGCTTCTTTTGTTTGTAATATATTAGTAGAATTTGTAGAGTTTTCAATAAAAAAAGTAAGTTTTCTATGAAGTAAATCAACTACTTGTTGTTGCATTAAACGAGTATTAGCTTTTTGATAATATGGCCATAATGCTTTTAATTGTTGTTTATTTTGGTTTAATCCAAAACGGCTATACCAAGGTAGTCCGTGTTTGATTAAAAGCTGTTTATGATCTATTTCTTGTTGTAAGCTTTTTTGTGCTAATAATCCTTGTGCAGTTGATAATCTCTCATTAATAGCTTGATAAGCAAGTTCAGAACTATGCAGAATTGAATTCTTATTAACAGAATAGGAAATAATACTTCCTATTCCCCATATAAGGATTAAACTGATAAATCCTATTTGTAATTTCTCGGCTTTAGAGAGACCGATCCGCTTTGGATATCTATAACTTATATCTTCTGCAATTATTTCCCAATTAGTGTTTTGAAACCAATTTTTTGTATAATTAGAACTATTAAAAGCTTGAGAAAACATAATCCCTACTAAATAAATAGGGTGTTTTCTATCTATAAATACTTTTAAATTATTTATTAATTGCTCTCGTCCTTTATTTTGGAAATTATAAGCTAAACTCAGTAAATATGTGTTTTTGTAATTTTTTATTAAAAGAGGTATTCCAGAAGATATTAAAATAGGAAAAAAAGAACGCAAAGAATGTTCTAGAGAATCAATAGTATTTTGTTCGGGTAGTGAACAGTAAATAGGCTGGGGAATAACTTTTTCTTTAGTTATATTTTTTTGAATCATCCATATGTAGAAAGGAATTTTGACTTTGAGGTTTTTATATAGTTTGTAGATTGTGGAGGGTACATCTGGTTTAAAAGTAGAATTATATAAGTAATTTGATGATGTTACAAAAATAATTCCATTTATAGGACTCCCTTTTAATTTACATAAATTAATTACATCTTCATGTATTAATGTTTCTTGACTATTTTCTAAATATAAAAAAATAGTTCTTTTATTTTCTTTCCATAAATTTTCAGTAAAATCAGTAGGTAAACATTGAATGTTTTCCTTTGATCCAAAAATAATAATAATTTTTGTTTTATATTTCCAAAATAAACCATATTTATTTTTCAAATATTTACTAAGAGAAAAATAAATATTATCCATATTATTATTAATTATTTTAGTAATGTTTTTTTTGTCTGGTCTTAGATCAATAATTTTTTTTCTATATTTTAAAAAAGTATATATTAAAAATATTGTTAAAATAATTAATAATAATATGGATGTAGCAGCATAAATTTTAACAATTGATAATAAAAGAAACTGTCTTTTAATTTCTATGTCTGTAAAAGAATAATAATAATATAAAATAAAAATAAAAATCACTATAGGTAAAATAGTTAACCATTTATAATTAAAAGTATTTTTATTATTTTTATTCATAAAATCACTCTAATGTAAAAAACGTTTTCAAATAATTATTATATCTATTATATAATAATTGCTATAGCAAAATTATATAGAATGGTATAAAAAAACATTTAGGTTTTGTAATTTTTTATTATTAAAGATTGTTATTCAACAGAGGGAATCGTATGTCAGACAGTTTTCAAAAAGAAATACCATCTGCTCGTATTAATATTAAATTAGATTTACATACGGGTGGTGCACAAAAAAAAGTAGAACTTCCATTAAAATTAATTTCAATAGGAGATTATAGTAATGGTCAAGATCATAGACCTCTATCAGAAAGAGAAAAGGTTTCTATTAACAAAAATAATTTTGACAGCGTGCTTGCTGATTTTAATCCAAAAGTTAATATGACCGTCGAAAATACCTTGGCTGGTGATAATAGTGAAGAAAACATTCGTTTAGATTTTAAATCTTTAAAAGATTTTGAGCCAGAGCAAATTGCACGACAAGTCCCGCAATTAAAAGCTCTTCTTTCAATGAGAAATTTGCTTCGTGATTTAAAATCTAATTTATTGGATAATGCTACATTTCGCCGAGAGTTAGAAAATATCCTTAAAGATGAGTCTTTAAGTGACAAACTTAGAAGTGAGCTATCCGAACTAGCACCTCAAAAAAATTAAATCTAAGTATAGCGAAAAAATAATATGTCAGAAATTACCTCTAAAAAATCCCAAAGTAACTCTGTAACAAAAATAGAAGATGGAATTGCTGCAAACAGTGTTTATGAAGCGTTATTTGAAAAAATTAATTTAAAACCTGTTGATCATCTGAAAGAAATTGATGCATTCGAAGATACGGATGTTCTCGCTGATGTTAGTGCAGACGAACGTGTAACTGCTGCGGTTAGTGTTTTTATGAATTTATTAAAACAATCTGCTGAAAAAGTTGATCGTTTGGATAAAACACTTTTAGATCACCATATAAGCACTATTGATCAACAATTAAGTGAGCAATTAGATGCAATTATGCACCATCCAGAATTTCAAAAAGTTGAATCTGCATGGCGTGGTTTAAAATCATTGGTTGATCAAACAGATTTTCGCCAAAATGTTAAACTTGAATTGCTAGATGTATCTATGGATGATTTACGTAGAGATTTTGAAGATGCTCCCGAAATTATTCAATGTGGTTTTTATTATCATACTTATATTCAGGAATATGACACGCCTGGTGGTGAACCTATTGCCGCAGCAATTGCAAATTATGAATTTGATCGTTCTCCACAAAGTATTGCTTTATTAAAAAACATTTCTAAAGTGGCTGCTGCCGCACATATGCCATTCATTGCCTCTGCAGGTCCTGCTTTCTTTGGTAAAGAAACAATGGAAGAAGTGGCTGCAATTAAAGATATTGGCAACTATTTTGACCGTGCTGAATATATTAAATGGAAAGCCTTCAGAAACACTGATGATTCTCGTTATATTGGTTTAACAATGCCAAGAGTATTAGCTCGTCTTCCTTATGGACCAGATACTGTTCCTGTTCGAAGCTTTAACTATATTGAAAAAGTAAAAGGGCCAGATCATAATCGCTATTTATGGACCAATGCCTCTTATGCTTTTGCAGCAAATATGATGAAAAGTTTTATCAGAAATGGTTGGTGCGTCCAAATACGTGGCCCTCAAGCGGGGGGTGCTGTTACAGACCTACCGATTCACTTATATGATCTTGGTACTGGCAGCCAGGTTAAAATCCCTTCTGAAGTTATGATTCCTGAAACAAGAGAATTTGAATTTGCTAATCTTGGTTTTATTCCTCTCTCTTATTATAAAAATCGTGATTATGCTTGTTTTTTCTCAGCCAATTCTACTCAAAAGCCAGCTTTGTATGATACAAAGGAAGCTACAGCAAATAGTCGTATTAATTCTCGTTTGCCCTACATTTTCTTGTTATCTCGTATTGCACATTATTTAAAAATTCTACAACGTGAAAATATTGGTATGACCAAAGATAGACGCTTGTTAGAGTTGGAATTGAATAATTGGGTCAATACATTAGTAACAGAAATGACAGATCCTACTGATGATTTGCAGGCTTCTCATCCATTACGTGAAGCTAAGGTTATTGTTGAGGATATTGAGGATAATCCAGGATTTTTCCGTGTCAAATTATATGCAGTTCCGCATTTTCAAGTGGAAGGAATGAATATCAATCTTTCTCTAGTATCTCAAATGCCAAAAGCAAAACAATAATTGTTTAATTTTTCATGAAAATCCAAAGACCATTATGGATTGAAGGGGCTTTTTTGTCCCCTCAACAATTCCAACAACAAGCTCGTTGGGAAGCCTTAACCAATGATTGTATTGCACATATTGGTTTCGTGCATCCGTGGGGTATTAATAAAATAAATTTTGATCTCGATGCTTTACGTGTTGGTCGGTTAAAGATTCAGCATTTATGCGCACGAATGCAAGATGGATGTTTTATTGATACAGACCGCGCAGATAGGCTGCCCCCTTCTTGTGATTTAGATCAACATCTATCTGTTGATTTACAACAGGTAGATGTTTTATTGGCCTTACCTTTAGAACATGCTAATGGTGGGAATTATTGTGCAGAAAACGAAGTTGTTCAACGTCCTGTAAGATATCAACAAGAATGGGCTTCAGTTCAAGATATTTTTGGAAACGAGCAAGAATCTGTTGCTGTTGAGCGTTATGCATTAACATTAAGATTTAATACGGATAATAATGATGAATATCTTACTTATCCCGTAGCACATCTTATTCGTGATGGACAATCATGGATTATTGATGATAAATTTATTCCTCCTTTATTGTCGTTTTCAGCACAACTTTCATTGGTAGAGCAATTAGAAATTTTAACGATTCAATTGCGTGCTAAGAGAACTCGTCTAATGGGAATGCGTAGAGAAAATAACCAACGTATGGCTGATTTTGCTGTGGCAGATGTCTCCTTATTTTGGTTATTGAATGCTTTAAATAGCTATGAACCTATTTTAAGTTTTTTTGGATCTTTTCCCAATATTCATCCAGAAATTATTTATCGTGAATTGGTTAAATTGGCAGGATCTTTACTTACATTTTCTTTAGAGCACGATATTAATTCTATCCCTCGATATCAACATGATAAATTAAATGAGGTCTTCCCTCCATTAATGCGTTTAATTAGCGACTTATTAGAGGCAAGCCTACCTTCAAGGGTTATTGCAATTGATTTGGAAAAAACAAATAATAATTTCTGGAAAGGAAATCTTCACGATCCACGTTTAAGAGAAAATGTTGATTTTTATCTTTCTGTTAGATCGTCTCTTGCACCACATATTTTACAAACACAATTTCCTTTAGTTTGTAAAATTGGTGCACCTGATGATGTTAATAATGTTGTTAATATTGCTATAAATGGTGTGCCAATTACGCCGTTAAGGCATGTCCCTGCTGCTATTCCTTTACGTTTAGAAAATCAATATTTTTCAATAGATCTAGATAATAGTGCCGCTCGCGCAATGCTAGATGCTGGATTTTGTATATTTTATGTTCCAGGGACTATTCCTGATGTAAAACTTGAATTATTCGCGGTATTACGATCATGAAATATGATGTTACGCTTGATAGTTTAATGCTTGATACATGGTTATTTGTTGCCTCTTTAAAAAATGGCACAAAAATTGACGATGGCGATACTCTTTATCAAAAAGCTATTGAAATGGTTAACGATGTCCAAACTAAATTAAAAGAGCAAAAACAAAGTGATGAAAATATTAAGTATATTATTTACGCGCAATGCGCATTACTTGATGAAACAGTATTAGATAGAACAGAAATAGATAGCGGCTATAACGCATGGATTCAAACCCCATTGCAAGTAAAATTTTTTAACACAATGAATGCTGGAGAGATTATATTTGAGCATATTAAAACAGTTTTAAATCAACCCGCACCCAATTTAATGGTTTTAACGTGTTTCCAACGTGTTTTGGCTTTGGGTTATCAAGGTCGTTATAAACATTTACCACAACATGATTTAATAAGTTTAACAAAAGTATTAACAGATAAAGTTGGTGTTTTTGATTTTCAACCTCAACCAATTTTAATTAATACGCATTATAAATCATCTTTTTTCAAATATTTAAAATCATTTTATTTATGGATAATTGTTTCACTTGTGATTGTAATATTACTGTGGATAGGATTAAGTTATCATTTAGAGCAGCTCCTTCATCAATGGCTGCCTAAGATTAATAATTAGGAGCTAAATAGGTGAATACCACCTTAAAACGTTTATTATGGCTTCTATCTTGTTTGTTGATAAGCATTTTTTGCTTTATTTTTGTTATCAACAGTAAGATGTTACTGGCTATATTATTAATCATTTGTTTAACTATTGCGATTATATCTTGGATTAAGTTGGGAAAAGTATCGAGTGTTTTACAAACCAATAATAAATTACAAGGTATAATTGATAAACTGCCATCCCTTGGGTATCGGCAACCTATTATATTAGCATTTAAAAATAGTGAACAAAATCTGTTTGATACAAATGATTATATTCGTCAAACGGATCATGGTTTCTATATTTTTGTAAAAAATCTTAACGAAATTGATGATTTAGTTGAGGCGCTTTTAATAGAACGTCCTAGTTGGCGCAATCAAATTAGCACATTGATGCTTATTGCTTCTGAACAACAAAATGATATAGCTGTTTTAATGGGGCAATTACATGAATATTTTTATCAAATAAGCCGCATTAAAAAACTTACTAAATCTAATATTAACTCATTAATTGTAACATGCTTGGATGGTAATCAAAGTCCTTGGTTTGAATGTGTTGCCACTGATGAAAGGTTAACTGTTTGGGTAAATGGGCAAACACCAGTTTCTTATAAAGATTGGATTATGAATAGCCAAGACCCAGAAAGAAGAAAAAGATTAACTCAAATCTTACATATTAATTATTGGTTACAATGGTTTAATCATACTGTTATTAAAGAATATATAAATAGTAAACCTGATTATACTTATGTTCCACCTGTATCAATAGGTATGATTATCACTTCTTTACAGGTTAAAAATAATAATTTATGGGAACAATGGGTTAAAGAGAAAATTCATCTTCCAAAAATTGATCATTCTGTTCATCAAGAAAATTGGAATATATTACCAGATTTTATGATCCGTTTATTACCTCATCAAGCAGGTTATCATCCTATTACCAAAGCAATTACTTATGCTATTGGATTGAGTTGCGTTTTTTTCGGGGCTGCATTTATAGGATCCTATATTAATAATAAAAATTTATTAAAATCTATCAGTCACGATATTAATCTTTTTTATCAAACCCCAGATACGAAAGAACAATTTAAAAAAGATGCTTTTATCCAACTACAAAAAGATGCAACTCTTTTAGATCAATATTATCGAGATGGAGTACCCTTACATTTAGATATGGGATTATATATGGGAGAAGAAATTACGCCTCCTCTTTTAAAAGCAATTAATAGTTATAATCCTCCTAAATTTGTTCCTCCATCCAGTTCTCCTCAACCAGATAATGTTATTAATTTTGACAGTATGGCATTATTTGACGTTGGGAAATCAGTTTTAAAATCTGGCTCAACTAAGATACTTATAAAAGCATTAATGCAAATAAAAGCTAAGCCAGGATGGTTAATTCTTATTACTGGACATACTGATTCCACAGGCAATGAAGAATTAAATCAAAAATTATCAAGAGAAAGAGCAGAGGCTGTGCAAATGTGGATGTTACAAAATAGTGACATTCCATCAACCTGTTTTGCGGTTCAAGGTGAAGGATCCAAACAGCCTATTGCTGACAATTCAACTGATGCAGGGCGTGCAGCCAATCGCAGAGTTGAAGTTCGCTTGATCCCAGATAAATCGTCCTCATGTCGAATAATATCCAAGGGATCAAGCAACCATACAATATCATCCAATCAAGATGATAAATAATTATATAGAAAACTAAGGAGTAATAAAATGGCTATACCTTTATATTTATGGCTAAAAGATGATGGTGGAGCAGACATCAAAGGATCCGTAAACGTTCAAAAACGTGAGGGTAGTATTGAAGTTGTTGCTTTTGATCATTCTTTGTATATTCCAACAGATAATAATACAGGAAAATTAACAGGTACTCGTATTCATAAACCTATTGTTTTCAGAAAAGAAGTCGATGCATCAACACCTTATTTGTACAAAGCTGTAACCACAGGTCAAACCTTGAAAACAGCTGAATTTAAATGGTATCGTATTAATGATGCAGGTCAAGAAGTTGAGTATTTCAATACAAAATTGGAAACTGTTAAACTTGTTCGTGTATCTCCATTAATGTATGATATTAAGGATCCTGCTAAAGAAAAACATAATCATTTAGAAGAAGTCGAATTCCGTTACGAAAAAATTACTTGGACATTCAAAGACGGAAATATTATTCATTCAGATTCATGGAATGAACGTCCACAAGCCTAACAATCATTATGTAATATAAAATACTAATGATTAAAGTGCTATTGTATTTTTTTATATCAATAGCACTTTTCCTTATTCAATGTATCCTATGTATTTCAATAAAACTCATCAATAATGAGAGAGTATTAAATGGAAAATTCCACAGCTTCTTTATTACGTCGTTTAAATCCATATTGTGCCAAAGCTTTGGAAGCCGCAGCATCTCTTTGTCAAACAAGAGCCCATGCAGAAATTACAATAGAACATTGGTTATTAAAACTTCTTGAAGAAGGTGAAGGCGATATTACTGTTATTGCCAGACGTTATGAATGGAATTTAGATGAATTATGGCAAAATCTTCTTTCCTATCTTGACTGTTTATCTCATTCTATGCAAGCACGTCCTCAATTATCTAAAAAGCTTATTTCATTATTACAAGCATCATGGCTTATAGCTTCTTTAGAAGAAAATACCGAAAACATACGCTCTTTTCATATTTTACAAGCTTTAATAAATCAACCAGAATGGTTGCAAGCTTCTGGTACATGGCCTTTATTAAGCTTGAGACCTGTACAATTACAACGTTTACGCCCTTTATTAGATAAAACATCAGATGAGCGCGATGAAATACAAAAAGTAATTATTAATACAACAACATCTTCTTCTGAAGTAGAAGACAAAACAAAATCTGCAGCGAATAAGCAGCAAATATTAAATGATGATACCTACCAACAAATTTTAAATAAATTTACAACAGATATTACAAAGAAGGCCAAAGAAGGAAAAATTGATCCAATCTTTGGTAGGGATACTGAAATCCGCCAAATGATTGATATCTTAACCCGTAGACGCAAAAATAATCCTATCTTGGTAGGAGAGCCTGGTGTTGGTAAGACAGCTTTGGTTGAAGGGTTGGCTTTAAGAATTGCTGAGGGTAATGTCCCAATGACATTACAAAATATTAGTTTACGAACATTAGATATAGGTCTACTACAGGCGGGTGCAGGCGTAAAAGGTGAATTTGAACAACGATTAAAGAATATTATTGAGGCAGTTCAACGATCCTCAAATCCTGTCCTTTTATTTATAGATGAAGCGCACACAATCATTGGGGCAGGAAATCAGGCTGGTGGCTCTGATGCTGCAAATCTTTTAAAACCAGCATTAGCACGAGGGGAATTGCGTACAATTGCTGCAACCACATGGTCAGAATATAAACAATATTTTGAAAAAGATGCAGCATTAGAAAGACGTTTTCAAATCGTTAAAGTAGATGAGCCTAATGATGAACAAGCATGCCTAATGCTGCGTGGATTAAAAGAACATTATATGAAATATCATAATGTTCATATTCAAGATCAAGCTGTTAAAGCCGCGGTTACTTTATCAAGACGTTATTTAACGGGTCGGCAACTTCCAGACAAGGCTGTTGATTTATTGGATACCGCCAGTGCCAGAGTTCGCATGAGCCTCGATACGCTTCCTGAGATTATTGTGCAAATCAAAGCTAAAATTGCAGCTTATGACTTGGAATATAAAGCTATTGAGAATGATCTTCAATTTTCTCCAGAGACTTATCACGAACGTTTAGAAGAAATAAACCAACAAAAAAGATTATTACAAGATCAGTTAGAGAAGCTCAAAGCTCAGTATGAAGAAGAAAAAAATATTATTCAAAAGATTATTGATCTGCGCCAAAAGAAGTTTGCTTACGATAAAAAAACAAATGAGATATTTTCTCTACAGGCCGATGCTGTAAATGGTAAAGAAAAAACTTCTGAAGAGAAAAATATCATTCAGCAAAAAATGAATGAATTAATGGAAGAAAGAAATAGTTTTGATATAGATAAACAAGAAATTATTCGTCTTCAGCAAAAACTTACAACAACTCAAAATGATAATCCTTTAATTTCCCTTGATGTTACTGAATATATGATTGCTACAGTCATTGCAGATTGGACTGGGATACCTTTAAATAGCTTATTAAAAGACGAGCAAACCAATTTATTAGAGCTAGAAAATACATTAGGAAAAGCCGTTATAGGACAGGAACATGCTCTAAATGAGTTAGCCAAAAAAATACGAGCTGCTAAAACAGGTTTAACCTCTGATAAAGGGCCATTAGGTGTATTTTTACTTGTTGGTCCAAGTGGCGTTGGTAAAACAGAAACTGCATTAACCTTATCCAATATATTATTTGCTGGTGAAAAATCACTAATAACGATTAATCTTTCAGAGTATCAAGAAGCACATACTGTATCTCAATTAAAAGGTTCTCCTCCTGGGTATGTTGGGTATGGCCAAGGAGGTATATTAACCGAAGCTGTTCGTAAAAATCCTTATAGTATTGTTTTATTAGATGAAGTGGAAAAAGCGCATAAAGATGTTTTAAATCTATTTTATCAAGTCTTTGACCGAGGGTTAATGAGGGACGGTGAAGGGCGTGAGATCGATTTTAGAAATTGTATAATTTTAATGACTTCTAATCTAGGCAGTGAACATATGATGACACTGCTTGATGAGCAACCAGAGGCAACGAATGCGGAACTACATGAATTAATTCGCCCTATTTTAAAAGATCATTTCCAAGCCGCATTACTGGCACGGTTTCAAACAATTATTTATCGTCCTTTATCCGCATCTGCATTACGGGCGATTGTTAAAATTAAATTTAATCAAGTCATTAAACGTTTAATGATACATTATAAAATAGCGTGTGATATCCAAGAAAGCCTATATGATATGATTGTAGAGGCTTGTTTATTACCAGATACTGGGGCAAGAAACATTGATAGCTTATTAGATCAACAAATCTTACCAATTGTATCTCAAAATTTACTAGAGCATCTAGCTGAAAAGAAAAAAATAACTTCTATTTTATTAGAATATAATGATGAACAAGGAATTACGATGTCTTTTAATGTTTAATATAATATTAACATAGATTAGATCTATCTATATCAAAGGTTATAGGTAGATTTAATACCTTACTTTTTTTAATATTTAAGGGCTAAAATATAAACAATATCTTTAACAGAATCATAAGAATCACAAGCTATATACCCTGATGTCTCAAAATTAATTATTCATTCCCATAACTCTGGGCAATCAGATTGAGGACAATCAATATAAAAAGGCATTGCCATAATGGTCCCTCTATTATTACCTACTAGTGCTTTATAATATACATTATTACTTTTAATTTTCTATATTTAATAAAAATTATTAAGATTAATAAAATAGATTCCTTATTTATAAATATAACAATCTTAATAAATTAACAGAAATCTTTTTAAAAAATCATTATTATATGTTAATAAATATACTTGTAAAACTTTTATAAAATTAACATTGATAGGCTTTTACAATGGCAAAACCATTAATTCGTCTTGGGGATATGACCACACATGGTGGCAAAGTTATTAATGGTTTTGTGGATTATACAATTCAGGGAATTCCTGTGGCTGGTGTTGGACATATAACGGTTTGCCCTTTGTGTAAAGGGGCATTTCCAATTATACAAGGATATAATGGATTAACAGTTAACGGTATTCCTGTGGCTTTGGATGGCCATTCAACGGCTTGTGGGGCAAAACTTATTGCTTCTCAAATGGAAGAAGTTGTTGATGAGGGCGGAGGGGGATCAATTGCTGCGGCTTCTGCAACAGCTCAAATTCCACAACAAATTGATTATATGGCTGGGAAAGGTGAAGATGGTAAAAGTCATGTTGGTACACCTTGCAGTCATAATTTTGGGAGCCTCGGCCTAGGAGAAGCTATTGGTCAAGACGCATTCGATTTAATAAATAAATCGAATACAGCAAAAGAACAGATCAACAAATTAAAACAAGAAGGATGGAAATTAGAGGTTGCAAAAGATGGTGGATCTTATTGTAATTCAACAGAAAAAATTATTCATTTAAGTACATCTCATATGGCTACAAAAAAACTCGCTGTCCAAACATTAGCACATGAAATGGGGCATGCTATTGCTGGTATGAATCCAAAGGTAAAAGAATTTGATTTCTTAAGCCAAAGTGAGAAAGATTATATAGAATATCAATTTACTAAATATGGTAGTGAAGGTGATGCCGTTATCAATAATGCAATAATAAAACAAGAAATTTTACAAGCAACGCGTGAAAAACCTATAGATATTGGAGTAAGTGGAGCAGAAAATAAAATAATAGAAGATTTGCTACAAGGATTATCAGAATTAAAAGGTCATAATGAAGTTAGTAATGAGGCTCGCCGACAGCTTGCCGAAAGACTTAGTCAAGAATATACACAATCACAACCATCTGGAAGTAAAATAGATGGGACAACTTATATTGATGATTATAGAAGATATTATAGAAAACGTTATGCTCAGGAATCATATAATAAAAAAGTAAAAGAATATGAAGAAAAAGAAAAAGAATATAATAAAAAAGTAAATGAATATACTCAAGTAGAATTTGCTGAAGAGGAAGCAAAAATTACTGAAGAGAAAAAAAAATTTACTGAAGAGACAGTAAAAATTAATGGAGAGAAAAAAAAAATTTGATAAAGAAATAAAACAAATAGATAATGAAATGAATCAAGATATTATACAAAGACAAAAAAGTAGGTAATGAACTGTTGCAAAAAGAGCAAAATGAAACAAAATCTGAACTGCAACTACCTCCAATTTCTAAGGGAGAACAAACACCTCACCCTCCAACAAAGTCTAGATTAACCTCTTCAGGAAGTTCGTTACCGCCTATTGGTAAACAAAAATAACATTTTTTACTTATGAAACATTAATAATGCCATATATATACACTCTGGATGAAAAATGCATACACTCTCATACCTTTCTTATACTTGGTTACAGCTGATCGATATTTTGCCAAAACCTATGCCAACTGATTTAAAAACAATACAGCAAATCTTTCAAAACAATGTCAAAGTGGCCAGCCATGGTTCTGTCACTTTTTATAAAGTAGATCCTATTCGCACGACAGATAATATTGTAATAAATCATATCGATATTCGTTCAGCTTATAAAAATCCTGATATTATTAATTTTATTTCTTTGGATTTATCTGAAGAGCAATGCGTCCAAGCCAAAGAAACACAAGATAAATTTAATATTCATATGCCGACCGATCCCATTATTCCTTTCCATGATGATAAACTAACCCAAGCAGATCTTGATAATATTCCTGTTTATTATCAAGCAAAAGTAGATTGGGGTGTTTTTGCCCTTAGTATTAAAAATAAACGACCCAATTGTATAAATAGTGTCGTTTTGCGTACATTTTAAAAATCTATGTTTATAAATAAGTTACCCCTTTATATGTGGATATATTTTTTACTTTTTGAATAAATTTTTCACTGAAATACAAAAAACTATTCTCTCACCATTGAAGATGATTTTATTGTTTACATGATGTTTAATGGGGGGCAAAAGGATGAATTAAAAATAACAAGAATTAATGAATATGCAATAAACAAAAATTTAATTTTTAATTTTGCTTTTTTTGATTTGTGACTTGCTTGGTTTATTGAAACGTTTTAATTTTATTAAATTGTAATAATAATGATTATTTAACAAAGTATAGAGGTGGTGATATGGGCATGTTTGACGTTGTAGATGATGCAACCAAGGCACTCCTCACTGGCAAAGGATTAGGAACTGGGTCAGGGCATAATCGATATCATCTCTCCATTACAGGGTGTGACACGTCTATAGATGTGCAGGATTTTTATGGGACTGAAACCCTTAGTGAACCTTTTTCCTATCAGATACGATTTACCTCTGTTAATCCCAATATTACCCCTCAAGATGTTTTAAACTGCCCTGCGAAGTTCTTTTTTCAATCTCACACAGATTTAGAACCTCAACGGCGAGTATATGGGATCATTACAGGGTTTTCTAAAGCAGGATCTTCCAAAGATCAAACCCTTTATCAGGTAACCTTAGAGCCTCGTTTAGCTCTGTTACGTAAAGTCCAATATACTTCTATCTTTCAAAATCAATCCATCCCTCAAATTGTCGAAAAAATCCTTAGAGATCGTCATCAATTACAAGGGCAAGATTTTCATTTTGATACAAAGCATACTTATCCTGCGCATGAGCAGGATATGCAATATAAAGAAACAGATTATGACTTTATTGCACGTAAGCTTGCTTGGGATGGGATTTGGTATCGTTTTGATATGGATAGCAGGCTTGAGCTAGATGTAATTGTCTTTTCTGACGATCAGAGCAAATATGTCTTTGGCAATAACCTACCTATGCGTGCACCCGCAGGGTCAGGGATGAATGATAAGGGTATTCTTTCTGTTTGGGGACTATCTGTGCATCATCAGGTGGTGCAAGCAGGGGCAAAGGTGAAGGATTATAACTATCGCACAGCCAATGCCACTCAAAACAGCCAGACGGATGATTGGCAGCCCGATCAGACGACTTATGGGGTTCCCTATCATTATGGGGATCGGTATTTAGAACGTGGCGCAGACATAGACCCCGAAATTGAAACGGGGTCTTTTCATGCAAGGCTGCATAATGAACGCTATAAAAATAATCAAGTAAAGATTACTGGCTTTACCAATGATCCCTCCCTTTACCCTGGAAAAGTCCTTGATTTAGAAGGCGGATCAGACGATCTCGCATTAAATCGTGGATTATTAATTACGTCTACTTCGAATAAAGGCTCAAGGGATGGTAAATATGAGATGGCTTTTGAAGCCATTCCCTATAATGACCAAATAGGATTTAGACCCCCTTTACTCGATCGCCCGCATATTGCAGGCACGATCCCAGCTAGAGTAAGCAGCACGGAAAAATTCGATACTTACAGCCACATTGATGAGATGGGACGCTATAAGGTTCAATTTGATTTTGATTTAGACACATGGGACAAGGGCAAAGAAAGCTTGTGGGTTCGGTTAGCCAAGCCTTATAGTGGGGGAACTTATGGGTTTCACTGGCCATTACTTGATGGCACAGAAGTGGCGATTGCTTTTGAAGATGGCGATCCAGACAGACCTTATATTGCTTATGCCTTGCATGACTCAGCCAATGGCGACCATGTCACTATTCAGAATTATAAACGCAATGTCTTACGCACACCATCGAACAACAAGCTTCGAATGGAGGATGAGCGCGGCAAAGAACATATCAAACTTTCCACAGAATATGGCGGCAAGACCCAGTTGAATATGGGGCATCTCGTGGATGGTTCCAGACAAGAACGTGGACATGGTTTTGAGCTTAGAACTGACAAATGGGGTGCTTTGCGTGCAGGACAAGGGTTATTTATTAGTACAGAGGCAAGAGCAACAGCCTCCTCAACTCAACTGGATATGAAAGAGGCAAAAAGCCAGCTCCAAGCAGCTCAACAGCTCGTTGATTCTCTACGCTCAGCAGCAGAGCTCGCAAAGGCAGAGTTAGCAGATTTACAAACCCAGAAGAAGCTTTTAGATGAGAATATTAATGAGCTTAAAAAATCAGGAATACTCATGTCTGCGCCAGGAGGAATAGCGCAAACAACGCCTGAGAGCATAGAGCTTGCTGCAGGTAAGAATGTGATTACAGCGGCAGCTGGGAACCATGATACAAGTATCTTGGGGAAGATTACTATGGCTGCGGGGAAATGTATTAGCCTATTTGCACAAAGCACAGGAATTAAGATCTTTGCCTCAAAAGGAAAAGTCGAAGTCCAAGCTCAAGGGGATGAGATGGATATTGAGGCTTTTAAAGACATCACCATGAAATCCAGCACGGGTAAAGTCCTCATTGCCGCAAAGAATGAGATTATCCTGACTGCTGGTTCTGCTTATATCCGTATTGGCAACTCCCAAGTAGAAATAGGCTCTCCCGACCACATCATCATGAAAACTGCCGTCGTCCAAAAATTGGGAATGGCTTCTATGAATGTGCCTTTTAATAATTGGGAACATCTTAATTCGAAGTATAACCTTCGATATCAATTTCTTGATACCGATGGGAACCCTCAAAAGAACCAAGATTTTGTAATTTATAAAGCAGATGGCAGTATTCATAAAACTGGAAAGACAGATGCACAAGGATATACGCCGTCTTCTTATTTTGAAGAGCCAGAACAACTTACTGCGCATTTAAAAGACGATACAGTTTAAAGTAGGATATAGAGATGACTGATGATCAAAATGCCAATAATGAAACATCCCAAGATAGTCAACAAACCTGTACTGCTGTTCCAACATCTGGGGTTGCAGGGGCTGCTCCAAATACAACCGTAACTGTGCCTTGTTATGTTTGTAATATTCACGTCACACTTGCGCCTGAAAATGTTTTAGGAAGCGTGCAATATTATTATGAAGAAAGTAAACATGTTCAAGAATATCTTGGGGATAATAAACTTGGCGCGCCAACAAATTTTAAATCTAGGCATTTTGATTTTTTAGCCCGACACTCAGGATGCGGTCATACTGTGCCAGATTATTATCTAGGATATGGGGATAAATATATTAAAAAATTTACTACAGAGCTTTATCCAAAATTAAGCTCTGCAGGGCAGTTATGGTTAAAACAATCTAGAAAACTTTTGCAAGTATATATGGAAGATGGATTTAAGCAGAATATTAATACTGATCAAATTACTATTCAACGGACTAATAAACATGCAAAATTTAAGTTTTATCAATTACCCGGTTTAGAATGTTTAGAACTGGATAAAAAACGATTTAAAGATTTTGCTTTTTGGACACATCCTCCAGCTTATCTTGATGGCGGCTTTGATCAAATGACAGCCAAAGATAAAGGAGAAGTTATGAGAACTGTAAGAGATGGAGGGGACTTTTGGTCGTTAGATACGATAAATCAAATGCGGATTACCGGATGGGAAGAATTTAGATATGGTGATCGGGGTAGTACATCAGCAAGTTTAAAGGCTGGATTATGGGACACTTGGTGAGATTTTCAATAAAGATATTAACAAATAGGCTTTGTATATAAATGAAATATTGGAAATGGCTTGTTATATGTTTAGCATTGATAGGGTGTAGTAAAATGGATTTAGAATATATGGGAATTATTTGTAAAGATTCTGAAATTGGTTTAGGCGGGGATATGCGAATTGACCGTCATAATAATGCAAAAAAACCTGATGTTTTAATTTTTCTAACAATGGCTGCATCAACCGAGTTTAAACCTTTTACACCACCACCAACAGCCAAAGAAGCTGAACATTTTCATATTGAATATACAGAACCTTGGATGGGAGATGCTGGAGAACGTTTAAACCATCAAACCGTTCGTTTGGTAAAGAGCGATTTAGAAGGAAATTATCAAACGCTTTTTCAAGAATATGGACAATTAGGGTGGTGGTGGATTAGTCAAGATTTACAAACCATTCATATTCTTGTGCAATGGACTGATTATACAGATAAAAATCCCATTAATGCAATTCATCTTTATTTTTGGAGTTCTTATGATGGAGGTCAACATTTTCATAAAAGTGAGAGCTTTGCAAAGAATATAGATCTAGCTAGAGGTTCTGGGATGTTTTTTGATGAAAAAGGGAATAATGGCTATATTTTCGTCAATAAAAATGAAGTTTGGCATGCTATTGATGGGGGATTAAAATGGCAACAACATTATATTCCCACTTCTAATTTAAACTCATTATTTAGTACTCCTGATGGAGTAAATAAAGATGCTGCCATGGTTGATAATGATGGCAATCTTTTGTTTGCTCTGTATCAACCCATGGAGGATGGCAAAGTTGGTGCCAATATTTATGAAATTCCTAAAAAAACGTTAGAAAAAGATCTCAGCCAAGAAAAACCCAAATATAGTTTTCCAGGAAAGCGTATTTTAGCAATGAAGCGTATTCCAGATAAGAATGGATTTTATATGTTTTTTCTGGAATGTGGCGATAATAAAGAGTGTAATTGGAGTTTTGAAAGAGATAAACAGCCTAAAAATCCAACGCTTCATTTTGGGCTTCTTGAAGATGGGAAATTAGTTTTTACAAAAGATTCTAAATTTTTCTTACCTGTTAAAGATATTTATGTTGGAGATGGTGGTGATATTGGGGTGACATTAGAAATGCCTAATACAGGGCAATATAAAGTGATGATTAGTCATGATTATGGAAAAAATTGGAAAAAAATAGATTTAAGTGGTGCGGTTGTCTCTGACTATATGGATCTAAAACGTAAAAAATATTGGCTGCGTGGTGTAAAGAATTCAATTAATGAAGTGTATCAAAGTGAACTACCTTAAATATACAAAACATTTTTTATTAGCATAGATCCTTATTCGTGCATCTTTAATTCAGTTCGACATAACAGAGGCTAAAAGCCAATTCCCAGCACAAGGCAATAAGAAATATTACCCCCCCTTAAAGGTATCACTATAAAAAGTAGCACAGGTAAAATCCTTATTGCAGAAAATTATTTCGAAGAGCCAGAACAGCTTACCGCGCATTTACAAGATGATTTAAAAGAAGGGTAGGACTATATCAATGACTGATGATCAAAATGCCAATAATGAAACAGCTCAAGATACTCAACAAACTTGTACTACTGTTCCTACACCAGCCATTCCTGGTATTCAGCCTAATACCACGATGATAGTCCCTTGTCCTAACTGTGATATTCGTGTAACGCCTGCGCCAACACAGATTTATGGAAATATAAATTATTATTATGATCCCAGTAAAAATGTTGGAGGTTCAGGATTTAAATCTAGATATTTTGATTTTTTGGCACGACATCCCAGTCCTCAAGTATGTGGTCATACTGTGCCAGATTATTATTTAGGGTATGGCGATAAATATATTAAACGCTTTACAAATGAACTCTATCCAAAATTAAGTCAGGCTGGAAAAGAGTGGTTGGTTAATGCTCGTTATTATTTACAAGAATATATGGAAAAAGGTTTTGAACAAAATAAAACCTCTACTACTATTACGATTAATGCAAAAACATCTTCACATGTAAGTTATAAGGTTAAGCTACCTGCATTAGAATGCTTGGAACTAAATAATAAACGTTTTAGAGATTTTGCTTTTGGAACGCATCCCCCTGCTTATACAGATGGAGGCTTTCATAATATGACCACAATGGATAAGGCTTATTTAATGGATGCTATTGATGGGAAAGATTTCTGGAGCTTAGAAACTGTTAAGCAGGTTGCGAAAACAGGATATGGAGAGGCTTTGGATCATCCTTTAATTACGCCTTCAAGTATAGGTGGGTTTGGTGTCTTTTTAACTAAACAAGTTTTTGATACGATTATTCCTCCTGCTTATTAAATTATTTAATCAAGAGATAATAACTAATTTTTATTATTAAGACTTATAAGTTGAATAATGGATGGGTTCTCTATGAGAAAATCAAAATTATGGAAATGGGCTATTTTATGTTTAGCATTGATTGGGTGTAGTAAAATGGGATTTACCTATAAAGGAATTATTCTAAAAGATTATAAGGTTGCTATTGGTGGGGATATGCGGGTCATTGATCCTGATAATCCACAAAATACAGAAGTGCTTATTTTTGCTTCAGGGGTACCTGCAAAAACAGAATTTAAACCTTTTATCCCCCCCCTCAACAGCTAAAGAAGCTGAAAATTTTCAACCTGAAGTTAAAGAACCATGGATGGGGGATGCAGGAGAAAGTTTAAATCATGAAACGGTTCGTTTGGTAAAGAGTGATTTAAAAGGGAATTATCAGGATTTATTTAAGGAGTTTGGTCAGCTAGGCTGGTGGTGGATCAGCAAGGATTTACAAACTATTCATATTCTTATTGAATGGACAGATTATACAGATAAAAATCCCATTAATGCAATTCATCTTTATTTTTGGAGTTCTTATGATGGAGGTCAACATTTTCATAAAAGTGAGAGCTTTGTAAAGAATATAGATCTAGCCAGAGGTTCTGGGATGTTTTTTGATGAAAAAGGGAATAATGGCTATATCTTTGTTAATAAAAATGAAGTTTGGCATGCCATTGATGGGGGATTAAAATGGCAACAACATTATATTCCCACTTCTAATTTAAACTCATTATTTAGTACTCCTGATGGGGTAAATAAAGATGCTGCGATGGTTGATAATGATGGCAATCTTTTGTTTGCTCTGTTTCAGCCCATGGAGGATGGTAAAGTTGGTGCCAATATTTATGAAATTCCTAAACAAACGTTAGAAAAAGATCTCAGCCAAGAAAAACCTAAATATAGCTTTCCAGGAAAGCGTATTTTAGCAATGAAGCGTATTCCAGATAAGAATGGATTTTATATGTTTTTTCTGGAATGTGGCGATAATAAAGAGTGTACATGGAATTGGGAAAAAGAAAAGCAAGCTCAAAATCCGAGCTTGCGCATAGGGTTATTTGAGGATGGCAAGCTTGTAAGAAAAGCGGATTTTGGGTTTTTCTTACCTGTTAAAGATATTTATGTTGGAGATGGTGGTGATATTGGGGTGACATTAGAAATGCCTAATACAGAACAATATAAAATGATGATTAGTCATGATTATGGAAAAGAATGGAAAAAAATAGATTTAAGTGGTGCGGTTGTCTCTGACTATATGGATCTAAAACGTAAACAATATTGGTTACATGCAGAACATAGTATGATTAATGAAGTGTATCAAAGTGAGTTACCTTAAATATACAAAAAACGATGGATTTTTTGGTTATTCTTCTTTGTCTGCTCTGCATTTTGAAGTCATTGTTCTAAAAACTCCTCCTTCTAATTTTATCAATATCTCTCTGCAAGGTCTTGTTGCAAAATTAAGATTAGGTTGTATTTTGGTATAGAATTAGTGAGTTAGCAAAGAAGTGGATTACTTAATTCGAAGAGATTTTGAATGAAGTTCATTTGTTCTTTGATGATCCATTTTCCTTTGAATCCTAACCCTTTTTTATCCAAAGGATGGCTTCATATCCTTTAAGTGTATTTCTAGCTGTGTGAAAGGACTGAAAACACCCATTCCTTGTTCCTTGGTATTTAATCCCTCTTTAATCTGAAATGATCACTCTCTATACGCTGTTGTAAAGATTTCTTTGTCTTATAAATAGAATGATTGGGGAGTATTGTCTCATTCTTCATGGTTTGTATGGTGTTTGAAAAAGGAGATGCTTTATCAGTGCCTATATGGGTTGGCAGAAAAAGCCTATCTTCTTTAAAAGCTTTTCTAAGGAAGCATTGCGCTGCCTGTATATTACACCTTGTTGTGAGTAAAAATTAATAGAAATGACATCTTGATCAATAGCTCTATATAAATACCACCACTTGCCTTTAACCTTGATATAGGTTTCATCAATGCTAACCTCACCACAGTGCAGTTTTCTAAATCTTCATAATTCTTTTTCTAATAGGGGAGCATATAACGTAACCCCCAACAATTTAACGTACTATGTTCAACCTTACTCCTCGTTCTAAAAAAATTCCTCAATATCTCGATAACTTAAGCAATAACGTAAATACCAATTGATCGTTTGAATAATCCAATCTATTAAGGTGACGATTTTTAAAACCACTTTTAGATCTTAAAATAAAATTCTTCCGTAATCAGATAAGCATCGCTCACCCATAAATATCAATATTCCATTCATATTCATAACAGATTATGCGCTACTTTCTAAATTTGTGATAAGATCCCTTACAAGAGAAAACAAAAAACCTCCAAGCTTAGTAAAATGGAGGGGCCTGCTATGGATAACAAATTAATTTCAGTCGAATTGTTATTGCCCTAATAATCCATAATGTATTTATTCTGAGAAGATTATTTTTATATAAATACTAAAATAATTAATCATTCAGATCAGAATTTAGAAATCCCCTTAAAAGCAATTAGCTTTACTTCCTGCACATGGTGAAATTGTTATAACTGGAAGATTATCACGGGAATGAATAGAAGCTGCTTTTCATGAGGCAAAATCAAAACAAATCTTATACACAGAAGAAACAAATACGCTCATTTATTATCAAGGTTCTAAACAAGCGATTGGACATTATATAAATGGTAAATATGAAGAACAGAATTTTGAATTAAAATCTCAAATTAGTTAATTTTAATAAAATAATTGAACTTATTTGTTAAATTTTATATCGAATGGAAATAATAATTCTTATATTATTTATTTCTATTCAATATTAATTAGAATATAAAATAAATTTTTAATTTATTTCTGGATAGCCAATTAAATTACGCCATTCTTTTTCGTTTAAACATTTGATGTTCAGCTCTTTGGCTTTTCGTGCTTTACTGCCACCATCAACGCCTTCAATAACATAGTCTGTTTTTGCAGAAACAGAACTTGTTACTTTCGCGCCTAATCTTTCGGCAATATCCTTTGCCTCGGATCGAGTCATGGTGGATAGGGTGCCAGTGAAAACTAAGATTTTACCTGCCAGAATCCCTTCTTTTGTGTTTTCTACATCTTGAATAGTTAGAACGGATGCAAGGTCGTAAAGTGTTTTCTGATTATGTTCCTCAGTAAAAAAAGCAACCAACTCATCAGCAATAGCAGGACCAATTCCTTCAACAGAGCCCAAAGTTAATCGTTCATCAGAGCCTATTTGTTGGGCAGCCATCATTTGTGTAACCCAATTTTGATAGGAAGTATAATGTTTTGCAAGAATTTTTGCAGTAACAATTCCTATGCGCCGAATTCCCAAAGCATAAATAAATCGATCTAAAGAAATTGTTTTTTTGTTTTCAATAGCTGTTAATAAGTTTTTGAGGGAAAGCTCTGCCCATCCTTCAGAATGTAAGATTTTATCTTGATGATCTTGTAAGTGAAAAATATCTGAAGGCTGATGAATAAGTCCTTCATTAAAAAATTCTGAAACCGTTTTATTGCCCATTCCTTCAATATCAAAGGCATCCTTAGAACAAAAATGAATAAGACGCTCTTCGATTTGTGCATTACAGGTCAGTCCGCCTGTGCAGCGTCTTACCACCTCATTTGCAGGTTTTTCTGCGTTTGCGCCACAAACAGGACAGTGTGTTGGAAATTGATAAGGTTCAGAGCGTTGATCTTGTAATGACGATGGATCTACACCAACGATTTGAGGAATAACATCACCTGCACGTTGTAAAATAACGCGGTCATTTTCACGTACATCTTTGCGGACAATTTCATCTTCGTTATGTAGGGTCGCTCTAGTTACGATGACCCCACCAACATTTATAGGTTCTAATAATGCTACAGGTGTTAATGCACCCGTTCTGCCAACTTGGATATCGATTTTGTTTAAGCGTGTAATGGCTTGCTCGGCAGGAAATTTCCATGCTGTTGCCCAACGAGGGGACCGCCCAATAAAGCCAAGTCGGTCTTGTAAAGTAATGTTATTTACTTTGTAAACAATTCCATCGATATCATAAGGTAAGCTTGAGCGTTGCGTCATTAAGTTTTGTTGAAAAATTTCTGCTTCATCAGCATTTTTAACAACTTGATATAAAGGATTTACACTAAATCCCCATGTTTCTAATTGCTTTAAAAAATGATCATGTGTGTCAGCAATGGGATGGCTTGAGTACCCTTGAGCGTAAACGAATATAGATAAGGGCCTTGATCGTGTTACTTCTGGGTCAAGTTGGCGTAAAGAACCCGCCGCCGCATTGCGTGGATTTGCAAATAGTCGTTTATTGGCTTGTTCTTGTTCAACATTCAGCTGTAAGAAATCTGCTTTTGAAATATAAACTTCACCCCGAATTTCCATAATGTCAGGAACATTATCAGTGATTTTTTGAGGTAAAGTAGGAATTGTTTTAATATTAGCTGTTACGTCTTCACCAGTGATACCATCGCCCCGAGTACTCGCATGAGTAAGGATACCTTTTTCATAAGTTAGATTAATAGACAGACCATCAATTTTAGGCTCTGCAACAAAGGCTAGATTTTTTAAGTCTTCATTTTTTAGATCTAAATATCGTTGGATACGATTAATAAAATCTTGAAATTCGTCTCCATTAAATACATTATCCAAAGAAAGCATTGGAACACGATGTTTGCTTTTCTTTAAACCACTAGTGGGTTGACTACCAACGGTTTGACTGGGGCTATTTTGTTCGATTAATTCAGGAAATTGCGCTTCAATTTCTTTATGCCTACGACGTAAATGATCATATGTTGCATCATCTGTCATAGGATTGTCTTGATTATAATAAGCGTCATCACATTGATGTAAATAATCTGATAAAATAGAAATTTCTTCTTTAGCTTGAATAAGCGTAAGATCTTTGATTGCAACAGTGTAATAGGGTGTTTGAAAAGAATTCATTAATTTGATCTATGTAATAAACTATCTGCTGCGGCACGGGCAGCATCAGTAACGTGATTCCCAGCTAACATACGGGCGATTTCTTCACGCCTTTCTTCAGCGCTTAATTGTTTGGTATGGGTTAAGGTTACGCCATTTTCAATAGTTTTGCTGATTTTTAATTGTGTATCGCCGCTGGCTGCAACTTGGGGACTATGTGTTACAACAAAAACTTGTAAATTTTGTGCGACGCGGTGTAAACGATTACCAATGGCAGAGGCCGTTGATCCACCAACCCCAGAATCAATTTCATCGAAGACAAGTGCTGACAAAGTGGATTGTTGACTTAAAACAACTTTTAATGCCAGTAATAACCTTGATAGTTCTCCACCAGATGCTGCTTTATTTAAAGGGGCAGGCGGAACACCAGGGTTGGCAGCAATTAAAAACTGTATTTGATCTTTTCCAGTGTGATTCCAAGCCTCGTGAGATAAAGGCGTAATAGAAACCAAGAATTTAGCGCGATCTAATTTTAAAGGCGTAAGCTCTTGTGTGATTGCGGTTTCCAGTTTGTTAGCGATTTTTTGCCTATTACCAGAGAGTTTCTCAGCAGTTTCTTCAAATAATTGGCGACAAGTATTCACTTGTTGTTCTAGTTCTTGTATTTGGTTATTTCCAAGATCTAAATTTAGTAAACGTGTTTCAAAATCTTGTAATAATGTTGGTAACTCGTCAATAGTAACGCCATATTTACGCCCAGCAGCACGTAATGTGAAAAGCCTTTCCTCAATATCATCCAAAAGTTGAGGATCAAGTTGAATATCATTAATAATATGACTTAAAATATTTTCAGCTTCTCCCAAAGCTTCTTCAGAACGAATAATAGCTTCAAGCGCTTCTTGAATAGCTTGATCCGTTGAGCTTAAAGAAGTATTTTCATCAAAAGAAGAGGGCAGTAATTTTTGCAGTGATTTGCTGGCATTTAACAGAGCTTGCGCAGGTTGAAAAGCACGACGATCTTGAGGAAATAATTGCGTTAAAGCAGAAGTTAAAGCTTCTTGGCGCCGTTCGTCTTGTTGTAAATTTTTACGTTTTTCGACGAGATCTAACTCTTCATCTCCTTGAGGAGAAAGTTGTTTTAACTCTTGAACTGATTCTCTTAACCATTCTTCTTCATGTGCTGTTGCTTCTATGGTTGCCTTTAAGGCTGATAATTTTGCTGTTGCTTCGATCCATTGAGTATATCGTTTTTGCGTTTCTGATAGTAAGCTGTTGGAGACACCGAAACTATCAAGGATCGATAAATGTTTCCTTGGGTCCATTAAGCCAACTTGCTCATGTTGTCCTTGCATTTCTACAAGGTTTTGTGCAATTTCTTTTAAAAAATTAAGGCTGACTGGCTGATCGTTTATATATGCTCTTGAACGTCCATCTACCGCAATAATTCTACGAATAACTAAAGTTGTCTCAGTGGTATCAAGGATTTCTAATCCTTGTTCTGCAAGTTGTTTATAAATAGGATGTGTTAACGGAATTTCAAAGCAGGCTGTAACAGTTGCTTGATTAGCACCGACTCTCACCAATGAAGCGCTGGCTCTTTCCCCTAATGCTAAGCCAAGGCTGTCTAATAAGATTGATTTTCCTGCACCCGTTTCCCCTGTGAAAACAGTTAGTCCTCGATCAAAGAAAAGATCGAGTTTTTCTATTAAAACAACATTACGTATAGAGAGTTGTGTTAACATTGAGGAAACTGATGCAAAATATTAAAGTTAATACTGATCAGAAAAGAGATATAAAAGAGTTCCATGTGCGACTGAAGAACCCTGGTCCTTTGACGGTTGGTTTTTCGGTTTGATTTGAAACTAAATGATATTTTTTTAGATCATTATAAGTGTAACGGTACCATGTACTATTAGGATAGTTATAACCTAAAATCGAAGCTGTTTTTCTTGCTTGATCTGTTAGTCCAAGTTTCAAATAGACCTCAACAGAACGGTGTAAGGCTTCTGCAACATGGTTTGTGGTTTGATAGTCTAAAATCACACGTTGGAAACGAGTAATCGCAGCTTCATAATTTTTTTGTTGTTCATAAAAGCGACCAACAAGCATTTCTTTACCTGCTAAGTGGTCACGACATAGATCAATTTTAAGCTGTGCATCACGAGCATAAGATGTGCCAGGAAAGCGATTTACAACATCGTTTAGGGCAGTTAATGCTTCTAATGTACTTTGTTGGTCACGGGAAACATCTGAAATCCGTTCATAATAGCATAATGCGCGTAGATAAAATGCATAAGGAGCATCTGGGCTATTAGGGTGTAATTGTAAGAAATTTTCTAATTGTTTAACAGCTTCTGGATATTTATTTTCTAAGTAAAAAGCATATCCTTGCATTAGTTGTGCATTAGGTGCATACCCAGAATAAGGGAAATTTTCCTGTAACATTTCAAATTGTTTTGTCGCTAATTTGTAATGTTTTGTTTTGATTGCATCTATACCATTATTATAGAGTTGTTCTGCAGTCCCTTGCTTATAGCTAAGCTCAGAGTTATGATCTATTGTTTTTTTTTGGCTTTTGCTACCACTATCGCTGCCGCATGCAACCAAACTGGTCACAAGCAGGACAGAAAAAAAACCGCGTGATATATGTGTAAATATATTTGAGTGTAATTTTTGATTCACTGTAACCACAGTTTGACAACTTTCTGCTTTAATAAAAATGGCACAATACTCGATAAACGAAATATTTTTATATCATGTCATAAGAGAAGTTGAAGTGCTTTCTTTAAGAAATTTGAATTTTAATTTAAAGTGAGGTTTTTAAGCCTCTTGTTTTTGTTGTTTTTCATAATAAAATTTTGGAAATAGTGCAGATGTGTTCGGACGAGAAGACGTGGGTAAGTAACACCAAGCTTCTTTATCAGCCATTAATTTACGTAATAAAAGATTATTAAGAGTATGCCCAGACTTATGCCCTATAAATTCGCCATGGATACGTGCATTTGCTAATGATAGGTCACCAATAGCATCTAACATCTTATGTTTGACAAATTCGTTTTTGCAACGTAACCCATTTGGATTAAGGATCATATTATCTTCGACAACAATTGCATTATCCAAACTCCCGCCTTTTGCTAATCCCATTTTATGTAAAGTGTCGATTTCTTTTTTTAGGGTAAAGGTGCGGCAATGAGCGAGTTCTTTTTTGAAGTTTTCAGGAGTAAACTTCATTTTATAAATTTGTTTTCCAATCGCAGCGACAGGAAAATCAATAGATAAAGTTAAAGACAAACCATCATATCGAGATGGATTAAGCTCAGCGAAAGCATCTTTTTGTTCAACACGTACTGTTTTAAGGATTTTGATACTAGGCATAATGGCCAGCAAAGTTTGACGGCCCGCTTGTTCTAATAAAGCATTAAATTGAGCAGAAGAACCATCTAAAACAGGCAATTCAGGACCATCACATTCAATAATAACATTATCTATTTGGTTGCCAGCTAAGGCAGCCATTAAATGTTCAATGGTTGCAACCTTTATCGAAGGATTTTCTGAATTTGCGACGACTGTACTAAAAGTTGTGTCAATAACAGTTTCATAATTAGCGTGAATTGTTGCATTATTCATATCGGTTCTACGAAAAACAACGCCTGTTCCAGCAGGAGCTGGCAATAGCTTAAGACTAATATATTTTCCTGAATGTAATCCAATGCCAGAACAAGATATTGGCATAGAAATAGTATGCTCTGGGGCAATATGAGACTGTGAGGATGGAAAAGAAGACCATATTGAACGGCGAGATGTATTTATTGATTGTGGTAAAGATTTCACTTGTATTCCATCCATGTTCTTTATCCTAAATCTAAATTCTTCACTAAAAATGTGCAGCTATAACCTATTGAATATGTAGAGGGGAAATAAAAATAATGCTAGTCAAAGATTATTGCATAGTGTTACGAAAAAAATGAAAATGATGTAAAAAAAGGCCTCTAAATTGCTTTAGAGACCTTGTTTATTGTTCATTATTTTATTACGATTTTCTTCGTAAAAAAGCTGGAATATCAAGACCTTCTTCATCAACTTTGGGTTGTGTTTCATTAGAAGACTTTGGTTGTCCTTGCTCTGTATTATTTGTTATAGACGGTTCGTTTTTTCCTGGCTCATTTTGTGGTGCTGTATAGTTTTTATTTCCACGTAGTGCTCCAGTTACAATACCAAACAAGCTTCTTGAAGGTGGGGGAGGGGTATCATCTTGACGATGATGAGGGTCTGAGAACAAACCAGAACGTGGGGATGTTTTTGATGCACGTTCTGGAATTGCATCGGGAGAAGGCGCACGAGGTTCATCACTATGTTGTTCTAAATTGGTTTGCTCAGAAACAGGTGCTGCTTTTTGGGAAGCGGCAGGTTTGACTGTCGTTGGTGCAGGTGCGTCTTGATAATGAGCAGGTTCAACCTTTTTCTGTGTAGAACTTGTTTCTGTGGTTTGTGCAGTATTGGCTTTAGATGTAGAATCATGCTGAGAAACAGGTTCTGTTGTCGTATGTTTTTCTTGTTCTACAGGTTGAGTTGTAGGAGATTGTTTTTCATATTGAACTGGACTATCAATTCCTGTTGCCACTACAGAAACTCGGATTTTACCAGTCAAGTTCTCATCAATCGCTGATCCAAAGATAATATTTGCATCTTCAGCAACTTCTTCACGAATGCGATTCGCAGCCTGATCCACTTCAAACAGAGTAAGGTCTGAGCCACCTGTAATATTGATTAACAATCCACGTGCCCCAGCCATTGAAGTATCTTCTAATAAAGGATTAGAGATCGCAGATTCAGCAGCACGGATGGCTCTGTTTTCGCCTTCAACCTCACCAGTTCCCATCATTGCTTTGCCCATTTCAGCCATGACAGTACGAATATCAGCAAAGTCGAGATTAACAAGACCAGGAGACATCATTAGGTCTGTGACGCCTTTGACACCCATATATAAGACTTCGTCAGCCATTTTAAAGGCATCTTGCCATGTTGTATTTTCGGTGGCTGTACGGAAAAGATTTTGGTTCGGAATAACAATTAATGTATCAACAAATTGTTGGAGTTCAGCAATTCCTGTTTCTGCTAGACGTGCTCTTCGTGCACCTTCAAAGGTAAATGGTTTTGTAACGACACCAACAGTTAGGATTCCACGCTCACGAGCCATTCGTGCAATAACAGGTGCTGCACCAGTGCCAGTTCCACCACCCATACCAGCAGTAATAAACACCATGTGGACATTTTCCATATGACGGGCGATTTCTTCTGCGGCTTCTTCTGCGGCTGCGCGACCAATATCAGGTTTTGCACCTGCGCCTAACCCTTGGGTTAAGTGTGGTCCCAGTTGAATACGATTATCAGAGCGGCTTTTCATCAATTGCTGAGCGTCCGTATTCGCGACAACGAATTCTACGCCTTTAAGTTGCAAAAGAATCATATTATCAACGGCATTTGTACCGCCACCACCAACACCAAAAACTGTGATACGAGGCGTAAAATCAGCATAGGCAGGTTGTGGAATTGTCAAATTGAGTGTCATGGATGTCCTCGAACCAAGTGTAGCTTTGTATTTTATAAAACAGGATACATTAGAAAAGCGTTAGAATCCAAAGAAATATTTATATGTGTATTCGAATAAACTCAATAAGCTTTTTTAAAAATCCTTCGGATTTTTTATCAGCAAAGTCTAGGTCTGCTAAAGTACGACCATCTCCTGCTGCCCATGCCAATAGTCCTGCTGCGGTTGAAAAAGCTGCAGAATTAGCAGTGTCATCAGGTAAGCCAATGATATTATTGGGTTTTCCAAGTCGGATTTGACGATTTAAAATGCGAGCAGCTAAGGGCCCAAGCCCGTCCAAGAGAGAACCACCTCCTGTTAAGATAACTCTGCCATTTGCGGCATTGCCCACATTTGCGTTATCAAGGCGATCACGAACAAGTTCTAAGGTTTCTTCAATTCTTGGGCGGATAATAGAAATAACTCGAGATAGTGGTATTTTTGTCACAACTTCATAGTCATCATCCCCAATCATTTGAATGGGAAGTTGTTGATATTCATCATCATAAGAATATTCTGCACTGCCCCACATGGTTTTTAACCATTCTGCGGTATCAATAGAAGTGGATAAAATGCCAGCAATATCACGGGTAATATGCGATCCACCAATCGGGATTTGAGAGGTGTAAAGGAGTTGTCCTTCTCCAAAAATACCAATGGAGGTTGTGCCTCCACCCATATCTACAATAGTCGCACCTAAATCGCGTTCATCAGGGGCCATGACTGCAAGTCCCGCAGCCAGAGGAGATGAAATAATAGCCTCGATTTCTAATTCTGCACGCATTAGGACTGTAGCAAGATTTCGCAAGGCTGTTGCTGATGTATCAATAATATGCAACCGAGTGCTTAGTAATTCACATTGATGACCGCGAGGGTCTTCAACACCAGAAGTTTCATCCACATCAAAAGCCAAGGGTAAAGCATGGATAATTTCTCGACCATCAATTTGGGCTCTTAAAACGCCTTCGTTGACGAGTCGATAAATATCGTGATTATTGACCTCTCTGCCACCAATGGGCCAATCAACGTTAAAAAGTTGGCTTTGCGGTTTTCCTCCAGAAAGATTGACATAAATTTTACTTAAACGACGTTCGGCTGCTTCTTCGGCCTGACCCACAGCGGATCGAATGGCCCGTTCAGCGGCTTGTAAATTAACAATTCCGCCTTGTTTGACCCCATGAGATCTGCGCCAACCATATCCTAGAACTTGAAGTTGCCCATTAGATTTTCCTTGCCCAATAAGACAGGTGATTTTATTGCTTCCAATATCTAAAACACCAAAAACACCAGGTAACCAATCTTTTTGATAAGGAAGGTCATCAGGAGGAAAAACACGACTTTTTACCAGTTGTCTTGATTGGGCTAATGTTAAAGCATTTTTGTCATGATTTACATTTTGATTTTTTCTTTGCGCTTTTTTCTGAGAAGAAGCTCGCTTACTCATGACTTTGTACCCTGTTTATAAAACGAAATGATTAAGGTTATAGTGTTTTTATGGTGTTGATGGGGTATCTGGATTTTCATCATCTTTGGGCTTATTGATAAAATCTTTATCCTCTTGGATAATTAGTCGATCTGCTAAACGTAAATCAATAGTTTTTATAGGACGGTCCAAGAGTTGAATATCTTTTTGTAATCGATTTAATCGTTGAATTGCTGGTAGTTCTTGATTTTCTGGAAGTAAAACAACAGTACCATTTTTTAAGTCCAAATTCCATCGTCTATTTCCAACACGAACCGCAGCCACGACATGTTTTTTAATATCTGGTTGTGTTGAAATAATATCGAGTAGTTCAGCAGCACTTGTGTTTGCACCAAATCCAACAACGAGTGGAAGGCGTAAAAAAGCTTTCCCGTCTTTCCCAGTCATCCCGTGATCGTCTACAATTTGACCTTGGCGATCAATAAGTTTGAATTGACCATTATGTTGCCATACAGCAAAAGGTTTGCGTTCAGTAATATGAATTGTAATGGTATTAGGGAGCTGGCGTTTTAGTAAAGCATGATCGACAAAAGGAAGTTCATCAAGACGTTGTTGAGCATCTTTGACTGAAAAATTAAAAATTGAATCCCCTATGTGAATCCCTAAAGCATCTTTAACTTCTTGCTCTGTTGTTAAGTTACATCCTGTAATGAGAATTTTAGTAATTTTCATAGGAAGGATGTTTGCAACTTTTTCACGAATAACAGAGTATTGTTGGTCGCCAGCCATTTTAAAAACAAACCATCCTCCTCCAATGAAGAGTCCTATGATAAGAAGCAGTAGGATAAAAGGGCGCAACAAACGTTTAGAGCGACGAATAGCAATCGAGCTCTTGGATGGACGATCATTTTGATATTCAGGTCGTTTTTTTATGTACGACATCTTGCTTTTTCCACTAACCAAGAACAAAGTTCTGGGTAAGATATATTACAATAAGCAGCTTGCTCAGGCAATAAAGAGGTTTTTGTCATACCTGGTTGTGTATTGATCTCTAGAATGTAAAGTTTTCCAGGGTTCTCTTTACTTTCGTTGGTGTTATCATATCTGAAATCAGTGCGAGAGGTTGGATAACATCCTAATATTTTATGTGCCTGTTGTGCATAGTTTAGAGCATCTTCAAAAGCCTTAGGATGGATTTGAGCAGGCAACACATGGTTTGATTCGCCAGCTGTGTATTTGGAAGTGTAATCGTAAAAACTATTTTTTCCAGAAGAAATATCGGTGATGGTTAATGCTTTGCCTTCCATCACACAGATGGTGAGCTCTTTTCCTGGAATAAACTGTTCAATCAGAGCATCCTCACCAAAATGCCATTCTTTAACGATGTCTTTTCGTTTTTGTTTGCGAGCATTGGCATCTGTTTCTGTGATAATATATACACCAACAGAAGAGCCCTCTTCAATAGGTTTAACGACGTAAGGGGCAGGAAGAGGGTCTTGTAAGGCAAGTTCTTGGATAGGAATAACTTTTCCTGTAGCAACAGGAAGTCCAGCATCTGCTAGTAAAATCCGTGTCATTTGCTTATTCATTGCAATCGCTGAAGAGCAAATACCCCCATGTGTATAAGGAATATTCATCCATTCTAATACACCTTGTATGGCGCCATCTTCACCAAAACGCCCATGTAATGCGTTAAAAATGACATCAGGACGTTGTTCTTTTAAGAATTTGACAAGATATTCTAAATCATCATTGACGATTAAATCACTGACTTGATAGCCAGCCTCTTTGAGTGCATCGATAACATTACTACCACTGGCAAGGCTGACTTCACGTTCAGAGGAAATTCCACCACGAAGGACGGTGACATGCTTTTTGGACATTTGATATCTTTCTTATTTTTGCAATGGACGACCAATACGTTTAATTTCCCAGTGAAGTGAAATTGCAAATTGATTCATAACGCGATTTTTTATTTCTTCACCTAAATTCTCAATATCCGCAGCCGTTGCTGTGCCCGTATTAATCAAGAAATTACAATGTTTTTCACTGACTTGGGCACCGCCTATGGTTAAACCTCTGCCACCAACCATATCAATGAGTTGCCATGCTTTATATCCTGTTTCAGAAGGATCTGGATTGCGGAAAGTCGACCCCCCTGTGCGAGAGCGAATAGGTTGAGAATCTTCACGTTGCTTTTTAATAGCATTCATGGCTTGTGTAATTTTTTCTTTGTCCGCAGGGGTGCCTTGTAAACGGGCTTTGGTGACAATGGCATCTTGAGGCAAAGAAGAATGGCGGTAACTTAAGCCTAGTTCACTTACAGATAAACGGTGTAATTCACCATCTCTTGTAATGATTTCTACCCAATCTAGGATATTTGAAAGTTCTGAACCATGTGCGCCAGCATTCATTTTAACGGCACCACCAATAGAACCTGGAATACCAATTAAGAATTCTAATCCTGCAATACCCGTGGCGGCGGCATGCTCAGCAACGGTTGTGTCTAGACAAGCAGCACCGACAATAAACCCATCTTGATCTGGGATAATTGCATTAAAGCCTTTACGAAGTTGAAAGTTTACGCCAGGAATACCGCCATCACGGATCAAAAGATTAGAGGTCGCACCTAGTGTAAAAATAGGCCACTCTAAAGGAAGGGCATTTAAAATATAGGCAAGGTCTTCATCATTGGCAGGATTGATTAAAACTTCTGCATTTCCACCAACCCTAAACCAGCTGCGCGCATGCAATGGAACATCAAAGTTGATCTTTCCTTGCAGTTTTGGCAATAAATCAGAAAATGCTTCTGGGGTAAAAAGACCTTGTTGCATATCTTATCCTTTTAAGCGCTTTCTTGTTGTAATTTTTTAAGTTGTTCTGGTAAAGCATGTGCCCAATGGGTAATTGATCCAGCCCCAAGGCAAATCACAACGTCACCAGGTTCCGCAATGGCATTAATCATTTCAGCCAGTTGATCTGGATGAGGAAGGGCAACAACAGATTGATGCCCGTGGGCGCGTAACCCTTCAATTAATGCATCACGATTAAATTCTGGAATAGGATCTTCACCAGCAGCATAAACGTCAGCCACAATAACGGTGCTGGCATCATTCATACAAGAACAAAATTCAGTAAATAAATCACGTAAACGCGTATAACGGTGTGGTTGAACTACAGCAATCACGTTATTAGAGGTTGCTTGACGGGCAGCTTTTAAAACGGCAGCAATTTCTACAGGGTGATGTCCATAATCATCAATAATGCTAATTTTGCCGACTTCCCCGACTCTTGTAAATCGGCGTTGTACGCCTTTAAATGCAGCAAAAGCAGAGCGAATATTATCTTCACTAATATCCATTTCTAACGCAACAGCAATGGCAGCCAAAGCATTCTGCACATTATGTTGACCCAGCATTGGTAAACGGAACGGGCCAATACGACGGTTAATTTGTTTATGACGGTTGGTGACAACAACGTCAAAAGTGGTTCCTAATTTATCAGTAATAATTTTGTCTGCACGAATATCGGCTTGAGGAGAGAAACCATAGGTAATTAAGCGACGATCAGAAAGGTTGGGTAGCATTTTTTGAACGCCAGGATGGTCGATACATAAAACAGCAAAACCATAAAAAGGGATATTCGAAACAAATTGATGAAAGGCTTTTTCCATGGCTTCAGGCGTGCCCCAATGATCCATGTGTTCTGGATCCATATTGGTAACAATCGCAATTACAACAGGGAGGTGTAAGAAAGAACCATCACTTTCATCCGCTTCGACAACCATCCAGTCCCCAGATCCCATGCGGGTATTGGTGCCATAAGCTTCGATAATTCCGCCATTAATGACGGTTGGGTCCAGTTTTGCATATTCCAACAAAGTTGCAATTAAGCTGGTTGTTGTTGTTTTTCCATGCGTCCCACCGACTGCAATGGACCAACGCAGACGCATAAGCTCTGCCAACATTTCTGCACGACGTACGACAGGAATAAAACGAGAACGTGCATCAACAACTTCTGGATTGTCTTTTTTAATTGCTGAAGAAACAACCACAACTTGGGCTTGCCCAACGTTTTCCGCATTATGTCCGATGTGAACAGGAATACCAAGTTTACGCAAACGTAAAACATTTGCGTTTTCTGACATATCTGACCCTTGGATTTTGTATCCCAAGTAATGCAAAGTTTCGGCAATACCAGACATACCAATACCACCAATACCAACAAAATGAATGGTGCCAATCGAAAGGGGAAGGGATCTCATAATTACGGTTCTTTCTTTATCAAAGGATCAGAGGGAGGGTTATATGTTGATATAATATTCTATCAGATCTGCCAATTCTTTTGCAGCATTGGGATAGACTAAATGATGTGCTGCTGCGGCTTTGCTCAATTTTTCAGGATTGCTTAGTAATTCGTTTAAAAGTGAAGTCAGGGATGTAACAGAGAATTCTTTTTGATCAATGACCCATGCGGAACCTTCTTGTTCTAATGCCTTGGCATTGTAATCTTGCTCTTTATTCGCAGCAAAAGGATAAGGCACTAAAATCGCAGGTTTCCCTGCCAAAGAAAGTTCAGAAATAGAAGAACCCCCAGCACGACCAATGACTAAATGTGCTTGTTTTAATAAAGAGGATACGTTGGTTAAGAAAGGCGCAAGTGTTGCTTTGATTTGTGCTTTTTCATAGATTTGAGTAACGCGTTCTATATCTTCTTTACGCACTTGTTGCGTGATTCGTAATTTTTGTTTGATTTCTTTTGGTAAATTGTCCAAAGCATACGGAACGATTTCTCCAAATATTTTAGCGCCTAAAGATCCCCCCCAAATGAGTAAGGAGATTTCATCTGTTGGAGCTTGATAAGACGCAGGATAAAGTGCTGTAATATCGGGGCGAACAGGGAGCCCTGTTGCTTTGATAGGAATATGTTTTGAAACCCCAGCAACTGTGGGATAAGAGGTCGCAATAACATTGGCAAAGTGGGATAACATTGCATTGGCTTTACCAATAATGGCATTACCTTCATGAAGAATAATTTTAGGACGTTTTTTCTTGGGTAACAAGCGTGCCGCAGCCAAAGGGGGAATAGAGGGATAGCCTCCAAAACCAACAATTGCAGCCACAGGATTATTATTTAAAATTTTATGCGCTTGTGAAATTCCTTTTAAAAGTTCAAAAGCATTACTAATCTTTTTGCCAATTGATTTTTTTGCAATTCCACCACAATCAATGACAAATTGTTGAATATCATCCCATTCGGCTAATTGAGGGTCTTCAATACGTTTATCAGTCATAAAGACAATGGGATAGTTTCTTTCTCTTAATTGCATGGCTAATGCTTTGGCAGGAAAGAAATGTCCGCCAGTTCCCCCTGCAACAATAGCGATTTTAGGTTTGTTCATCGTAAGAGGTTTCTTTTGCTAAAAGGTTGATTGTTATTTTTAAAGAATTGAGGGGGCTCTACACGTTTGCGTGTTAATGCTAAGACCATTCCAATGGTTAATGCAACAGAAATTGCTGAAGATCCGCCATAGGAAATAAAAGGAAGCGTCATTCCCTTGGTTGGAATTAGATGCAAGGTTGAGCCCATATTAATAAAGGCTTGTAGACCAAAACCTGTGATTAATCCAGAGGTGGAAAGAATAATAAAAGGATCATCTTCTTTGATCATTTTTAATAAGGTTCTGGTAACCATAAAACAGAAAATTAAGATAATACAACAACAAATCACCATGCCATATTCTTCACCAGCCACAGCAAAAACAAAGTCAGCATGTGCATCAGGTAATAGGTCTTTAACACGGCCTTCGCCTGGTCCACGTCCCCATAACCCACCATTTCCAAAGGCGCGTAAAGCAGTATCAATTTGGTAATGATCCCCAACATCAGGATGTAAAAAACGTTCTACACGCGAACGTACATGGGGCAAAGCAACATAGGCCCCAATAAATGCCGCAATCATTCCTCCTAGGCCAGAAAAAATCCAAAACATATTCAAACCGTTAATAAAGAGCTGTGTTAATAAAACAGCAGTAATAACGGCCAACATTCCAATATCAGGCTGAGATTTTAATATAAATAAGATGAGACCATAAAATCCCAGAGTAATTAAAATGCCAGGGATATAAAAACGTTTATTCCATTTTGTTAAAAGCCATGCAGTAAAAATGGCAAAGCAGGGTTTTAGGAATTCAGAGGGCTGAACGGACATAATAGGTAAAGCAATCCAACGCTTTGCCCCTTTAATATCCATCCCATGAACTAAAGTATAAGCAGTGGCTAAAATAGCAATAAATGTGCCAATAATCCCTAGTTTTTTAATTCCTTCTGTCGATAGCATTGAAATCACAAGAATTGTTAGTGCTGCAATGCTAAGGAACATGACTTGTTTAAAGATAAATACATCTCTTGATGCACCGATACGTTGTGCTACAGCAGGGCTGGCGGCCATCATTAAAATATAGCCAAAACCAATTAATAATCCAACAGAACCAAGCATCCAATGGTCAATATTACGCCACCAACGTGCGAGTAATGAATTATCAGAGCGAGAAATTCCTGACATTGATTTTGATCCTTAATCCTTTGATTACAAAGTAAGAGAAGAGGCAAGTTGCATTATAAGTTCCGCAAAACGATCGCCTCTTTCTTCAAAGCTGCTAAATTGATCAAAACTAGCACAAGCTGGAGAGAGTAAAACCGTTTGAATATGATGTTGTTGAGCAAACTCATAAGCCTTGGGAACAGCATGTTCAAGAGTTTGGACAATTTTATAAGGAACTTGATATTGTTTTAAAGTCTTTTCTAAAAGAGGCGCATCTTGACCAATCAGCAAAGCCAATTTAATTCGAGGGAAATAAGGGGATAATTCATCAATCCCGTTGGATTTAGCCATGCCTCCAGCAATCCATACCAACGCATCATAACAGGTTAATGCTTTGGATGACGCATCAACATTGGTGGCTTTACTATCATTGACAAAGGTTACGTTATTTATTGTTGCAACAGGACGCTGGCGATGGGCTAGGCCTTGATAAGAACTTAGCCCTGATTGAATTTGCTCTTTGCTTAATCCTAGGCGCAAAGCCATCGCTGTGGCTGCGGCTGCATTTTGCGCATTATGATCGCCAGGTAAAAGAGGCGCTTTGGTAAGATCTGCAATTATTCCGTATTGATTTTGTAACAGATGATCTTTGACCCAAAAATCGGCTTTGATATTCACACCAGCAATGGTTTCGACTTGAACAGTCTGTTGATTACGAAGCTCTTTGGCAATATTGGCACAAATAGTGTCTTCAATGCCAATAATGGCGAGGTGGTTTGAAGATTGTCGATCAAAGATATGATGTTTTGCTGTGATATACCCTTGCATATCTCCATGACGCTCTAAATGATCTGGGGTCATATTGAGTAAACAAGAAATATCAGCGGTAAATTCTATAAAACGTTCCAACATATAAGATGACATTTCCAGAACATATACGCCTTGATCGTCTAATAAAGAAAGAGCTAATGCAGCAGGTCCTAAGTTCCCTCCTGCCATTGCATGGATACCAGCTTCATTTAAAAGATGTGTCAATAAAACAGTTGTTGTAGATTTTCCGTTTGTGCCTGTGATGGCAACAAAACGTGCTTTTGATCCTGATGCTTTGACAGCACGGTATAAGAGCTCTGCATCAGATAAAATAGGTAGTTTTTGTTCAAGAGCAAGCTGTGCAATTGGGTGTGCTTTGGGTAAAATATGCGGAATACCAGGGGACATGATTAAAGCGTCAAACCCGTGTAACTCTTTAAATGGAGCAATAAAAGTCTTTAATGCTGAGGGAACTTCATCTCTTTTTTTCTCTTGATCGTCCCAAATTTGAATTGTTGCACCCATGGCTAATAATCGTTCAGCTGCAACGATTCCATTTTTCCCTAAGCCAAGGATTGCATATTGGTGATTTTGAAAAAGAGTTGGTGAAAAATTCATATTAACGTAACTTTAATGTGGCTAAACCAATAAGACCTAGCATAATGGCAACAATCCAAAAACGAATAACAATTTTTGACTCAGAAAGCCCTTTTTTTTCAAAATGATGATGTAAAGGTGCCATTAAGAATACACGTGTTTTGGTACGTTTATACCAAGCAACCTGTATAATAACAGAAAGGGTTTCTACGACAAATAACCCACCAACAATACATAAAACCAATTCATGTTTTACAGCAACAGCAACGGCCCCCAATGCACCGCCTAGAGCTAAAGATCCAGTGTCCCCCATAAAAACAGAGGCAGGAGGTGCATTAAACCATAAGAATCCTAAACCAGCCCCAATAACAGCAGCACAGAAAATGCCTAGCTCACCAGATTGTGGAACAAAATGCAAAAACAAATATTTTGCAAAAACAGCGTTTCCAACAATATAGGCAATCAGTGCAAAAACAAGGAAAGCAATAACGACAGGCACGATGGCTAATCCATCCAATCCATCCGTAAAATTCACTGCGTTTCCAAATCCTGCAATGACGACCATACCAAAAATAGGAAAGAAATATCCTAATGGGATCATAAGGTTTTGAAAGAAAGGTAGTGCAACTTGGTTGGCAAGACCAGGTGGAGTGATATGTTGTAAAGCAAAGGCAGCAATAATTGAAATTAAAAATTCTCCGCCTAAACGTGTGCGTTTGGAAAGCCCGTCCGTATTTCTTTTAGCAAGTTTTTGATAATCATCAAAAAAACCAATCAATCCAAACCCTAGTGTTACGAATAAAACAATCCAAATAAATCCATTGGAAAGATCACTCCATAAAAGAGTAGAAAACGTCAATGTTAAAAGCATCATGATGCCCCCCATTGTTGGGGTTCCAGCTTTTTCTTTGATATGACGTTCTGGTCCCAAAGCCCGAATAGGTTGACCATCGCGTTGAATTTGATGTAACTTTGCGATGATGTATGGGCCGATCCATAAGCTGAGGAAAAAAGCTGTAAAGCACGCCGCTCCAGCGCGAAAAGTAATATAGCGAAATAGGTTGAATAGGGATATATATTCCAACCCAAAACGCGTAATCAAATCGTATAGCATTAGTTTTTCCTTATCGTTGGAGCGGTTAATGTTGTTACAATTGTATGCATACGCATGCTGTTGCTGCCTTTGATTAAGAGGGTATCATTTTCTAATAAGCTACTTTGTATCAAAGGGATTAATTCTTGCGCAGTGGCACACCAAGCCCCTTGTAGTGTAGGGGGTAATTGTTCAAATACAATTTTCATCATCGGACCACAACAAAAAACAAGATCAGCATTTGAAGTAATATGCGGCTGTAAAGAAAGATGTTCTTGCTCACTATAATCTCCCAGCTCCATAATATCACCTAAGATGACAATTTTTCTGGCTGGTGCTAATAAAGATAATGTTTCTAAGGCTGTGCGGATTGATAATGTAGATGCGTTATAACTTTCGTCTAAAACAAGCCCTTGTTTTTCTTGTAAAGGTAAGATTTTTCCTCTGCCATTTCCAGTTTGGAATAAAGCCAGTGCAGGAATAGCATGTTGGATGTCTAGTTCTAAAGCATTAATCACACCAATGACTAATCCTGCATTTCGGACTAAATGTTTTCCTGGTGAGGAAAGGGTAAATTCATAATGCTGCTTGTTTATAATGATTTGGAACGTTGATTCTTGAGTTGCAAGATGAATATTATTGATTTGTATAGTTGCAGTTGAAGAGGCTCCGACTGTTTGCAAATGGACTTGATATTGTTTTGCTGTTTTTTGGAAGATTTCTAACCCATAAATACTCTCTGGAACCAAAGCAACACCTTGTGCAGGAAGGGCGGTGATAATTTGGCTTTTCTCTTTGGCGATATTATCAAGATTTTGCATATATCCCAAATGTGAAGAAGAAACTTCGGTAATAATCGCAATATGAGGACGAACGAGTTTTGCCAAGGGCGCGATTTCACCAATATGATTCATGCCAATTTCGCAAACGCAAAAATTAGTATTGATGGGTAGACGAGCCAAGGTCAAAGGAACGCCAAGATGATTATTGTGAGATCCAGCGGCAGCATGAACCGTGCCAAAAGCAGATAAAGTCGTTTTCAGCATTTCTTTGGTGGTTGTTTTTCCAACACTGCCAGTAATCGCAATAACTTTTCCAGTAAAGCGATGACGTGCATAACGCCCCATATCTGTTAATGCTTGTAAGGTATCTTTGACATATAGAACAGGCGCGTTTTCTGTTAATCCAGTAATTGGATTGCTCACAATGGCGCAAGCAGCCCCAGCTTCTAATGCTTTTTGAACATAAGCATGCCCATCACTATTTTCACCAATAATTGCAATAAAGATATCGCCTTGTTCGATCGTGCGTGTGTCTATGGAAATTCCTGTGCCTTTAATTGATGTAACATAAGGAAAAGATCCACCCGTTGCGTGGATAAGGTCGGTTTCAGTCCATAAAATGCTCATAAACAACTCGCATATTTTTGAATAATGGTAACATCGTCAAAAGGATGAACAACAGAGCCAATAATCTGTCCTTGCTCGTGACCTTTTCCTGCTACAACCAAGAGATCTCCTTTTTGTAGCTTTTTTATAGTTTGGGCAATGGCTTCTTCTCGTCCTGCAATTTCCAAAGCGGTGGGGGCACCTATTTTGACTTCTTGACGAATAAGGGCAGGATTTTCTGTGCGCGGATTATCATCGGTAATAATAACATAATCCGCATATTTATCTGCTTCTTGAGCCATTAATGGGCGTTTTCCTGTATCACGATCTCCACCCGCACCAAAAATAACATATAAGTTATTATGCGTATGCGGGCGTAAGGACTGTAATAAATGTGCTAATGCATCTGGTGTGTGTGCATAATCAACATAAATCGCTGCACCATTGGGTAAAATAGCGGCTTGCTCCATTCGGCCTCTGACCCCTTTAAGGTGAGGTAATAGAGGAATGAGGCTGGCTATATCATATTTATCTTTGGCAATAAGGGCTATAGCGAGTAAAATATTATCGATCTGATATCGTCCTAACAAAGGAATAGTCACTGAGAAAATATCACTACATGCTGTTTTAATTTCTAGTTTTTGTCCTTCTGGTAAAGGTGTTACTGAAAGTAGTTGTAAAAATTGCCCTTGCTCTCCAATTAATCGTAGCTCTTGTTTGCGTTCTTGGATGGTTTGTTTGATTTGTGTCAGTGCATTGGGGTCCATATCCGCATTGATGGCAGCAATTCCATTAGTTGGGAGGATATATTTAAATAATCTTAATTTGGCCTCTAAATAATGTTGGAAATCATGGTGATAATCTAAATGGTCGCGGGTTAGATTAGTAAAACCTGCGGCTTCTATGGTTAATCCATCCAAACGATATTGATCTAAGCCATGAGAAGAGGCTTCTAAAGCAAGATGTTGTATATCATGTTCGACTAAATCGGTTAAGATTTCGTGTAACATAATGTTATCAGGTGTTGTTAATACAGGCCCTGTATATTGATAATCTGTGTTACTGATAACCCCTAAAGTTCCAATAGTGGCGGATTTATAGTTTTGTAGCTGCCAAATTTGTCGAATAAAGTCAGCAGTACTGGTTTTTCCATTGGTTCCTGTAATAGCCACTTGATGTTTTGGATATTCTGGAAAGAAACAGGCTGTCATAAGTGATAATATATAACGAGGATTGTCACAATAAATAGGGATACAGCTATTTGTTTTAGGAAAAGGTACGCCTGTTGGTAACAAGATTGCTTGCGCGCCTTTTTGAATAGCAATGTCAATATAATCACATCCGTTGGACTTTGCTCCTGGAAGAGCTGCAAAAAGATACCCTTTTTGCACTTTACGGCTATCTAGTGCTATTCCTGTAATCTTTGTATCTTCTAAAACAGGGGGTAACTGAACATGATGTAAAAGGGTATTCAGAGAGGTCATCGCTTAAAAGAGTCTTTATTTTATCGGGTTGAAGTGGCTTTAGCTGAAGATTTCTTTTTAGATTTATCTTTAGATTGTTGTGGGCGATTTAAACGAGGATCACCAGGATCATTTCCTGGCCCTAATGCTCTGACCCCTCTAGGAACTGGAGGGCGTAAAGGAATGGCCATTTGTGCGTCAATTGCTGCAGCGTCTTTGGTATTAGGGAAAAGATTGAGAATAGGGCCAATTCGCCCAATAATTTTGGATACAGTTGGTGCTGCATTCCACCCAGCGGTTGTCCAACCATGCGTTTCTTTGGTCGGTTTTGGGCTGTCCAACATGACGTAAACTGCATATTTAGGATCATTCATTGGAAATACAGCAGTAAACGCAGAAACGTTTACGTGTTTTAAATAGCCACCAGATTTGCTAACCTTTTCACTGGTTCCTGTTTTTCCACCAACAAAATACCCAGGAACTTCTGCGTGCCTACCCGTTCCTTTTACAACGTCTAAGCGTAAAATTTTTCTTAAAAGCTCTGATGTTTTTTCAGAAAGTACGCGCTCTCCCTGAGCTTGTGGTTTTTGAGGGGGGGCGTTGCTGTCTTGAGGTTGTTGGGAAAGATCATTATTACTAATATCTTGTAAAGAGAGCAAAGTAGGTTTGATTAAAATCCCACCATTGACTGTTGCAGCTGTTCCTCGAACAATGGCTAATGGAGATTCAGCGATACCATGACCAAAGGCAATTGTCATAATTGTAGAAATCCCCCAATTTTTTGCTGAAGGTACAATAGGCCTTCCAGCTTCGGGTAATTCAATGGGAACACGAGCTAGGAATCCCATTCTTTTCATCCATTCTCTTTGGCGTTCAGCACCCACATCTAGTGCTATATGTGCAGAGGCTGGGTTAGATGAAAAAGCCATAACCTCAGGCAAAAAAAGGTAAGGAGGGAAATGGTCCGTTTTTAAATCTTTGATTGTAAAACGCCCCACACGAATAGGCGCTGTTGCAAAACGATCCCAAATATGAACAACTCCTAGTTCAAGTGCCATTGCCACATTTTGCAACTTGAACGTAGAACCAGGTTCATACATTCCATTTGTTGCACGATTAAAACGGGAATTAGGGGGCGCTCTATTAAATTGATTTGCGTCATAGTCAGGCAAACTAATCATGGCTAAAATTTCGCCTGTATGAACATCCATCACAATTCCACAAGCGGCTTCAGCTTGAAATTTATTTTTTGCCGCTTCAACTTCTTCTTGAACGACAGTTTGAACATGGGTATCTAGCGACAGTCTTAATGGATGGCGAGTATCCATTAGCCGTTGGTCAAAAAATTTTTCTACTCCAGCAATACCATGATCATCAATATCAACACTACCAAGAATATGGGCTGCTAATCGACCCAAAGGATAACGACGACGTTCTCCAGCCTCAAAATATAACCCTGGAATTCCTAAATTATTAATGGCGACTTCTTGCTGAGGGGAAATGTCACGAGCAAGATAAACAAATTGTTTTTTGGAAGATAAACGTTGAAAAGTTATATTCTCATCTAAGCTTGGAAGAATTTCTTTTAATTTTTTAGTCACATCAGCCGCATCAATGATTTCCAGAGGGTTGGCATAAACTTGTGCAACAGGTAAAGAAATTGCCAAGATTTGACCATTACTATCAATAATGGAGGCTCTTTTAATTTGTGGTAAAGAAAAATCGCCTGACATCACTCCTTTAGGGTCACTTTTAGGAATAGCTGGAACCTGTGGTGCTATTTGTTGTTTTTGAGGGGCAAGAGGCATTAAAATCGTTGCAAATGTTAATTTAAAAGCAACCGCACCATATAAAACACAAAAACCGCATGCTGTGATTAACAGACGCGCCCTTGTTTTATCTATTCTATTATAATTTTTTTTCTTTTGTCTTTTGCTAATTTTTGCTTCAGAGTGATTTTCCTGCGCTTTACCACGAGCAGAATTTGGCTTCCGATCATCCCTATATTGCATCGTTTTTTATATAACCTTTGATCTTATGGGGCAAAAGGAACTGGCGCAGGAAGTGTATCGTTAGAATTTCCCCCTAAAGCAGATTCAGAGAATGTACTTTTTTTGGCCTCATAACGTGCGACTTTTATTGCTGCAGGACGTTTCTTTGGAATAATCGCTGAAGCTTGTTGTGTTTGTTTTATATTTTTTTTCTCAACAATATTCGTTGCATTATCTTGGTCCGAAGATGATGTTTTGGAGCGTGATGTTTTATTATGTGAAAAAGGATTGCCACTTTGAATATTATAAGAAACATTCTCTATATGATTCTTTTTGATAGGCTGTGGTTTTACAATAGGCGTTTCTATAGCATCTGTTGCGTCAGCAACTTCTGTTGTTTTTACTTTTTTGCGGTGTGTAGGAACTACAGCAGCAACATCGTTATTATTTTGTGCAGTTGTCGTTGTAGGTTTTTTAATAGGCTGTGGTTTTGTAGTGGGTGCTTCTACAGTATTTGTAGAATCAGCAACCTCTGTTGTCTTTATTTTTTTACGACGTACAGGGATTACAGTGGCAACATCGCTATTATTTTGTGCGGTTGTTGTGACAGGTTTTTTAATGGGTTGTGGTTTTATAGCTGAAGTTTCTACAGTATTTGTAGAATCAGCAACTTCCTTATCTTTAGTTTTTTTGTAAGTTTCAGGAAGAGAAGAAGCAACAGAGTCTGTTGTGCTGTTGGCCGCATTGGTAACAGCAGGGGGGATTATTTGGGATTTTTGTTGTTGAGAAACGTCAGAGGGAAGCACAGTATCTCCATTTTGTGCAACAATAATGGGGGGTTCCTTGTGGTTGTTTGATGAATCATTATTAATATCCGCTACATTAGTAGCGGACTGTCCATGATTTTGGGCAACATTCTGAACTAATTGTTCTCGTGTTTTATCTTTTCCTTGATCTTGTTGAATTGGAGGAAGGACATTGGTAACAGCAGACATTTGAACAAATTGCGTTGGGTTTAACGGGCGTAATCCAGGTATAAAATTAGCAGAAAGATCTTTTAAACGATCAGGCTGGTTTAATAATGTCCATTCCGTACGTAACATAGCGGTGCGAGATTTAATTCTTTGTGTATCGTACACAATTTTTGTAATTTGTTTGTCTAGCTGAGTTGTTTTATGTTTTTGAGCATACAAAACCATACCAGACACTCCAGCAAAAAAGGCACAAAATAAAGTAAATGGACGGATCATCATTGGGAGTGTTTCCTTTTTTCAGATCATAAATTACGTTTGATCGCACGCAGTCTGGCACTACGTGAACGGGAATTTATACGGCATTCTTCTTCAGAAGGACGTTGAGGTTTTGTAGTCAGCAATTCAAAATCAATATAATTTTGTGATGGGGACAAAGAAAGAGGCAGGTATCGTGATGGTTTAGCAATGCGTCCTGCTGCTTTATTCATAATATCTTTTACAATTCGATCTTCCAACGAGTGGAAAGAAACAACAATTAATTTACCACCTGGTTTTAGTAAATTTAAGGCAGCTTGAAGTGCGGTATGAATTTGTTCTAGCTCATTATTGACAGCAATACGCAGCCCTTGGAAAGAACGTGTTGCAGGATTAATGCCATTTTTATCTGCAGGAATAGTTTTTTGAATTAAATTTGCTAAATCTTGTGTTGTTTCAAAAGGAGCTTCTGTGCGTCTATTTACAATAGCTCTGGCAATTCGTCGAGAAAAGCGCTCTTCTCCATAATGCCATAAAATGTCGGCAATCTCTGTTTCTGAAAGTGAATTGACAAGATCCGCTGCAGTTTTGCCCGTGCGACTCATACGCATATCCAATGGGCCATCAAAGCGGAAAGAAAAACCGCGATCGGCTTGATCCAGTTGAAAAGAGGAAACGCCTAGATCTAAAACAATACCATCACATTCCGTGATTTCTTGTGTTTTTAAGAGTGGATCAATATTTTCAAAATCACCCTGTAATAAATGCAAAGAGGGAAATGTTTTTTGAATTTCTTTACCACGAGTAATAGCATCAGGGTCACGATCAATCCCCCATACAGTACAAGGTGCAGCAGATAAGATTGCTTTGCTGTAACCTCCTCCACCAAAGGTTGCATCAACATAAATACCATCGGGTTGAGGTGCCAACCAACTTATGACTTCGTTTAACATGACAGAGAAATGTCCATCATGTGTAGGATAGGTCTGTTGTGTCATGACTCTATCCTTTTCTTATTTATTTTAGGGGTAATAGATAGATTCTTTTGTTGTACTTTTTGGCGCGCAATTTTGCATCGTTCTGTTGCGGCGACAGGTTCCCAGATTTGAAAAATTGTACCTAACCCCATAAAAGTAACGGCATCTGTTAAATTTGCGTGCTCTTTTAAAATATCAGGCAGCAAAATTCTGCCTTCACGATCGGGGTCGATTGGCCATGCTTCGGCATAAAGAGTGGTTGCAATATCATCATGTTCTTCTGAGAAAAGATCTAAACTATCCAACGAGTTGGTAAGTTCAGAAAAAATAGATAAAGGCCAGACTTCGATACAAGGCATTTTATGAGATGGGCGGAAAATAAGAGAATGGCTTTCTTTGGATTGCTCTTTACGCAATGCAGAACGGAAGCTTGCAGGTACAGAAACCCTTCCTTTGACATCAAGCCTATTTTGATGTGTGCCAAGGAATAAGCTCATTCTTGTATGATCCCCTTAAAACATACCGCATAAATAACGAAGAAAAGTAAACAAAGAATCGAAACCCTTATTATAGGGATGATTATGTTCTTTTATGGGATAGCATGGGTAATCATGGGAGGTCAAATGTTAGAATAAAAATTTCTTATATTTTCAGTTACTTTTATTCAAAAGCTCATATTTTATTTTTTTAAACGATATAAAAGTTCCATTTTGGGATAAGGAAATAAAAAAATGACTAAAAAAGCTTAATTTAGAAGTGATTTCAAAGTCAGATAGCGTATAAGCCGGGTTCTGTGAATGTCGAAAGACAAGCGATGATCATTCATCTAGAATACGATTCGCATCGTATTTCATGCAACCAACCCGGATAACAAGACGGAAATTCTTCGATTACCTTGTGATAATCCGTTATCCCTATTAGGTTTTGCTCCTGGTGGGGTTTACCCTGCCATTCTTGTTACCAAGAATGCGGTGTGCTCTTACCACACCATTTCACCCTGACTTGTAATTTATTGAATTTTCAATAAATTCCGACAAGCGGTTTGTTTTCTGTGGCACTTTCCCTAAGGTTACCCTTGCCAGCCATTAACTGGCACCATTTTTCCGTGGAGCCCGGACTTTCCTCTCTTTACATGACATGAAAGTCATATAAACAGCGATCATCTGGCTATCTGACTGTTGTATAGGGACAGTTTTTCTGGGGAAAAGTCAAGGAAAAAGAAGACTATATTCTTTTAAAGGGCAGACTATATTTTTCTTTAATTTAAGAAGTATCAATATCGAATATAGGGTATTGTTTTCTAAAATCATATTTGAATAATTTTAGAAAAATCAAATTCTTGCCCTTTAGGGTTCTCTCCAATACGAATAATGTTTGGTTTTAAATAAGTATAAGGTGGAACAGGTAAATTATATGGGGCAGGCATTGATTTATAAACGCGTCCTGCCAAATCAAATCGAGAGCCATGACAAGCACAATTGTAAAAGCCCCCCAGTTTATTGCTGAGTTTTAATGTTGGAACACAACCTAAATGAGTGCAAGAACCAATGAGTACAGCAAGTTCTGGCTTAATAGAACGATGCCAGTTTTGAGTATAAGAAGGCTGTTGTAATTCTTTGCTATCAGGATCTCTTAATTGCGTCAGTAATTGTGAATCTTGTAAAGATTTTAAAGCTTCTTCTGGACGATTTAAAATAAAAACAGGATGTCCTTGCCAAGTAATGGTAATTTGCTGACCCGCTTTTAATGAAGAAACATCAACATCAATATAATTATGTTCTATTGTTGTATTTTGTGTATTGAGGCTATTTAAAAAAGGCCAAACTACAGCAACGCCTCCTACGGTTACAGAACTTGCTGTTAATAAAGTCAGAAAATTACGACGTGTTTTTGGAGGAGGAGATGCTGTATCCGTCATTATTTAACCTTGTTCACAAACCATTTTTAATGAATAGGATAAAAATGGTTAGGGGACCCCTTATCGATTTGTACACTACCATTACCTCGGTTTACACGAAAGGTAAATAAAAGGGGAAAGTCATTCCGTGTGTTTGTACATAAATTATTATGTTGTTCTCTAACTTGCATATCTATAGTTTCCCCGCCTGTATCATTATTAATAACAAATACAAGGCATTGTGAAGGAGTATCGCTCAGCTTTTGATCGGTAATGATACTCCGCAGATATTGGGTGACTTCTTTATTATCCAACCAATTAATTTTTTGTTTTGTTAATTGATGAGAGATATTGTCAAGCCAACCCATTTCTTGCGCTCCAATGATTCCCGCAGAAAAAAGAAGTGCAATTAAAACACGTTGCATAATTCTGCGTTTTATCGTGGTGCGCGGTTTGACCGTTAAACGAGAAGGATTTTCATTCTGTTTAACGGTTTCTTTTGGTGTTTTGTTTGTTGAATTAATCATATAAAATTAAGGCATATCTTCGTGCCAAATATGGCCGTCTTTAGCAAGTAATTGATTGGCTTCTTGAGGCCCCCATGTTCCAGATTTATACTGAGAAAGAGGCGCAAGACCACGTGCCCAACCATTTAAAATAGGTTCAATCCATCTCCAAGCAGCATCTACTTCGTCTCGGCGAATAAATAATAATGGATCGCCTTTCACAGCATCCATTAATAGCCCCTCATATGAATCGGGGTAACGGATATGAAAAGCTGGTGAGAAATCAATATCAATAAAAGTACTACGTAAGCTGGTATGGGATTTACTTGGATCTTTGACCTGCATGGACAAAGAAACCCCTTCATCAGGTTGAATACGAATATGTAAACGATTTGGTTCAGGGGCAGTTGGAAATAAAGACCAAGCTGATTTTTTAAATTGAATAATAATTTCACTGGTTTTTTCGGCCATTCTTTTCCCTGTTCTTAGGTAAAAAGGAACGCCACTCCAACGGGAGGTATTAATTTGAGCTTTAATTGCAACAAAGGTTTCTGTATTGCTGCTGTCTTTTTTTAATTCTTCTAGATAGCTAGGGATAGCTTCGCCGTTTACTGTGCTTGCAGTATATTGACCTCTGACTGTATTTGTTTTAATCATGTCGTCGGTCATTGGTTTTAAAGAGCGCAGGACTTTTAATTTTTCATTGCGTAGATCATCTTCATTTAATGAAATTGGGGGGTCCATAGCAACCATACATAAGACTTGTAGTAAATGGTTTTGAACCATATCGCGCAACGCACCTGCACCATCATAGTAACCGCCACGTTTGCCAACACCAACGGTTTCAGCAGCGGTAATTTCGATATATTCAATTGAGTCAGAATTCCATAAACGTTCAAAAACAGGATTAGCAAACCGTAATGCAATAATATTTTGAACGGTTTCTTTACCCAAGTAATGATCAATACGGAAAATATGGTTTTCTGGAAGATGTTTTCCTACGCGATTGTTGATTTCTTGAGCAGTTTCTAAAGAAGTACCAATCGGTTTTTCTAAGACAACACGAGTATTTTTTGTTAACAATTTTTTATTGGATAAATTATCACAAATATCGCCATATAGACGTGGTGCTGTTGCAAAGTAAAAAATTCGAACAGGATTAGCTTGCTGTGAATTTAATAAATCCTCCATTGAGGCCCATTTTCCATTAGGGTCTGCACCGTCTAAGCTAACATATTGTATTAGTTTTAAAAAAGCTTCTATTTTGTCAGGATCGCGATCTTTTTCTTGGATGAATTGATTTAATCCATCTCTTGCACGTCTTCTGAAATCTTCGCTTGTTAAAGGAGAGCGTGCAGCGCCAATAATACGGGTTTCTGCTGGAATTTGTTTGTCTAGATAACGATAAAATAAGGCAGGTAATAATTTTCTAGTTGTTAAATCACCAGTTGCGCCAAAAATAATAAAATCAAATGGAGAGTAAGTTTGTGACTGTTCCATAAAAATTAACCTTTCAGATTATTTTGTTCCATCATATGACTGAGAGTAAAATACGTTCGGAAAATACATGTAAAAATATAAATTATAATATTGAATAATTAGTTTCGCTTATTATCATGATTTTAGATTAGCTTAATATTATATTTTCTTTTTTCAAACTTTTAATTTTGTTTAAATAAAAATAATATTGCATCTAATAATTGACCATATCAAAAGGATTGCGTAATGCAATATAAGAAATACTGATTATTTTTAGGGTAAAAGGATTAAAAATCAAAATGAGTGATTTTGAAAAAACACCAGAAGTAGGTGGAATTGCAGCAGATCGTTTGCGTAGTATTATTGAACGTATTGAGCGTTTGGAAGAAGAGCGTAAAGGCTTGGCTAATGATATCAAAGATATTTATGCAGAAGCTAAATCCGCAGGTTTTGATGTTCCTGTTATTCGGCGTATTATAAGCGCGCGTAAAAAAGAACCTTCTGAAATTGAAGAACAAGAAACGCTTTTTGATATTTATCGTCGTGCTCTTGGTATGTAATGAATCTATAAATAGAATTTTGACAAATTCTTTTAAACTAGTAAATTTATTACGATCAAGAATGTTAAGTTAATTTTTAGTAAGTGGCTGGAATAATTTTATGGCGTTTTTTTTTCCTGAATGGATTCCTTGGTGGTTACAACTGGTTATTGTTGGCATAGTTGTAATTTTTGGGATTTGTTTTTTATTAATGCCGTTTTCAGTTTTGGGACTAAAAAGTCGTTTGACGTATTTGGATCACCAAATGGAGGATATCCAAGCCCAATTACGTGTTTTGTTAAAACGAATTCCTGATCCTAGGGAACGTTTAGAGTTTAAGTTACAGCCTGTTTCAACGGCTGAGAATGATCCCGTTCGTGAAGGCAATACAATAAAAGAAAAAAAATCTGTGAATTCTGCTGAATATTACTCTGCGGCATCTTCTGTAAAAAACCGTGCGACATGTTTTGATCCGCCTGTTCAACCAAATGTGCCCCCAGTGAATGCTTCTGTAAAAACAGCTACATATCAGGATGATTCTCAAATTTTATCTGAAAATTGGTCCAGAGATCGAGTTTCTACGCCTATAAGGGAACAACGTATGGCTCATTCAGAGAATAGAGATGAACAACTTTATGATCCTCCCCCTGTTAGAGAAGAAAGGCAAGAGGATCGTACACCACGTCGTAGAGCTGAACCTATTTTGCGTTGGCCTCCAAAGTAGAAGAAGAGGGTAGGACCATGTCGTCATGATGAATGACTTCATCGGGACCTTCCCACCCTAAAGAAGTATTAATATTTTCTGTTTGTAGACCAATAATTTGATTAACTTCAGAAGAATCGTAGGCTGTAACACCACTACCGATAATCAGGCCTTCTTTGTTGGCGATTTTGATTAAATCACCTCTTTGGAAATATCCTTCAACTTTAGTAATTCCAACTGGCAATAAAGATTTTCCATTATATAGTGCTTTTTCAGCGCCATGATCAATATAAACAATACCTTTGGTGACTATTCCCCCTGCAATCCATCGTTTACGAGCAGAATATGTAGAGGTATTGGGTAAAAACCATGAACATCTTGCCCCTTCTTGTAATGCTTTTAAAGGATGTTGTATTTTTCCATAAGCTATTGCCATAGCACAACCTGCAGTTGTTGCAATATTTCCCGCAGCAAGTTTCGTCGCCATTCCTCCAGATGAATATCCTGTAGGTGCTTTCCCACCCATAGTCATAATTTCAGGAGTGATTTTTTCTATAACAGGGATATGCTGTGCATTCGGGTCTGTTTTAGGATCTGCTGTGTATAAACCATCAATATCAGAAAGCAAAATTAGTTGATCTGCCCTGACCATTTCAGCAACACGAGCAGCAAGACGATCATTATCACCAAAGCGAATTTCAGATGTTGCGACTGTATCATTTTCATTAATAATTGGGATACAATCTAGCTTTAGAAGTGTTTCGAGTGCAGAACGTGCATTTAAATACTGTAAACGTGTTTCTGTATCTTCTAAAGTTAATAGAATTTGCGCGGTTGTGATATCATAAGCTAAGAAATTTTCGCTCCAAGCTTGAGCTAATTTAATTTGCCCAATCGCTGCGGCAGCTTGTTTTTCGGCTAAACGCAATTTATGGCGATTTAAATGAAAAGCATATCTAGCCAGTGCAATAGCACCAGAAGAAACAACTAAAACATCACAATTTTGTTTACGCAAATTTGTAATATCTTGCACGATACTTTGTAACCAAGAATGGCGAATACAAGCATTTTGTCCGTCAACGAGCAAAGCGCTGCCAATTTTAATAACGATTCTACGTGCTTTATTAATTTGAGGAGTTTGTATCATAATGGGCTAAATGGTTTTTGGTGGGAAATATCGTTTAGTTTATGATTAGTAATATAATTTTGTAAATAATATAAAATATCTTTTACACCTTGATGTGTTGCCGCAGAAAGTAAAAAGACTTTTTGTCCAGTTTCTTTTTCTAAAAGTTGTTGTTTTTCCAACGCTTCTTCTGGGGATAAAAGGTCTGCTTTATTTAATCCAATAATTTCATGCTTTTTGTCTAAATCGCCTTGATAGGCTTCAAGTTCATGACGAATAGTTTTCCATGTTTGGATAATATCTTCTGAAGTGATATCAATGAGATGTAACAATAAAGCACAACGTTCAACATGTCCTAAAAAACGATCTCCTAAACCACTGCCCATATGAGCTCCCTCTATAAGTCCTGGAATATCCGCTAAAACGAATTCTTCAGTAGAAGATAAACGTACCATTCCTAATTGAGGGTGCAATGTTGTAAAAGGATAATCAGCGATTTTGGGGCGAGCAGCAGATGCAACGGATAAAAAAGTAGATTTCCCAGCGTTTGGCAACCCTACCAGCCCTGCATCGGCAATAAGCTTTAATCGCAACCAAACCCAGCGCTCTTCGCCAGGCCACCCATTATCTGCACGACGAGGGGCTCTATTAGTGCTGGATTTAAAGCGTGCATTTCCAAAGCCACCATCCCCACCACGACATAAAGTAATTGTTTTTCCAGGTTCATCTAAGTCAGCTAATAAAGTTTCTTTATCATTATCAAGGATTTGCGTTCCTACAGGAACTTTAATTCGAACCTCTGGGGCAGCAGCACCTGTTTTATTAGAACCAGAGCCGTTTTGGCCTTTTTTAGCACGAAAATGCTGAGTGTAACGAAAATCAATTAAGGTGTTTAAATTTTCAACAGCTTCAAAGACGATATCGCCGCCACGACCACCATCTCCACCATCGGGTCCGCCAAATTCGATAAATTTCTCTCTTCTAAAAGCGACAACACCGTTGCCGCCGTCTCCTGATTTAACATAAATTTTAGCTTGATCGAGAAATTTCATCGTTTATCTATACCTTAAAAATATAAAGGGTCGATTCAATACGAATCGACCCTTTATTGAATAACAAAGACCAAAAAGGTGCAATGATTACTTTATTCAGCAGCGTTGCTTAGTGCTTCTACAGAAACCGTTACGTTTCCTTTTGCGCGACTTTCGAAACGTACGTTACCATCAATAAGGGCAAAAATTGTATGGTCACGACCTAAACCAACATTTGCTCCTGGTTTAATTTTTGTTCCACGTTGACGGACGATAATGTTACCAGCGATAACTGATTGTCCACCAAACTTTTTTACTCCAAGACGACGACCTTCTGTGTCGCGTCCGTTTCTGGAGGAACCGCCTGCTTTTTTATGTGCCATGATTTATCTCCTGTTTAAAAAATCAATATGAATAAGTTTATGAATTACGCAGCGTTAATTTCGGTAATGCGCAAAACAGTTACAGGTTGGCGATGGCCATTTTTACGACGGCTGTTTTGGCGACGACGTTTTTTAAAGATGATTACTTTTTTTAAACGATCTTGTGCAATAACAGTAGCTTTTACAGAAGCGCCAGCAACGGTTGGTGCACCAATTGTGCCATCAACAGCTAAAACATCTGAAAAAGTAACAGTGCTTCCTGCTTCAGCATCAAGTTTTTCAACTTTTAATACCATATCAGGAGTAACGCGATATTGTTTTCCACCAGTGCGGATAATTGCAAACATTATAAACTCTCTATTATGTCAAACTCTTGTGAATATTACTTCACAGAATTTCTTTTTGTTATCATTGGTTTTTTCGAGTAACTTTTGACTCTGAATTCTGACTTATATCATATTTTTTATTAAAAAAGTCAATCACTAAGTTCATATGAAAAGTAATTTTTATACTTAAAATATTGTTTAATAAATTGTAAAAGTTTTAGTTAAAGGGTTTAAAGAAGAAATATCGTAAGGTTTTAGTGTAGTTAAAGATTAAATTTAATCTTTATTAAGAATAGTTGAATTATTTATTATCTTTTGTTTGAAGATTTAATAAAATTAACGTATAGATCCGCCTGCGCCCAGTTGTAAATAGGACCCTTTAACATATTTGTGATTACTGTTTTGTGCACAATTTGATAAAGAGAACATACTTATTATATAAATGATTTTTGTTTTGATCATGTTTTTATTTTAGAAAGATAAATTGTTAATATATAGTGTCATTATGCTCAATTTTATATTAAAAGAAAAGGAAGTAAATTTAAATTTGTATTTTGAATGATGAGTATTGGTGTTGGATAATTAATATTTTTTACGATTTTATATAGTAATTATTTTAAATAATGTTAAAACTGTTATTTATATATAGTGCAAAGTAGTGTTTATTATATAATTTTATTTGAATTTAAACAGAGTTCAAATATTTTAAAGTGATGTTTTGGATAAATATAAATGGAATTAGAAGAAAAAAATTTATCGTTATTGGAATTAACTGTGAAGGTAGTTTCATCACATATTTCTAATAATTTGGTCAGTTCTGATCAATTGCCAGAATTAATTAGGAAAGTATATCAAACGTTAAATTCTATAGAAAAAAATAATTCTGAGACGGAAAAATTACAACCTGTTGTTCCCATTAAACGATCAGTATTTCCGGATTATATTATTTGTCTAGAAGACGGTAAAAAGTTGAAAATGCTAAAAAGGCATCTTCAAAGTGCTTATGGGTTAACCCCAGAACAATATCGTGAACGTTGGAATTTACCAGCAGACTACCCTATGGTTGCGCCGAATTATGCTGAATGTCGATCTGCACTTGCGCGTGAAATTGGGCTAGGACGTAAAAATGTTGTTAATAAAAAAAATGATATTCGTACACGTAAAGTGAATAAAGAAGAGTGAAATATTCTCTTTGACAGAGCAGATATGGGTAATTATATATCCATTAATTAAAGATATAAAAGAATATTTTTGTTCAAGGCATGAGATAAATGCAATTAGAAAGTGATTTATTATTAGAACGCCAAGCAATGCGACGAAGGTTGGTTCTGTGGCGTTGTGCTGCATTTATTATATTTATTATATCTATTATGGCAATTATTGGTACGTCTTCATTAAAAATGAGGGGGACTAGTGACCATTTGGTAAAGTTAAAAGTAGAAGGTATTATTGGATCTGATGTTTCTAAGCAGGTTAAATTAATTGATGATGCCTTGTCTGATAAATCTGTTAAAGGGATGATTTTATATGTAAATAGTCCTGGAGGCGCAGTAACTGGTGGAGAGCAATTGCATGATGCGATTATGCGTTTTGCGAAGCAAAAACCTGTTGTTGTAAGTATGGGAGGAGTAGCCGCTTCGGCTGGTTATATGATTTCAGTACCTGCTCAACGGATTTTTGCTTTGAATTCAACCTTAACAGGCTCCATTGGGGTTATTATGCAGGCACCTGATTTTTCAGGTCTATTAGATAAAGTGGGTATTACTGTTGATCAATTGGTGTCTGGTCCATTAAAAGGACAACCTTCTATGGTGAAGCCATTATCTCCACAAGGTAAGGAGATGTTACAAGGGTTAATTGAAAATTTTTATGATCAATTTGTAGGAATGGTTGCTCAAGGAAGACATATGGATGTTTCCAAAGTTAAAGAACTTGGGGATGGTCGTCCATATAGTGGACAACAAGCGGTTAAGATTGGGTTGGTTGATCAAATTGGCACTGAACAAGATGCTAAAAAATGGTTAACTCAATATTTAAAATTACCATCTGATATTAAAGTAATAGAATTAAAAAGTAAGAAACCCTCTAAGTGGTTTGCTAGATTTGTAGGGGAAACATTAGGAGATTCTATGAATGGTCTTATGCATCAAGTGGTGTATAGAGATCATGAAGATCTTAATGGTGCGATTGCAATTTGGAAACCTTAGGGAAAAATTTAAGAACGAGTATAAATTAATGACTAAATCTGAGCTTATTTTAGAGATTGCAGCTGCACATCCAAATTTATTAATTAAAGATATTGATTTAATAGTTTCGACTATTTTTGATGAAATTGAAGGTTCTTTGGCCCAAGGGGGTAGGGTAGAATTACGAGGATTTGGTGCTTTTTTTGTTAAAAATCGCAAAGCTCGTACAGGACGTAATCCCAGAACAGGTGATGCAGTTGAAGTTCAAGAAAAACATGTTCCGTTTTTTAAAACAGGAAAAGAATTAAGAAAAAGAACAAACAATCAAGTAGAGTAGATTGCGTATCGATACGTTATGGAAAGTTAGTTAATTTTAAGAGGATATAAAATGAGTGGAACTGAAACCGTAAAAATTGTTCCAGTAATTTTATCAGGGGGAACAGGTAGTCGTCTATGGCCTGTGTCTCGTGCTAGCTTTCCGAAGCAATTATGGCCTTTGTTAACTGAAAATTCAATGCTGCAAGATACAGCATTAAGAGCTATTGGGTCTATGTTTACGGACCCAATTGTTATTTGTAATAATGATCATCGTTTTTTAATTGCAGAACAACTACGTGAAATTGGTATTGAAAAAGCACGTATTATATTAGAACCTATTGGTAGAAATTCAGCCCCAGCAATTGCTGTTGCAAGTCTTTTGGTCGCTGAAGAAAATCATAATTATATTCTTTGGGTTATGGCTGCGGATGCAGTTGTTCAAGAAACAGAATATTTAATACAATTAGTTGAAGAAGCTGCGAATCTTGCTCAAAAAGGAAAAATTTTAACTTTTGGTATTCAACCTACACGACCAGAAACTGGGTACGGATATATTGAAAAAGGTGAAAAACTTAAAGGTGCACAACATGCTTTTTTTGTAAAGGCATTTACAGAAAAGCCTGATTTCCAACGGGCGTCTCAAATGCTAGATTCAGGACAATATTTATGGAATTCTGGTATGTTTGTTTTTTCTGCACAAACGATGTTACAAGAAATGGAGAGATATACACCAGAGCTTCTTTCATTAGTTCAAACAGCGATTAAAGAACGAAAAATAGATTTGTATTTTGAACGAATTGAATTAAAAGATTTTGTTAATGTTCCTGATGTGTCGATTGATTATGCAATTGCTGAAAAAACCGAACAAATGTTGGTCATCGCAGCGGACTTAACATGGTCAGACATTGGCAGTTGGGATGGATTGTGGGATATTAGCGCCAAAGATAATGGAGGGAATGTTGCTATAGGGAATGTGTTTTTAGAGAATACACATAATAGTTATATTCGTTCTGATGATATGGTTGCGGCAGTTAATGGTCTTGATGATGTGGTTGTCGTTGTAACCAAAGATGCTGTGTTGGTAACTGATCGACGCCAGTCTCAAGATGTAAAAAAAATTGTACAAAAGTTAATTTCCGCAAAACAAAAAGAAGTTTTTTCGCATTTACGTTGTTATCGCCCTTGGGGATTTTATGAAACGTTAGCCAGTGGGTATCGTTTTCAAGTAAAGCAATTGGTTGTCAATGAAGGGGCACAACTTTCTTTGCAAAAGCACTATCATCGCTCTGAACATTGGGTCGTGGTTTCTGGTGTTGCAGAGGTTACACGAGGAGAGGAGATTCTCTTACTCAAAGAGAATGAGAGTGTCTATTTACCCGCTGGAACATTACATCGTTTAACGAATCCAGGGCGCATTCCTTTGGTGGTAATAGAGATACAATCTGGTGCTTATTTAAATGAAGATGATATTATTCGCATAGAAGATAATTATAATCGCTTGGATTAATCTTCACTTCTAACAAAAATCCACCCTTTATAGGCGTTTAAGAGTCCTATTGGGGTATTTGTTTTTGTTATAATCATATTTTGTGTTTGAAATTGAGGGCAATCTGCCATGATTTCAGTGATAGCGCAATCAATGATATCATAATCTTCTTCTGTTGGTTCTTGGTCTAAATAGGTATAAATACAAATATGTGTATCTGTATAATGATAGGCAATTGCACGAACATTTTGTTTAATTGCCCCAAGAAATGCCCGATGAATGATAAGTTTTAAATGCGAAAAATACATTTTTAAGATACATACAATTGATGGGAAGTATAATTTCCCATCAATAATAAGGATTTTTATTCAGTTTCACCTAAATAACGTTCAGCTTCAAGAGCAGCCATACACCCTGTTCCTGCAGCAGTAATGGCTTGACGATAGGTTTTATCCTGAACATCCCCAGCTGCGAAGATGCCTGGAATAGAGGTTTTTGGGGTTCCTGGTTGGGTAATAATATAGCCTTCAGAATCGAGCTCTATTTGTCCTTTGAACAATTCTGTATTGGGTGTATGACCAATAGCAATGAAAACACCATCGATATCTAAAGTTGATTTCTCATTGGTTTTTACATTTTTTAAAGCTAGGCCAGTAACGGCCTTTGGAGTTCCTCCAGAAAGAATATCCTCAACAACAGTATCCCAGATAACAGAAATTTTTGAGTTTGATAGTAGACGATCTTGTTGAATTTTCTCAGCCCTTAAGCTGTCACGACGATGAATTAAAGTGACGTGAGATGCATGATGGGTCAAATATAAAGCCTCTTCAACAGCGGTATTCCCCCCGCCAATAACAGCGACTTTTTTTCCACGATAAAAGAATCCATCACAAGTTGCACAAGCAGAAACACCATAGCCTTGTAATTTTTCTTCTGCATCTAATCCTAACCAGCGTGCTTGTGCGCCTGTGGCAATGATGGCTGTACGTGCTTTATAAATATTGCCCATATCTGTATGGAAAACGAAATACCCATCTTCTTTTTGTGGGTCTAATAAAGAACATTTAGAAATACTATCCATAATAATTTCAGCGCCAACATGTTTTGCTTGGGCAGCCATTTGTTCCATAAGCCAAGGTCCTTGAATTGCTTCTGCAAATCCAGGATAGTTTTCTACGTCGTTGGTGATTGTTAATTGCCCACCAGGTTGTAGACCCGTTAATAAAACAGGTTTCATATTGGCTCTGGCCCCGTAAATTGCAGCTGTATAGCCTGCTGGGCCGGCACCAATAATAAGCATATTTGTTATAAAAGTTTCAGTCATGTTATTTTATCCTGATTTTATCGTAGCGGTTTTTCAATTTATATATATAAGTTGTTTATTGTATAAAAAGAAGGTTTTGTTTAACAATAGCCTTTTATAGATATCAGCAAAATACTAGGGGCGGATAATAAGTATATGGCACAATTAGTAGAACTTGATAAAATTGACTGGCTGATTTTAGATGAATTGCAAAAAGACGGTCGAATTACAAATATAGATTTGGCTCAACGTGTAGGTATATCTGCTCCTCCTTGTTTAAGGCGCGTTAGACGGCTAGAGGCTATGGGCGTAATTAAAAGTTATCATGCTGTTATAGATACGGTGTCGGTTGGGTGGTCTTTATCTGTATTTGTTTTGGTCGGTTTAGATAGCCAAAAAGAAACTGTATTAAAAGAATTTGAAACACAAATGGCAGAGCTTCCAGAAGTTAGGGAATGCCATATGGTTAGGGGTGGGGTCGATTTCTTGATTCGCTTTATAGCAAGGGATGCAGAAGATGAGAATCGATTAACCCATGAGTTAACCAGTAACCCTCATGTTGCTAGGGTACAAACATTACAAATTATCAGAACGAGTATACAACGTGAAGGAATTCCTTTGGAGGATAAGATTAAATAATATTTAGTTTTTATTTTAGAATAATAAATTAACCGTAAAGATTAGTATGAATATTTCTTGTTCCTTAGATGCGCGTTTAGAACTCAGCGTTATTATTCCATGCTATAATGAGAGAGATAATGTGATCCCATTATTTCAAGCATTAACAAAAGCATTAGAAGGGCGGCAGTGGGAAGCAATTTTTGTTGATGATAATTCTCCTGATGGGACTATTGATTGTGTATGGCAGTTAGCACAAAAAGATAGACGTGTTAGAGGAATTTTACGTATAGGTCGACGTGGGCTTTCGTCGGCTGTAATTGAGGGAGTTTTATCTTCGTCCGCTGAATGTATTGCCGTGATTGATGGGGATATGCAGCATGATGAAACACGATTGCCAATCATGTTGGATGCAGTATTACAGGAACATTATGATTTTGCTGTAGGAAGCCGCCATGTTGAAGGTGGGAATAATACAGGGTTAGCCAACCGCTGGAGGCTTTTTTTATCAAATATAGGAATCCGCATCTCTCAAAAAATTTTACCTGTTACATTGAACGATCCAATGAGTGGCTTCTTTTTGCTAAGGCGTTCATTATTCATAGAGCTTTTGCCCCAGTTATCAGGTACAGGATTTAAAATTTTATTGGACTTGATGATGTCCGCCCCTTCTTCTGTTCGTTTAAAAGAAATCCCATTTCAATTTCGCCAAAGACTTTTTGGTGAAAGTAAGTTGGGTTTTAAAGTAATGGTGCAATTTTTGGTTATGTTGGTTGAAAAATTATTTAAAACTCCCTTAAAGAAAAAATAATTTATTTTATTACTAAGCGATCAGAATGGAATGTGTTTTGGATATTTTACTTACAGAATTACAATTCGATGATATTGCAATAAGGAAAAAAGCTGCCTCTTATATTAATAGACTTTCTAGAGGAGCTTGGACTGATAAGAATAAAGAATGTCTAACAAATGGAAAAACGATTTCTATTTTAATTGATGCAATAGAACAAGAAATAGATGAAAAAATTTTATTAGATCTATTGAATACTGTGGGTAGTATTAGTCAAAGATATGAATATTATGACCTAAGAATTTTAGAGACGCTTGTTCCATTTTATGATCATGCGTCAATTTGTATTAAAGTAGAAGCATGCACAAAAACTTTACAGTTTAATGACCCCAGGACTTGGCATGCCATTTATAAAATATTTGAACATAAGACAACAAAAAAACAAATCAGCTACTTGGATTGTTCATAGTGAGATATGCAGAGAATATTCCAGAAGAATTTATAGTTCTATTATCTCCTTTTATTCAGAATGCTTTTTTGAAAGAAAAGAATTTAGATGCAAAAGATAATTTATTACTTTCTTTAGGAAAAGTTGGTAATTACGAAACCATTGAATTTATTAATAAGCAAGTTTTGAACACAAAAACAGATGCTTTGTTAAAAGAAAGGGCGAGGTATACAATTCAAGAAATAGTGGAAAGATTAGGGTAATAGTTTTTATATTGACTTATCATTTTTTATAAATAATTTACAGAAAGCGCTCATAAATAACGTATTATATTGGTTTTTATATTTAACTTTTAGCATATAAAGGTTAAAAATTTCTGCAACCTTATAAAATTTTGTAAAAATAACTGACGAAATAGAGATGATTTCCAATGTAATTTGCTTGATATGCAATGATATGTATTTTACCACAATATATATTGGCATCATGATGAAATATTTGGTTTTGTATTCGTGAAAAATAATTTGCTTTTAAAACTCTCTATTGGGCTGTGCTTGTTTACAATTTTACGAATTGTTATTGCTGCCTCTATATCATTATCTCCTGATGAAGCATATTACTGGGTTTGGTCTCAGGCTTTGGATTATAGTTTTTATGATCATCCCCCAATGATTGCACTATGGATTAAGGCAGGCTGTTTATTATGGGGCAATACAGAGTTAGGGGTTCGTTTTTTAGGCCCTATTGCTGCGTTGATAGGAAGTTTTCTTATCTTTTTGGCAGTGAAGGATTTTAATAGTCATCAAACAGATTCTGATAAAAAAGCAATGGTTGCAGTTTTATTGTTGAATGCAACATTAACTGTTGGGGTGGGGAGTATTATTGTAACCCCTGATACGCCGTTATTGTTTTTTGTCTGTTTGATGTTGTGGGCATGTGGTCGATTATTTTATACCCAATCGGTGCAATATTGGTGGCTTATTGGTGTCAGTGCAGGGTTGGCATTGCTGAGTAAATATACTGCGTTATTGATGATTATGGCGTTGGGATTATGGTGTTTATTGACGAAAGAAGGGCGTGGATATTTAAAAACAAAAGAACTTTGGGGAGGGGCTTTATTATCAGTAGTGATCTTTTCGCCTGTGATTTATTGGAACGCACAACATCAATGGATTAGCTTTTTAAAGCAAGGAGGACGGTCAACGGACTGGAATCCACATCGTGCATTACAATTTTTATCAGAATTGCTGGGTGGGCAGATTGGTTTATCAACTCCTGTTATTTTTGTTTGTTTTTGTGCAGGGTTCTTTTGTTTAACACGATTGCTTTTTCAGAGAAAATGTAATTCAGCATCCTTTTTATTGTGGCTAATGATTATTATACCTGTATGCGTGTTTATTCAACATGCGATTGGCGATAGGGTACAGGCAAATTGGGTGGGGTTACTATATCCTGTGCTGGTTATTATTGCGGGGCTATATGTGAATCGTTGGTTGAAAACAGCAATTATTGTCGGGTTTTCTATGGCTGCTTTGATTTATATACAGGTTTTATTTGCAATCGTGCCTTTACCTGCGAAAAAAGATATGTTGTTAAAGCAACTGGGGGGATGGACAGAATTTGCTCAAACTGTGAATTTTAAGGTTCCCTCTGGGAAGATGATTATCTCTGATAACTATGGATTGGTTTCGGAGCTTAGATTTTATTTACCGCATCGGCAAATTATGGTGATTGGCGATCGTTGGAAATATTTTAATTTACCAAGCAGTGAAATAACAGAAGGTTATTTTATTTGTAGGCAGCGTGCTAAAGAATTATCTTTTTTACTAGTGGGTGAAAATGATTATTTTATTAAACCCCTTAATGCAAAGGGATATGCACCGATAGGTGGAATTGCACGGACACAGGATGATAAGGTTGCTCAATTTTATGTGTTATATTTAGTTAGTATTCGCCCTGATCTTGCTGTAAAAGGAGAGAGTAAATTTTTGCCGTATTAGCTTGCTAATAAGTGGTAAAATATGGTGGTTTGGTTTAAAAGATAAATTCCTTCATGACTATTAAGGGCTAATTGGTAGTCTTGTTGATCAACAGAGTTTTTAGTAGGTCTATGGTTCGTGTTTCGCCAATACAAGAACCATAGAACTACATCAATTTTTTCTATATTCCTAATATTTAAGCTTTATTTCAATATGATTAGGATTCTTCCTTTTATTAAGGGAGAGAGTTTCTGTATCATCCTAGGGAAGAGGAGCGACGTAAGTTCCATTCCATAAATGTTTAGGGTGATTTATTTGAATTATTTGGTCATCTTGAACGTAGTTTTTTGATCTTAAATGCCTGCCTTGTTTCTTTATATATTTGACATATGTTGCTGAATATAAAGGAATAAGCTTTGACGCCACTTTATTTCAATTACCATGAAAGTCAATCATTGTCATTTTATGAGATTGTAGTTCGGTAATGATTGATAACTTATGGTAAACTTAGTCTATGCCTATACATATACTTTTGTTCAACACAGTCATATAATCTGACTATGAAGCCGCTTTCAAAGCTTTTAATACCTCTGTCGTGGGATAGTGAAAGGCCTGCTCAATAGATTGAAGCAATCTTGGCAAACGAAAAGGTTTTTCTATTTTAGGTAATGGAAGTTGCGCAAAACGCTTATTGAGTTCAAAATTTCCACTCATTAGTAAAATTTTACATTGTTGAGTTAATAATTCTTTTACTAAGGGATAAGGGTCACCATCGGGTAAACAAGTATCCACAATTGCGATGTTAAATCGATATTGAGATTGTAAATAACAAGCATGAGAAACAGAATGCGCGATAAATATCTTTGCAATTTTATCTAATAAACTTAACTCAATTAAATCGCATATTTCTGGTTGGTCTTCTATAATTAAAAGCGATGCAGAAGAAAGGGTCATCAATCAATCAATCGTTATTATATTAAATTATAAAAAACAATATATAACAAAAAGTTGACTGGTTGTATAATTATATTTTAATTTTATGGATTTTTTTAGTTTTTATATGCTAAATTTATAACATTTTTGATTATAAATTATAATGGCGCACCCGACAGGAATCGAACCCATAACCCCCAGATTCGTAGTCTGGTGCTCTATCCAGTTGAGCTACGGGTGCGTCTTGAGTAGGCTTTTAACTTGTTTAAATTTGGATTGCAAGCTTTTTTTTTATTTTTGATGATTTAATGTGCAATAGCATCAGATAGCCCATAATGCTTTGGACGATAAAAGGTAACGTGGGCGCGGCAATCGGGGGTTCCATAAGTGCCGATGATATTCTCATTTTGAGCTTTACCTTCGAAAATTAAATCATAAGGTTTATGATCCATGTCGATTCTATGAAGTGTAGCAACAAGATGGACGGGCTTTTCTTTTTTATTAAAAACACCTCTAAGGATTAATGCACCATCATCAGGAGAAAAAAGAACAACTTTTTTATCTACACGTAATGCAGCCAATCGATCTGTAGGGCAAGTACCTTGATCAACTTCTAGTTTTCCTAGCCAAACGCCTTGTGGGTGCTCTTCTGCTAGTTTGCTGGCACAAGCATTAAGGGCTAGACATGTAAGACCAAGAAGTAGTGTATTTGTAAAAAAATATTCTATTTTCTTTTTAATCATAGAAAGCTCCGACAAGATTCGATAAAAGAATTATATAGTATAAAGTTGATTTAGCTTTATAAACGAGAAAGATAAAGTTTTTTAGATAATTCCCTTTTTATCTGAATGTTTTTCGCTTATGTGATATGGAAACATGTTTTTTTCGATCAATATAATTAACCAGAAGTTGATATGATGACCCAAGTAAGTGACTTAGAACACTCTTTACATGAAGAAAAGATTCTTATTCTTGATTTTGGCAGCCAAGTAACCCAATTAATCGCAAGACGCGTCAGGGAAAGTGGCGTTTATTGTGAAATCTGGCCTTATACCAGTAAAGATGAAAAGATTCGTTCTTTTGCACCTAAAGGCATTATTTTATCAGGCGGTCCTTCTAGTGTTGTAGATGAAAAGGCACCACGCATCCCAGAAGAAATCTTTGCGTTAAATGTTCCTGTTTTAGGGATATGTTATGGCGAGCAAGCAATGTGTTATCAATTAGGTGGGCAAGTCGAATCAAGTGATCATCGTGAATTTGGTCGTGCTCATGTGGATGTTGTTGAAGATAGCTCTTTGTGTCGTGGTGTTTGGGCGCGTGGTAGTCGTGAACAAGTTTGGATGAGTCATGGGGACCGCGTGGTAAAACTGCCCCCTGGATTCAAAGTGATTGGAACCAGTGAGGGGGCTCCTTACGCCATGATTGCTGATGAAGGGCGTCGTTTATATGGGGTGCAATTCCATCCAGAGGTCGTGCATACGCCACATGGTGCGGCTTTGTTAAAGAATTTCACGCATAATATTGCAGGCTGTAAAGGCAATTGGACAATGGCTGGTTTCCGTGATTTGGAAATCGAAAGGATTCGGGAACAGGTCGGCGATAAAAAAGTTATTTGTGGTTTATCGGGTGGGGTTGATTCTGCCGTAGCTGCTGTTTTAATTCATCAAGCGATTGGTGATCAATTAACGTGTATTTTTGTTGATCATGGTATGTTGAGGGAGGGCGAAGTTGACGAAGTTGTTAAAACGTTTACAGGTCGCTTTAATATCCCTCTGATTAAGCGTGATGCTTCTGATTTATTTTTAAAAGAACTAGAAGGCGTAACAGACCCAGAAATTAAACGGAAAACCATTGGTCGTTTATTTGTTGAGGTTTTTGAAGAAGAAGCTAAGAAATTAGGCGGCGCAGACTTTCTTGCTCAAGGAACCTTATATCCTGACGTGATTGAGAGTGTCAGTGTCACAGGCTCTTCTGTAACCATTAAATCGCACCATAATGTGGGTGGGCTGCCAGAGCGTATGAATATGAAGTTGGTAGAACCGCTTCGGGACTTGTTCAAAGATGAAGTCCGTGACCTTGGTCGAGAAATGGGTATTCCAGAAAATATTGTCGGTCGTCATCCTTTCCCTGGGCCAGGACTGGCCATTCGCATATTAAGTGACATTACCCGTGATAAACTTGATTTATTGCGTAAAATTGATTCTATTTATTTAGAAGAGATTCGTAGTGCAGGGTTGTATGACGCGATTTGGCAAGCTTTTGCTGTGTTATTACCAGTGCGTACCGTTGGTGTGATGGGGGATGGTCGTACTTACGATCATGCATGTGCATTGCGTGCCGTTACGAGTGTTGATGGAATGACTGCTGATGTCTATCCATTTGATATGGCATTTTTAACCCGAGTGGCTGGACGTATCGTCAACGAAGTGCGTGGCGTTAATCGTGTGACGTATGATATTACCTCAAAACCACCAGGGACGATTGAGTGGGAATAAGGTTTTTATTTGCATAGATTAATATTCGAACCCGATAGAATTTATTCCGTCGGGTTTTTTATGTTAAGTTATAAAATTTTTTTATGATGACTAATAGTTTTATGCGGTGGGAGGTATAGTATGGGATTCTTAATAGCACGAGAGATACTATTAAAAGAATATTTCTTAGAAGAGAATTTTTCTAGATTTACTTGCCCAATATGTAAACGAAATTTTTTACAGATAAATAAAGATGGTTTTAAATATGTATTGAATAGATATGGTCACCTGTGTAGCGAATATAGTGCCATTGACGAAACTCAAGAGCCTGTAGGAGTTTTTAATTGCTTACTAATATGCACTAATTCTGAATGCAAAGAAGCAGTTAGTTGTTGTGGAGGTTTTGTGTATCAATCATTTATAGAGACCATGAATTATAGAGGGGAAGCACAGTATATATCTGAACTTTCCCCTGAATATTTTTATCCTCATTTATGTTTATTTAAGATTCCTGAGCTATGCCCAGAAAGTGTTAAACAAGCGATTGAAGAATCTTTTGCTACTTTTTTTTTATCAATAACAGCAACGACGAATAGTATTCGGATATCGATAGAGGCGTTATTAAGAGAGCATGGGATTCCTTCTGAAGATAAAAATAGTAAATTTATTTCTTTACATCGTAGGATAGAGAATATTCCTGAAGATTCAGAATTATATCCATTTAAAGAACAATTATTAACTTTAAAATATATGGGTAATGATGGTAGCCATAGTCAATCGAAAGTATCAAAAGAAGATATTGTTGATGCGTATGAAATACTTAGTAGTATCTTAGAAGAAAGATATGCAGCGAAAGAAGATATAAGCGTTATTATTCAAAAAATGCAGGATAAATTTCAGAAAAAGTAAGAGTTTGTAAGTATTTCTATGAAATAATATGATGTAAGTTCTGTATGGAAATGATTAATGTCTATTCACAAAACAGGTATTGTTTTATCCCCAAAGCATTATAAAAATTGGCAGACTGAATGCGTTGGTGATCTAATGGATACGGGTGGGATATATGTTATCCTTCGTCATTTAGATCATTGGAAGCCAGTTACTTTTTGGGAAGTGACTTTGGATGAAATGGAACAGGTTTTAAGAGATCAGAAAATCACTATTCTTTGGGAGGGCGAAGATACGATATCGTCTTTTTTAGATGAAAGTAACCTCACTAAGAAATTTGCTAAAAAAATTATCAATAATTTTTATGATCAAACAGAACTAGAGATGGTTTTTAATATTACTCAGCTTGATTTTGACTTTGATGAGTCTTTGGTAAAACTTTCCTATTATGTCGAACAAAAAGGCTACCCAGAGATTATCTTTTCTTTTAAACAATTAGAGTGCCTTTTATTAGATTATTTGAGTCAATAGCGATTAAAAATATTTTCAACCTTTTCATTTATTCATTCAGGTTATACATAAGAGATATTAAGTTATCTTGAGGTCCAATTGATATGTGTGTAGTGACCCACACGAATAGAATTATTTTTTGTCAAGCCTATTGTTATGTTGATTTTATATCATCATATAGGTATTTATAGACTTTAAATATACTATATATAGCGTAATTAGTGTTTTCATTTAAAAATTATGGTGTATAGTTGGGGATATATAAACCCCTAAGCCCCTAAACTTGTTTTGCGAGGATATGAGACGTGAGTCCTGTTGATGTACTTGAAAAAAAGCCCTCTGTAACAATAAAAAGCAAAGTTGAACAATCTACGTTCGACTTTACTGATGCTTTAGCTGGCAATGTTCAGCTTTATGGGCGATATCAAGTAAAACTTAATCATTCTCGTGATGATTTATTAACCCCTTTTGGTAAAGCGACATTAGATGACCGCTATTTGATGGAAGACGAATCTTATCAAGATTTGTTTGCACGTGTTGCTTCTTATTATGGCAGTGACGCAGGACATGCACAACGAATCTATGACTATATGTCTCAACATTGGTTTATGCCTGCAACCCCTGTTTTATCCAATGGCGGTACTTCTCGTGGATTACCGATTTCATGTTTTTTAAATGAAGCAGAAGACAGTCTTAAAGGAATTGTCGAGCTTTGGAACGAAAATGTATGGTTGGCATCGCGGGGCGGTGGGATTGGTTCTTACTGGGGTAATTTGCGTTCCATTGGTGAAAATGTAAAACGAAATGGAAAAACCTCTGGGGTAATTCCGTTTATTCGTGTGATGGATAGCTTGACTTTGGCAATTAGCCAAGGGTCCTTACGTCGTGGATCAGCAGCCGTTTATTTGCCAATTTGGCATCCTGAAATCGAAGAATTTATTGAGTTACGTAGACCAACGGGTGGGGACCCAAATCGTAAAGCTTTAAACTTGCATCATGGGGTTTTGGTTTCTGATGCTTTTATGCGTGCTGTTGAAAAAAATGAAGATTGGGCATTATTATCTCCTAAAGATCAAACCGTGATTCGTAAGGTTTCAGCACGCTCTTTATGGATTAGACTTTTAACGACACGGATTGAGCAAGGCGAACCTTATATTGTGTATTCTGATACAGTAAATAATGCACGACCAGAACATCATAAACTTGCAGGGCTAGAAGTAAAAACTTTAATCTTTGTGCTGAAATTACTTTACCAACGGGAATCGATCATAAAGGAAAAGAAAGAACGGCTGTTTGTTGCTTATCCTCTTTAAATCTGGAATATTGGGATCAATGGCATCAAAATCCTCAATTTATTCCTGATGTAATGCTGTTTTTGGATAATGTGTTACAAGATTTTATTAATAATGCCCCTGATGAAATGGAACGTGCGCGTTATGCTGCGGCTCGTGAACGTTCAGTGGGAATGGGTGTTATGGGCTTTCATTCCTTTTTGCAGTCCAAAAATATTCCATTTGAAAGTGTGATGGCTAAAGTTTGGAATAAAAAAATGTTCAAACATATTCGTGAGCAAGCTGATAAAGCCTCTGTGGTTTTGGCTGAAGAGCGTGGCCCTTGTCCTGATGCAGAAGATTATGGGATTCAAGAACGTTTTTCTAATAAAATGGCGATTGCTCCAACCGCATCTATATCTATTATTGCTGGCAATGCAAGTCCTGGAATAGAGCCAATTAATGCAAATGTTTTTTTACAAAAAACATTATCAGGGTCGTTTACTGTTCGTAATCGTCATTTGCGTCAATTATTACAGGCTAAAGGACAAGATACGGATGAGGTTTGGTCTTCAATAACGTTAAATAAGGGTAGTGTTCAGCACTTAGATTTTTTAACTCAAGATGAAAAAGATGTATTTAAAACAGCATTTGAGTTAGATCAACGCTGGATTATAGAGCATGCTGCAGATCGTTCTCCATTTATTTGTCAGTCACAATCAATTAACTTATTTGTTCCAGCTAATATTCATAAACGGGACTTGCATCAAATCCATTATCAAGCATGGAAAAAAGGTGTTAAATCGTTATATTACTGCCGCTCTTTATCTTTGCAACGTGCAGATGATGTAAGTAATCTTGCTGTGAAATCGGATATTTTGTCTCCGATCACATCATCAACATCAGTTGAGAATACAACAGAGACAGATTATGAAGAATGTTTATCTTGCCAATAGATTTTAAATATTTGTAAATTTGTAAAAAGCCCTTATCTTTAAATAAGATAAGGGCTTTTTATTTTTAGTGCATATTAATGTATTAATAAAACAGATATAAATAGAAAGGATATTCGATGACTACTATTCCTACACTGACTTTAAATGATGGAACGATTATTCCTGCTGTTGGATTTGGTACCTATAAATTAAATGGTAGAGAAGGCGCCAAAGATATCGTTAGAGCCATTCATAATGGGTATCATTTTTTAGATTCAGCGTTTAATTATGAAAATGAAGGTGCGGTTGGTGAGGCTATTCGTCAATGTGGGCTTTCTAGAGATAAGATACAGGTAACTTCTAAATTGCCTGGGCGGCACCATCAATATAATCAAGCGCTTGCCACTATTGAAGAATCTTTATATCGGGCACAGTTAGAGTATTATGATTTTTATCTGGTTCATTGGCCCAATCCTTTGACAGGAAAATATGTAGAAGCTTGGCAAGCCTTGATTGAGGCCCGTAAAAGAGGAATGATTAAATCGATTGGTGTTTGTAATTTCTTACCAGAACATTTAGATAAAATTATTAAAGAAACAGGGGTAACACCTTGTATGAATCAAATAGAACTGCACCCATATTTTTCTCAAGAAACACAACGGGCTTATAATAAAAAACTGGGGATTGTTACTCAATCATGGAGTCCAATTGGCAGAGCAAATAATATGTTACAAAATCCAATCATTCAAGAAATTGCAGATCAATACCAAAGATCAATCGCACAAGTTATTTTACGTTGGCATACTCAGCTTGGGGCAATGCCTATTCCTAAAGCTACCTCTGATGAAAGGCAAAAAGAAAATTTAGCCTTGTTTGATTTTGAATTATCTGAAGCTGATATGGCGAAAATCAAAGGACTTGATAAGCCTGATGGGCGCTTAAAAGATCAAGATCCTTCACGATATGAAGAGTTCTAAATTGATATATAAAAAATAATCTTTCATAAATTCTAATTGAATTTTAAAGGGAGGGATAAAGTAATATTTGTAACGAATTCAAAATGTAAAATATAAAGAATTCTGTTAATTAGGTGAAAAAATTACTATTGGTATCTTTTTTGTGTTTTGTTCCAAATATAGCTTATGCTCTTACTTGGGGCAAATCTCCTTTTCTTGGTGATAATCAAAAATCCTATAATGACAATTATGATGATCAACGCGGCTGGAATTCTCTAAATAATTCTAATCAAAGTTATAAAAGTAATATGGATAGAAATTATCAATATAATTTGAGTAATCCTAGCGATAGAATTAATTATAGTAGTGATTTAAATGCTCAAATGAGGGATAAAATGGATATAGATCCACTCAAAGAATTTGTGCAAGGTTTGGGTCAATATGGTGGAGGTATTTTACCTCAAGATTAGGTGGATTGCTTTCAGTTAATATATGTAAATTCATGAAAGTAGACCTACAAAATTTTTAGATTGGGTTTTTCTCAATTTTCTTGTTTTAGGCGTATATGGTTTATGTACTGAAAAAAGAATTAGTAAATAGAGTCGTCTTACTTGCAATTCATTTTGAAATCGCCATAACTGACATAGTACAAAAAGGGAATATACCTAGAGAATGTTTAGAGTATAATAAGAGATAATTATACAGCTTTAATTTTAGAAGGGGCTAATATTATTTTAAAAAGTTCTAACCAGAAAACTGCTCCAGAAGAGGTAATAGCTCAAGCGATTAACCTGACATTAATTATAGACTGTAAAGAAGCTGTTGATGGTGATCCATAAAAATACGGTTAAGTAGCGATCTTATCGAAGGAATAGCGACTATTCTTGAAAAGCATAAGTAATTCTGTGGATATGATATATTTAAAAAGAGATCAGTAAATTGACCTCTTTTTTTATTAATAAAATTAAGAATCTAAGATCATATCTTCAAAAGCATCTTCCCAAGAACCTTGGGTTGCGGCACGGCTATATTCAGTCGAGCGATTTTCAAAAAAGTTTGTATGCTCAACTGCGTTTAACATTTCATCCATCCAAGGTAGAGGATTTTTATCAACAGGGTAAAGGGTATCTACTCCAAGTTGAGTTAATCGACGATTAGCAATAAAACGAATATATTGCTTAACTGTTGGAGCATCTAAGCCTTCTACATCGCCCATTTCAAACGCAAGATCAATAAAAGCGTCTTCATGTTCAACAATGGTGGCACAGATATCTCTTAATTCTTGCTGAAATTCTGGGGTCCATAAAGAAGGGTTTTCTTGAATAAAAGTACGAAATAATTTTATGATTGATAAGCAATGTAACGTTTCATCACGCACAGACCATGAGACAATTTGTCCCATTCCTTTGAGTTTATTAAAACGTGGGAAATTCATTAAGATTGCAAATGTTGCAAAAAGTTGTAATCCTTCAGTGAAAGCGCCAAAAACAGCCATTGTTTTTGCAATTTCATAAGGGTTATCAACGGTAAAATTCTGCATATAATCATATTTATCTTTCATAGCTTTGTATTTTAAGAATGCAGAATATTCAACTTCGGGCATTCCAATTGTATCTAAAAGATAACTATAAGCAGCAATATGAATGGTTTCGATGTTGGAGAAAGCAGATAGCATCATTAAAACTTCAATAGGTTTGAAGACTTGGCTATAATATTTCATATAAACATTATTTACCTCAACATCAGATTGAGTAAAAAATCGGAAAATTTGTGTAATCAGATGCCTTTCTGATTCGTTTAATTTTTTGTGCCAATCTTTTACATCTTCAGCTAATGGAACTTCCTCTGGAATCCAATGGAGACGTTGTTGAGTTGACCAAGCATCATATGCCCATGGATAATGGAAAGGCTTATAAACTGGGTTATAAGTCATTAAACTATGAGGTTGTTCATTATTTTTTTTGTCGTCACTCAACGAACTTCTCCTTTATAAATATTTCTTTGATTGTGTAGCACATAATATGCTGACCAATAGAAAAAACGATCTACAAAGGCAAAATTATATTAGATTGCTTTCGTAGCTATTTATGAATTATTGAATGGTTAATGTATATATGGTATATAGATAAAAGTAAATATACTATATATTGTAAAATATTCTTTTTAAGATTATTTAAGATCGTATTAAGAACACATATATGTTTAACTTTTTATAGAGAGGACATATGTATGTTTATGCGAGTTACAATATTACATTATAAAATATTTTATTAGATTTTTTATTATGCTTATTCTTTTATGGAAGCAAAAGGAGCATTTGCCCATCTCTTAAGATATGGTTGGCTTGAGTGGTAAAATCCCCATTTTCTTTGTGTAAAATTAATCCTGGTGCAATATGATCGCCTCCGTTAGACCCCATACGACCTTGTAGTAAAATAATTCGTGGAGAGCGATTTATTTTGGGCCATAATGGAAATAAAATAATAGATCCAAGTTTACATTGATGCATGATGGCACAGGCTTCAGAATATAAAGATGCTGAAAGCGCTAATGTTAACGTTCCTCCTTGACGTAATGGGCGGCTGAGTGCGTAAATCCATTCAGCAAGGAATCCTTTTGGAAGTCTTTTAGCTAGGTCTTTTTTTTGATCGGGAGAGGAGCAAGTATTGTAAGAATGCCACGGCGGGTTTGCAAAAATATGATCAACATGTTCTTGTCCTTTGGGTAAAAAATCAAAAGGACGTTTAGGAAGCTTTGGTAGAGTGATTTCAATGGCTTTTAAGTTATTCATTTGATTAAGCTGAAAATTTTCATTTGCCAAAGTAATCATTTCAGGATGCTGTTCAAAGCCGATTCCAATGATTTCTGGAACTCGGTATCGTAAACACATTAATCCAGCGCCTGCTCCACAGCCACCTTCAATAACAGTTTGCCCTGGCTTTGCTGGGACAGAGGCTGCCATTAAAATGGGCTCTAATGCTGTTCTATAGCCTTCTTGGTATTGTCGATAGAGAATCTTTCCCTCAAGAAGGGTTCCATCAGATGTATTTTTTGATTTATGGTGTATAAGAGAAGACGTAGATGACAGCAAATTCATAAATCATGGACCAAAAGATGTTTGAATAAAATAAAATGTATTCTAGCTTAATGAGAAGCGAAGTGTTAATGATAAAATGTTCTATAATCCTGTTTGGGATTTAAATGGAACATCTTGAGTGTTACACATAGTCAGTCGGAATTGAAAGTAACAATTCTATAAAAGGTAGAGAGTAAGAAGCCAACCTCCATGGATAAAGAAGAACCTTTACAAAAATTATTAGATTATTTAGCTGAAGACATGGAGCTTTGTAATCGTGCTATTATGGACAGAATGCAAAGCTCTGTGGAGTTGGTTTCACAGTTAGCAGCGCATCTTATTGTTGCAGGAGGTAAGCGTTTACGTCCTTTGCTAACATTGGCTTCGGCTCGATTATGTGGTTATCAACAACAACCACAAGATGTTATTCCTCGTCATGTTCGGTTGGCAACTTGTATTGAATTTTTGCACACAGCAACATTACTGCATGACGATGTTGTTGATGAAAGTATGCTGCGTCGAGGCACAGAAAGTGCCAATGTTGTTTTTGGTAATGCGGCTTCTGTTTTGGGCGGTGATTTTTTATTCGCACGTGCTTTTCAAATTATGACAGAAGATGGCTCTTTGGAAGTCATGCGTATTATTTCTCAAGCTTCTGCAACGATTGCAGAAGGCGAGTTGTTGCAAATGACAACGCAGAATGACTTATCGACCTCTATCTCTCGTTACTTTGAAGTCGTGTATGGTAAAACCGCAGCTTTATTTGCGGCATCTTGTCGAGTCGGAGCTGTGGTTGCTGAACAATCTGCACAAGATGAAGATGCATTAGAAGCTTATGGTATGAATTTGGGAATGGCGTTCCAACTTGTTGATGATGCCTTGGACTATTCTGCTAATCAAGAGAAGTTAGGTAAGACTGTTGGGGATGATTTTCGTGAAGGAAAAATTACGTATCCTATATTGATTGCTTATCAAAAAGCAGATCCAGAAGAAAAGAAATTTTGGGAACGCGTTATTGAGACTGGAGATCAAAATGACCAAGACCTTCAGCATGCAATGTTGTTGATTAATAAGCATCAAGCAATAGAAGCAACGTTGCAAGAGGCAATGTCTTTTGCAAATAAAGCGTGTGATTCTATTCGTTACTTTCCTCGGGGAGAGCTACATACTTTATTTGAAGAAATTGCTAAATATACAGTTACTCGGCATTTCTAAAAAACAAAGTGGAATAAATCTGTATACCCCATTGGAGTAATTTGTTTTAGTAACGTTTTATCTTGGGTAGGTAAGGCTGTATAATAAAATCTATTCTTCCTTGGGGTATTTTTATTGGGGGGGAAATTCCCCTGTATTATTAAATCCAAAGCATGCTTTGCAACGGCATTAGCAGGATCAAGCCACTGAATGTGATTAGGGGATAATTTCTGTAGGTGTGGCAATAGGAATGTATAGTGTGTGCATCCTAAACAGACTGTATCAATTTGTTCAGCGTAAGGCATTTGTAAGAGCGTATTAATCTCTTGTTTAATATCTGCGAGATCATAGTCTTTTTGTCGGAAGACGTATTCGGCTATTTTTGCAAGTATAGGTGAGCCATAACCAATGAGCTGACAATCAGAGGCAAACTGTTCTTTTAAACTTTTTAAGTAAGGCCGCTTCACAGTAGCGCGTGTTGCAAGCAGTCCAATATGTTTGGATTGGCTAATGCGTGCTGCCCAACGAATAGGGGGAACGCAACCCACAAAAGGTATATTGGGATAGTTTTCTCTTAAAGATTCTAATGCAATAGTGCTGGCAGTATTACAAGCAATTATTACCAAATCAGGCTCTAATTTATCAATGGCTGAGCCGATCAAATTAACGATTCTTTGGATCAGAAAGTTATCTTCTTGTTCTCCATAAGGAAAAATTAAATTATCTGCCAAGTAATCGATAGAAAGATTTAAAGAGGTGTTTTGAAGCTGTTGTTGGAGGCTTTGAACAATGCCAAGCCCCCCAATACCAGAATCAAATGCAAGAATATGATATGGCATTTGAATTATAAAAACATTAATTATAAACGAGATTGCTTATAGGCTAGGGCTTCTTTTTCATTACTGACGCCCCCATGTTTTGCAGACCATGCACATGGATCTTCTAAAAAGCGTCGAATTTCAGAAGTATCCCCATTAGAAAAATAAGGATATTCGGAGCTCACTTCTAAAATATCCCACCATGTACAAAGTGAATGAAGTGTTATTCCCATTTCACTTAAGGTTTGATAAGCGCTCGAAAATACACCATAAAAGAATACAACAAAAGCATGATCTACGATGGCACCAGCATCTCGTAGTGCTTTGGCGAAACCGATTTTAGACATACCATCCGTTGTTAAATCTTCAACAAGCAAAGTGCGCATATTTTCAGGAACGTCACCTTCAATTTGTGCATTGCGTCCAAAGCCTTTTGGTTTTTTACGAACATATGCCATCGGAGTCATCATGCGGTCTGCAAACCATGCTGCAAATGGAATACCAGCAGTTTCGCCTCCAACAACAGCGTCAAAAGATTCGTAACCAACGTGACGGCAAATCTTTTCCACACCTAATTCAATGATTTTTGCTCTGGCTCTAGGAAAGAAAATGATTTTACGGCAATCAATGTAAACAGGAGATTTCCACCCAGCTGTCAAAAGATATGGATCATTGGGACGATAATTTACTGCTTTGATTTCTAATAATAATCTTGCTGTAATTAAAGCTGCATCACGATCCCATTCTGTCATACGAGGAGAACGGGGTTGCTTTCGAGGGGAAGATGTATTTGTTTGAGACATATTGCGTGCCTTGTTTGAAAAGAAAAGCCTATTTTGTAATGTTATGCCTTTTATATATGGTTTTTTATAAAAAATCAGTAATTATCGTGTCAAAAATGTCAAAAGTAAAAAAGAATGCTTTGTTGCCTATTATAAAGTGGCTTTACTATAATGCTATTGCTTCTTATTCTTAGACAAATATTACTAATTAAAAATTTAGGAACAGTTTGTGGCTATTCGGGTAAATCATATACAACGTCGATGTGAACGTTCTGTTATTACAGCTTATCAAGAGTTAAAATCTGCTGGAGTAGATGAGGTCAGTGTTTTTCAAAGTTGCACGAATCTTTATCGAATTTATCATCCAGAATCGACGATAACAGAAGCACGCTTATTGGTTTCTGAATGGATAGACCATCATTTTAATACTGTTTCAAAAGATAAAACACGAGGATGCGATTGTGTAGAAACATCAGAAAGTTTAAAAAATTAAACTTTCTGAGTAATGTTGTGATTATGAAGGTTTATAACCTTTTAAGTCTCGTTCTTCTGGGCCAGTGTAAAGCTGGCGAGGGCGATAAATTCTACGTAAAGGATCATCAAATGCTTCTTTCCATTGGCTGACCCATCCAACCATACGAGCAACAGCAAATAATGCAGTAAACATACTTTCTGGGATGCCCATTGCTTTAAATATAATTCCAGAATAGAAATCAACATTAGGATAGAGCTTACGTTTTACAAAATATTCATCTTGTAAAGCATATTTTTCCAATTCCATAGCCAACTCTAATAATGGATCATGCTCACCGAGTTCATTTAAAACTTCGTCACAAGTTTTTTTCATAATCTTTGCTCTAGGATCAAAGTTTTTATATACGCGATGCCCAAAGCCCATTAACCTTACATCGCTATTTTTATCTTTAACTTGTGCGATATAATCAGGAATATTTTCTTTACATCCAATGGTATGTAGCATTTTTAAGACGGCTTCATTTGCACCACCATGAGCAGGCCCCCACAAAGCAGCAATGCCAGCAGCAATACAAGCAAATGGATGTGCACCTGTAGAACCTGTTAATCTTACAGTTGATGTGGACGCATTTTGCTCGTGATCTGCATGTAATATAAGAATGCGATCTAAAGCTTTACTGAAAATAGGATTCACTTTATAAGGCGCATCTGGACGAGCGAAAAGCATATTTAAGAAATTTTCTGAATATGAATAATCGGCTCTTGGATAAACAAAAGGCTCTCCACGTGAGTATTTATATGCCCATGCTGCAATTGTAGGAATTTTTGCAATGAGGTGAATGGCGGAAAGATCACGACTGGCTTCATTAGATGTATCTGTGCCTTCTGGATAAAAGGCTGATAAACCAGCAACAGTTCCGCATAGAATAGCCATAGGATGGGCATCGCGACGAAAGCCGTTAAAGAAATTGCGGATTTGTTCATGCAATAATGATTTTTCTTCTAAACGATTTACAAATTCATTATATTCATGTCTTGTTGGTAAATTACCATATAAGAGTAGATACGCAACTTCGGGAAAACTTGAATGTTCAGCAAGTTGGGTAATAGGGTATCCGCGATAGAGTAAAACGCCTTGATTCCCATCAATAAAAGTAATTTTACTTTCACAAGATGCAGTAGTACCTAATCCAGGATCAAAAGTAAATAAATCCAGATCTTTTTGTAAGTTACGAATATCGATTACATTATTCCCGCAGGTTCCTGTTAAAACAGGAAGGGTAGAACTCTTACCTTTATAGGTAATTGTTACAGAACCTTCATCTTGAGGAGGCGTAAAAGATGGAGTGGGTGGTGTGGTTTGTGTCATACACGTACTCCTTAATAAAATATAAAATTAGAGTGTTTATCGAAAATAATATAACAAAAAATGCAGCATAGCTTGTCACGTCTATGCGAGGTGGGCAAGTTTTTATTTATAAAAGGTGGCTAAAGTGCCTTGGTGCCAGCGTAATTGAGACCATTCTTGACAAGAAAAATGAAATTCAGCAAGTGCACAAGTAGGAAAAGAGGCTGCTAACATATCTTCTTGTTCGGTTTTATGCTCAGTATGATTGGGTAATAAATCATAGGCAAATTGGTGCAGTCCTGGGTTGTGTCCAATTAATAAAGCAGATTTCCCCTGATGAATTTGGTGGATATGATGTAATAAGATTTCTGGGTCGCAAAGGTATAAATCTTTTTCAGTAATCGTATGTGCACTTTTTATATTTAAATAGGCTAAGGTTTCGCATGTGCGTACAGCAGCACTGCATAAAATAGTATCAATTGAAGGAAATCTTTGTTTTAGAATTATACCTTTTTCAACAGCTTGTTCTTGCCCATGTTGGGTTAAAGGGCGGTTAAAATCTGTATTTGCTTGCTTTTTGGCCTTACCATGTCTAAGGACAAACAAAGTTAAGTGCGTATTCATTGACATTATTTTTGTTCTTGTTTTTCAGCAATGGCTTTGTGATGCTGAATAACTTCTTTAATAATGAAATTGAGAAATTTTTCTGCAAAATCTGGGTTTAACCGTGCAGATTGAGCCATTTCGCGTAAACGAGAGATTTGCTTGGCTTCTCTTTCAGGATCGGCAACAGGTAAATGATATGTTGCCTTCAGTTCACCAACACTTTGTGTTAAACGAAAACGTTCTGCTAAAATATGGATTAAAGCATTATCAATATTATCAATGCTTAATCGTAATTTTTGTAGTTCTTCTAAAACTTCAGTCGAAGATAAGTTCATAATATTTAGTCCTCTTAAAATAACAATAAACTCGATTATAGTAATAATATTTATAAAGAAATATCAACCCAGGATAAATGCCCACCTTTACTGGCCCCTGTATCCATAAAGATGGCGGTTCCGCCCGCATATCCTTTTCTTATCCAAGGGCGACCATCAGTTGAACGACAATCATGACCACAATATAGAGTATATCCCTCAGGAATATGATTTACCCATTTTAACCTGCGTACAGGGTAACCACTTTTATAAAATTTATTACTTGTTTCACCATATAATGCTCTGGATAAAAGGGGGTTAATATGGGCAAGAGGATTGGAAGGAGGTTGTTCCGTTAACATTCTTGTATGAAAGCCAGCATGAACAAAAATTAATTTTTTTAATACCATCCAAGCAGGAGCATGCTCCAATGCATGTACAATTTTTTCAGGCAGAGTTTTGTCAGGATGACTTTTAATTTGTTCAATGGTTTCATTTAAAGCGCTATCTATGCGTGGCTTGTGTCCCTTTAAAACCAATCCTAATTTACGATCATGATTTCCGATTAAAAATAATCCTCTTTTTTCCTCAATAACTTTTAACATTAAGGCCATGACCTTACCACTATCAGAGCCATAATCGACTAAATCGCCTAATTGTATAATAAAGTGTTTTGTATGTACAGCATGACGAAAGGCGTGCCAGTCACCATGCACGTCCCCAATAATACGTATAGATTTAGGGTAAGATAAAAATAAATCAGACATAAAAAACAATTTTAAACATAAAGTATAAAATTTGCATCATATATTTCAAAAAAGGGATTTTTAAATAAACGCTCACATTGTTTTGTGCTGTATATTTCAATTTTTTTTCTTATTTTAAAAAATAACAGGTTATATATAAAAAAACAATATTTAAGAGGGTATTATGAATCAGGGTAAACGTATTCGTCATGCGGGATTGCAACGTAAAATATGTAGCGCAGAAGATGCCGCAAAATGGATTAATCATGGCGATTTAGTTGGTGTTAGTGGATTTACTGGTTCTGGTTATCCCAAAGCTGTGCCTGTGGCATTGGCTGAGCGCATTAAACAAGTGCATGATAAAGGCGAAGCATTTCAAATTAAAGTTTTGACGGGGGCTTCTACTGGTCCTCAGATGGATGGTGCGCTGGCCGAGGTCAATGGTGTTTCATATCGGTCTTCATTTAATACAGATCCTAAAATGCGTGAACGTATTAATACTGGCGATACAACATATTTTGATATGCATTTGGGGCAAGTTGCTTCATTTTATCGCAGTGGTGTTATTGGAGAGATGGATGTTGCTATTATAGAACTCTCTAGCATTCGAGAAGATGGCACATTAATTGCGTCTTCAGCAGTAGGAAATAATCAACTTTGGTTAAATAGTGCTAAAAAAGTTATTTTAGAGGTGAATTCATGGCAACCTGTTGAGCTAGAAGGGATGCATGATATATGGGAAGTTTCACCAAATTATCCACAAGAAATTATACCTATTCGTTACTCATCCGATCGTATCGGCGTGGAGTATATGACTGTCGATCTCGATAAAGTGGTTGCTGTTGTAGAGACGAATGCTTCTGATCGTAATACACCTTTTAGTCCCCCTGATGATAATGCGCGTTTAATTGCTGGTCATTTGATGGATTTTTTAAAAGATGAAATGAAAAAAGGAAGAATCCCACAAGGGTTTTTACCTTTGCAATCTGGTGTTGGGAATGTTGCAAATGCTGTAATGGAAGCGTTGAGCACAGGTGATTTTGAAAATTTATGTGCATATACCGAGGTCATTCAAGATGGTATGTTAACAATGTTGGAAAGTGGAAAAATGAGTGTGGCTTCGGCGACCTCTTTCTCTCTTAGTCCAGAAAAAGTCGAATATTTTAACAATAATATTCATAAATTTCGTGATAAAATTATTTTAAGACCCCAAGAAATAAGTAATCACCCAGAGGTTATTCGTCGTTTGGGATGTATTGCGATGAATGCAGCAATTGAAGTTGATATTTTTGGAAATGTTAATTCTACGCATATTATGGGTACGCGTATGATGAATGGTATCGGTGGATCAGGTGATTTTGCACGGAATGCAAAATTAACTATTTTTATGACTCCTTCTTTGGCAAAAAATGGTGCAATTTCAGCGATTGTGCCGATGGTTTCCAGAGTTGATCATGCTTCTATGGATATTCATGCTGTTGTCACAGAATATGGATTGGCGGATTTGCGAGGATTGGCTCCTAAGCAACGTGCAGAAGTATTAATTGAAAAATGTGCTCATCCTACCTTTAGACCTTTGTTAAGAGAATATTATAAAAAGGGTTTGGATGGGGGATCAGCATATACACCTCATTATTTAAAAGAGGCTTTTGCTTGGCATGAACGATTTGTTGCTACTGGAAGTATGTTACCGAAGTAAAAAGATCATAGTTATTTTTGATCTGCTTTTTAGATAGCAGATCAAAATAGAAATAAATTATTTAGGTGATGATATGTTAACAATCATTCAAATATCATAATGTCAGCTGTTCAACTTTTAAAGTTGTTGTTTATAAACAAACAACAACTTTATTATTTATTATGTGTATTGAATCCTTTTGTGGCCATATCGGAGTCTTTATACAGACATTTTTGTCATTTTGATTTGAGGGAACGAAATGAAATAAGTTTCCAGTATGTGTATAGAATAGGCCCCTGAAGGACCACTCTGCAGTTTTAAGTCTGTTATGATTATCGACAATAGCTATTTCTTTTTCATTATCAACTTTCAACAAATCAATTGCTAAGTTTGAAGATAACCATTCATTTGCGGTATTATCGAGTTGTAATTTGCTGAGAAAAGCATTGGAAATAATAATAGAACAAAAAATAATCAATATTGCAAAAGTATAATTTATTGTTCTGATTATAAGGCTATCTTTTACGTAAAGAAATAGGATGCCATAACAAAAAGCAACGCCTATTATTATCCTTGACACTGGGGCCCATATTTTGACAATTGATACAGGGAATAAAATAAGAAGAATACAGATTATCAGTGTTAAAAATAGTAGCACATATTTTTTAAAGGATTGTAAACGATAAGAAATGAGAAAGATAAATAAATTTATTGCAATGGCGATATAGGCTTTTTTAGGAATAATTTGATACTTTTGCCAAATCTCAGTTGAAAAATACGTGGTAATTTCAGATATTCTATTCCTTATTTCTGATGGTGCAATAAAACCAACTCTTGGGTCCCAATTATTGGTTCCAGCAGCATTTTTAGTTACTATATAGAGAATAGCATAAAGTATTACCCCAATAATTATTGGGGAATATAGATTTAATAAATTTCGTATAGAGTAGCTTTGATAGTGAATAATACTGTAGAAAATACTCCAAATAATAGCAATTGGTAGGCAAGGTTGGTAAGAACCACAAATTAGTATAAGTGAAATAGTGGCAATGATTAAATTACTTACTTTTCCTTGTTCTATATAATTTTTAGTATAGCAGAAAAAAAGTGTAAGAAAGAGAAAACTGAATGTAAAGTTGATGACCGCCCCATGATAGGCAGCCATGCTACTAAAGATTGGATTACAAATAATGATGGCAGTTGAAAGTATAAAGGATATTAAAAAACTGTTTTTACTTGATAAATAATATACAAAACATGTCGAGCATATGGATAACGACATATAAAAAAGAATTTCAAAAGCAAAACCTGAAAAAGTCATGGAAATATTGAGTTTATTAAAGATAAAAACAATAAAACCTTGAACAAAGCGCCCTTGTTGTAAAAAGAAAGCCAAAGGGATTTGTTGAACATTATATAAATAATCATCAGGAGTATATGCAGAAAAGAGTGTTCTTCCATAACATATAAAAGATAGTAAGAAACTGATTAGAAATGAGCTCAGTATTACATAACGTTCTCTTAAATGCTCTAATGTTAATTGGAACAATTCTTTTTGCATTTTATTTTGCTTTCAAAAAGTTAGTACAACCTAATTTGAAACAATGATTTAATAATTTTTATATTCAACGGGTCTAAAATGACCACGATTATAGGCAAGTTGTTCTGGTGTTAATTGAAATCCAATAAATAATTCATATCCATCAGGGGTTCTTTCAGGTGTTGATGGGATTTTCAATAATATTTTGTCAGATTGTAAAGTGACTTGGTCTATATTATCAGGAAATTGTGCATTCGCTATAAACTCTTGTTTATTAACAATTTTTCCGTATCTGATTGTTGTGATAAAATATGGAATTTGATAGTGACGTTCTTGTGCTGCTGGACCTCGTTTTACTTGAATGACAATATTCATTGTCGTATCAATTTTGTCTGCATATGATTTATTTCGTTGCTTTTTTTCTTTATTTCCTGCGTTTTTAGGATCATCAATACAGTTTCCTTGGATTCCTAAGATACTGGCTTTTGTAGCAAGGTGAGGCAAGTCGTTTTGATTATTTGCAAAAGTATACGAATCAGAAGCTGAGGGAAGAACAGTGACTTTTGGGCAAGCTGGAGGAAAATCGTAATTTGCTTTTTCTTTACAACCCCACAGGAAAAAGCTTGCGCTGATTGGAATTAGCAAAGATTTTAATGTCGGTTGATGAAGAATATTTGAAAGAATCATAATTTTTCTGCCATTATATATAATTAAGGGTCACAAGGTTTGCATAACATAAAACAAAATGACTGAATGTGGAATATATTCTATATTTAAATTCTATTGTGAAATGGTATCTTGCTTACCTACCAAACTATAAATATATAGTATTATAGATTTTATCAATTATTTGGGAAAGTTATGCCTAGTCAAAATTTAGATGCTTCTATGAAGCACTCTCGTGCGTTAAAGGTTTTATTGGCAGGGCCACGTGGTTTTTGTGCGGGTGTTGATCGTGCAATTCGTGTGGTTGAAGAAGCATTGCGCAGGTATGGCGCTCCTGTTTATGTAAGACATGAGATTGTTCATAATCGAACTGTTGTTGAGAATTTAGAAAAAAAAGGGGCGATCTTCGTTGAAGAGTTGGATGAAGTTCCAGAAGATGCTCATGTTGTTTTTTCAGCACATGGTGTACCTAAAACAGTTCCATTAGAAGCTGAACGTCGTAATTTATTATATCTTGATGCAACTTGCCCTTTGGTATCTAAAGTTCATAGAGAGGCTGAACGTCATTTTGCTAATGGTGGCGAAAATTCTCGTCATATTTTAATGATTGGTCATGCAGGGCATCCCGAAGTTGTTGGTACAATGGGACAATTGCCTGCTGGGGCGGTCACTTTAATCAAAGATGCAGAAGAGGCAAGGACAGTTCAACCAGAAAATCCAGATCGATTGGCATTTATTACACAAACGACACTTTCAGTAGATGATACGGCTGAAATTGTTGCTATTCTGCGGGAACGTTTCCCAAAAATCGAAGGGCCAAGACGTGAGGATATTTGTTATGCAACAACGAATCGTCAAGAGGCTGTTAAAAGAATAGCCCCTGAATGTGATTTGGTATTGGTGATTGGTTCTCCTAATTCTTCGAATTCTCAACGTTTGCGAGAAGTTGCAGAACGTTCTGGTGCACCTAAAGCATTATTAATTCCTAAATTAGAAAATTTAGAGTGGGATGCCTTAGATGGTGTAAGTGTTCTAGGGATTACAGCAGGAGCTTCTGCCCCAGAGACATTGGTTCAGGAAATTATTGAAGCATTATCAGAGAAATTTGCTTTGAATATTGAAGAACGTATTGTTAAAGAAGAACATGTGACGTTCAGTCTACCTGCACCTTTAGGATAATGGGAATTATAGGTCTTAATTGATGGCCGTTTATACACAAGTTACAAAACAGGAAGTTTCACAATGTTTACAAGATTACAATATTGGTGATCTTGTAACCCTTAAAGGGATTGCACAGGGGGTTGAAAATAGTAATTTTTTATTAGAAACAACAACTGGAAAATATATTCTAACGCTTTATGAAAAGCGTATTAAGGAAGAAGAATTACCTTGGTATCTAGAATTAATGAGCCATTTGGTTGATCATGGTGTTTCTTGTCCTTTACCTGTTCAAAATAAGCATGGGGTTGCATTAACAACTTTAGCTGGGCGTCCCGCGGCTATTGTTACTTTTTTAGAAGGTAAAGAATTACCAGAAATTACAGAGGAACATTGTTTTCTTTTAGGAAAGGCAGTTGCTGAATTACATCAAGCAGGATCGGGTTTTTCGAAAGCAAGGAAGAATAATGTTGGACCTGATTCATGGGAAGAGTTATTAACTAAAAGTACAGGTTATACGCAGGATGAATTGGTAAAAGAAATTCAACCTGTTTTGCAAGAAATTTTATCACAATGGCCTACGGATCAAGATCTCCTTCCTAAAGGGCAAATTCATGCAGATATATTTCCAGATAATGTTTTCTTTAAAGAATATAATCAACTGAGTGGTTTTATTGATTTTTACTTTGCTTGTACAGATTTTTATGCATATGATTTGGCCATTACCTTAAATGCGTGGTGTTTTACGGATGATGGTCAATGTTTAACAGGACGCGTTGCAGCTTTGTTGGACGGGTATCAGACTGTTCGTCCTTTGACCGAAGAAGAAAAACGTTTTTTTCCAATATTTAATATGGGGGCTGCAATGCGTTTTTTACTAACACGGTTACATGATTGGATTCATACACCTGCGGATGCATTGGTTACCCCAAAAGATCCAAAACCTTATTTATATCGATTGCGGTATCACCAAACATTAATTGCACTTTCAGATGGATGATAAAGAACAATCAAATACATTTTTAACTCAGGTTGATATTTGGACTGATGGTGGATGTAGCCCCAATCCAGGATCAGGAGGGTGGGGCGTGTTATTGCGTTGTCGTGGTAAAGAACGAGAGTTATCAGGTGGAGAATTAGAAACAACCAATAATCGTATGGAATTAACTGCTGCGGCAGTGGCTTTGGAAACGTTAACACGTCCATGTTTGGTTCATTTATATACGGATAGTGAATATGTTCGTAAGGGAATTACAGAATGGATGGCGGGTTGGAAACGAAATGGCTGGAAAACTGCTGCAAAAAAGCCAGTTGCAAATGCTGATTTATGGCAACGCTTAGAGGCTGCTGCTGCTAACCATCAGGTGAACTGGCATTGGGTAAAAGGGCATGCTGGACATCCTGAAAACGAACGTGTCGATCAATTGGCAACAGACGGACGTAAAGCATTACAGTAAAATAGAAAATATTGTATAAGTTTTTAAATTTTTAAGTTCAAATTAAAAATCGTATTGTTGAACTTGTTGAAGTCTTAGATGGTCATTTTTATATTTATTCTCTAATTGTTTTTTTTGATCTTTGGCTTTTGAACAATAATAGTTGAGTTGTTTTTTTATATATTTTTGTTGTTTAATTGGGATCGTATTATCCCATTCACCAGCAAAATGCTGGCAGTTTTCAGCATTTTCTAAATAATTTTTGATATCTTCAGGTGTTTTTAAAAAAGGTTGTGCATAACCATAATTACGCACAACAAATATATTTACAAATACAAAAAGGATCAGCTTAAAGATGATTTGTTTTTTCATTGTTTATGAAAGGTAATATATTATAGAATAAGGGTTTTATTGGGCTAATATCCGTCACCAACGCTTTGTTGTAAAATTGCATCCCTATTTCCGCCGGGTTGTCCTGCATAAGTATCATAAGAAGCTGCTGCATTATAAGGAGGAGATACTGGGGCATTAAAATAGGCGCGAATACCTGTTCCTGGAATGTTAACAGAAGGCCCATTATAAGGTCTATTTGGAGATTGACTTGGGGTAGAGCCAGGTAGTCCAGGACCTTTTTGAGAGGTTACGCTATCTGACTGAGTTGCTGTCATAGAGCTGGTGTAATCTTGAACAGGTTGATATTCAGACATACCAGGTCTTGGTGTTGGGCGGGTTGTATTTTCTTGGGCATAAGAAGAATACGTTAATCCAACACTTCCGAATAAAATAGAAAAAGACAAAATTGTTTGGGTTATTATTTGTTTTGTAAAATTAATCATTTTAATGAATCCTTTTCTCGTAATTATATTACAATTAAATCTTTTTAGGTAGCAATCAATGACAAAAAATCGAATAGAAGAAATTTTTTTTAAAATGGTTTTTATGCCATATAACTAAGATATAAATTATTTTAAAAGAAGTAAGTTTAATTTTACCAATGATAAGATAGACCCCCATATCGCCAAATGAATAATATGGTAATATGACGGTCAATAAACCATCAATTGGTTATAATATGATACTATCAAGAAAGAAGAGGTTCTGCAAATGAGCATACAAGACCATACAAATTTAGCGCCACTTTCGTTAAATGATCAAGAGATTGCTCAATTAACGAATGCATTGGATAAGTTAGAGTCTGGTCGAGGGGTTCTATTACGCCTTGCAGATGTTATGGGGGGCGCCGTTGGGCATGCGGTAAAGTTGGGTGGTCGTAGCTTGGGCTTGTCTTTAAATTTTCAAAAAAAAATGCAAAACCTTGCTAATAATGCCGTGCAACATGCTTTTGATATTGCCGTTGTAGGGATGGATAAAAAAATAGATTCTGTAAATAATCCTTCAAAATATATGAAAATACGTCATTCTGCTGTGCAAGCAATGGTTGTGACTTCGGGTGCTATAGGTGGGTTTACTGGTATAATAGGAATGTTACCAGATATTAGTTTTACGACATTGGCGTTAATGCGTGAAATTGCACATATTGCACAAGAAGAAGGTGAAGATTTATCTGATGAGGAAACAAGGAAAGCTTGCCTTGAAGTTTTTGCATTACGATCTTTTGGAAATAGTGGACGTTATACGGAAGAAAATGAATTAGGTTTTTTTTCTGCTCGATTAATGTTGCGTGGCCGTCCTATGGTTTTATTGATGGCGGATATTTCTTATCAATATGGGTTAAGTTTATCTCAAAAATTAAGTTTACAAATGATGCCAGTGGTAAGCGCTTTATGTGGAGCTTCATTAAATGCAGCGTTTTTATCGCATTATCGGGCGTTGGCAAGGGTGCATTTTGTTGCACGGCGTTTAGAGCGTGAGCATGGACCTTTGGCAAAAGAAACAATAGAATATATTCGTCAACAACGTTTTGGTGAATATGTGTCCTCTTAAAATATGACAAATGAGTACGAAGAAATTACATCAGAGATTTTATTAGAGGCCTATAAACAGGGGATATTCCCGATGGCCGATGATAAAGATGATCCAAGGCTTTATTGGTATCGACCAGAGGAGAGAGGTGTTTTACCTTTGGTTGATTTTCATCTATCAAGACGGTTAGCAAGAACAGTACTAGCAGATCAATATGAAGTGAAAGTGGATACAGATTTTTTATCTGTTATAGATGCATGTGCACATCCTACCCCTCAAAGGGAACAGACATGGATTAATCAACCGATACGTTCTTTATTTTATGATTTATTTCAAAAAGGACATGCACATACGATAGAGGTATGGGATAAAGATCAACTGGTTGGTGGTTTATATGGTTTGGCGATTGGCCAAGCTTTTTTTGGTGAAAGTATGTTCTCTAAACAACGAGATACATCTAAAATTGCGTTAGTACATTTGGTCGCACGGTTAAGGTTAGGACATTTTCAATTGTTAGACACACAATTTATGACATCCCACCTTGCACAATTTGGTGGGATAGAGGTAAATGAATCCGAATATGAAAAACAATTACGCCAAGCGATTGCACAACCTGCTCAATGGTTAGGGAATAGTTGGCAAGCAGATGTTTTCCAAGAAATTAAAGCTATGCGCGCATCTAAATGGTCTTAAAAATAAAATTGTTATAATGGTTAATTCAAATATTAAGGTTTAAAAATGTCGTTCCTTTTAAAAAATAATTATAAATTGCCTATCTATAAAGGGGCGATGTTTGTTTTTAGTTCATTTGTTTGGGTATCAGGAGTAAGAGCTCAAGATATTCATTCAGAAAAACCGTTATTTATGCCTAAACGCGATGTAACCGTTGTTTATGCCGTTCAACCAGAAAATTCCTCTTTATTACAAAGTAGAAAAATCCTTTTTTCTGGGGATGGGAATACATTGCGTGTTGATGGTCCTGATAATATGGGGATGGTTATTGTTGATTCTGCAAAGAAAACGGCCACTGTTATTGCGCATAAAACAAGAATTTATACTGTAATTCCCAGTAAATCAGATCAGTCTGGTTTATTTTTAGATCCAAAAATGACTTTTCAAAAAAAAGGAACAGAACGCATTGCGGGCATTATTTGTCGTGATTGGAAAGTGAAAGGTCCAAAAGGTTCGGCAGATGTATGTATTACAGAAGATGGTGTTTTATTAAAACAAGAAGGCGCAGATGCAGATGGAATAGAAGGGAAAACGATCGCATTATCTGTAGATTATAGCAAACTACCCGCATCTACGTTTCAAGTTCCTGTGGGCTATCAACCTGTTAAATTACCCCAAAGTAAAAGGGATGTTCCTGCTTTAGTAACACCGAATAGTACAGCACAACCTTTATTGCCTATGAAGGCACAACCAGTAGATGATGGCAAAGGGGTTAAGGTTAATGTTGAGGATAATCCTTTTATTACGCCTCAACGAGATGTTGATGTTGTTTATGCTATTGCTGGGGCAATGCCTGGTTTGCCCCCATTTCATCAAAGAATGCGGTGGTCTGTAGGGCAATGGAAGCAACGTATTGATTCTCAAGGGGTGGATACATATATGATTACCGATTATCATCAAAAACAATTAGTAGTTTTAAACCCTGAATTAAAGAAGAAAACAACCATGCCTGCACCTGGCGATGCCATTCTTGCTCCTGGGCAAAGACCTTTGGGTGATTACCTAAAAGTGGGGGAGGCAACGATTGCAGGACAACATTGTAATGAATGGCAAATTGTTGATAGCGAAGGAAACCCAAATGATATTTGCTATACTGATGATGGGGTAATGTTGCGTGTTGTGCGAAATAATATTCCTTTGGTTGTTGCGCTAAAAGTTGTTTATGCACAACAAGATCCAAAGTTATTTTTGGTGCCATCTAATTTAACAGAATTGGCACCTGCACATCCGTAATGAGGATAAAAAGTTACTGGTTAAGTTGTTCAATTGTTTTTAAAACAGCATCAACATGACCCGTAACTTTTACTTTTGGCCATATTTTAACGATGGTGCCTTGTTCATCAATTAAAAATGTAGTCCGTTCAATTCCCATATATTTGCGGCCATACATTGATTTTTCAACCCATACTCCAAAAGCCTCTGTAACTTTTCCTTCTTCATCAGATGCAAGAGAGAAAGTTAAAGAATATTTTTCAGCAAAAGCTTTGAGCTTTTTGACTGGGTCTCTCGAAACGCCAATAACGGGAATATTAATTTTTTTAAGAGCGGAAAGATTTTCTTCAAATGCGCATGCTTCTTTGGTACATCCTGAAGTATCTGCTTTTGGATAAAAATAGAGAATAAACTTTTTTCCTTTTAATCCAGATAAAGAAATAGACTCATCAAGTTGCGTTGGCATTTCAAAGTTAGGGGCTTTGGTACCTTCTGTTAGTTGTGTCATGATATACCTTTATTATTTTTAATTTAAAACATTAAATTAAGCATAACATTTTATGAGAGAGAGCCAATATATTTTATAAAAATTTCTCTCACTTTTTCACCTATGTCTTTTGCTTTTTTAAGAATTTGTTCGATTGCTTGAAGGTCTTCTGTGGGTGTTTTTAAAAGATCCCTAGACATAATTTCCATAATTGTAGGTGTTAATTCCGTTGTAATATCTTTAGGGGGCAGTTTACCAAAAAATATTCTTAAAAGACTTTGCAAGTTACGCCAAAAGCAATCCGCTTGAATTAGAATTTTTGCGTCTTTGGACTCTAAAATATTATGTTTAGCTAATCGTCGCAAAGCGATGCGGGTACATGAATGATAAATATCAGGCTGTTTTGCTGTGAGCTGTAAGGTTTGTGCAATAAATTCAACTTCCATTAATCCACCCGTAAGATGTTTTACGTCCCATTGACTGCTTGGGGGGGCATCCCTTAATAAACGGCTTCTCATATTTGCTGTATCTTTAAGAATATTTTCATTGCTGAGATTGTGAGGTGCATTGGATAAAGCATGTTGAATGGTTTTGGTAATGCGTTTTTGTAGTTTTAAAGGTCCACCAATGACTCTGGCTCTTGTTAAAGCCATTCTCTCCCAAGTCCAAGCTTCCTCTTGATGATAGCGTTCAAATGATGTTAAAGACACTGCAACTGGGCCTTTGCTACCTGAAGGACGTAAACGCATATCTACTTCATATAAAGAGCCTGCAGATCCAGCACTTGTGATGGCGGAAATAAAAGTCTGGGTAAGGCGGATATAATAATTATTTGAAGAAATAGGGCGTTGGGGAGAATAGCTTTGCTTGCTAGTATCAGGATTACAGATGCTTTCGTAAATTTCAGGAGGATGATCAAAAATTAACATTAAATCAAGGTCGGATCCTGAAGTCATTTCCCAAGAGCCAGCTTTGCCTAGTACAACAATGCAGATCCCTCCACCAGGAATAATACCATATTTTCTTTGATGTTCTTTGGTCACCTTATCCAACAGGGATTTCATGATGCTATTGGCCATAGAAGTGCGTAAAATTTGTGCTTTATTTAGGCTGAGCTGATGATCCAAATAGGCTACTGATAATCTAAATTCTTCACTATGGACCAGACTGTGTAAAGCAGGAATGGCATCCATATAATGTTCTGCATTTTTTAAATAATCACGGATTGTTTTTTGCAGGTTAAAGCGATTTTTAATTAAATTTGTTTCTAATAAAGCATCAATTGCAGCGGGGTTGCTGGCTAAATGTTCAGCAATAAAATGCGATGTTCCAATGACTGAAGATAATCTTTTAATTAAGGTTGGGTTTCGTTCAAATAAGGATAAAAGTTGTATTCCTGCTCGATGACGTGCCAAGATTGTGTCAAAACGTTGAAGAACAAGCAATGGGTTACGTTGGGTTGCAAAGGCGTCCAATAATTTGGGAAGTACATTGGTTAAAATTGTTCTTGCTTTTGCTGTACGTAAAGCTCTTGGGCCACTATCATTCCAAGATTGTAAAATAGAAGCAGCTTCATCAGGAAATCCTTTTTGATTTAGATATTCTTTTAATTCTGATGTTGACATATCTAAAATATATTGTTCGTCATTTTCTGGTGCTGCAAATAATCCTTCGAATGTCTGTCTGACAAATTGCATTAAAGGAAATAACTCATGTGCGAATTTATCTGGATCATCATATCCCATAAAAATAGAAAATTGATTTATTTCTTCTATTGTATTGGGTAGAGAATGCGTTTGATAATCATTTTGCATTTGTAAACGATGCTCTGTCTTTCTTAATAAAGAGTAAGCTTCAATAAGTTTTTGCGTTTGAAAAGGAGTTATTAAATCTTTTTCTGCAAGTTTTGTTAATCCACCTACAGTTGTTGAATCTTGTAGTTCTGGAAAACGTCCAGCCCACACAAGTTGCATTGTTTGAGGACAAAATTCAATTTCTCTGATTCCACCGTGACCCAGTTTGATATTTTGTCCAATTAACCAATTTAAAGCGTCTTTGTCAGAAATATTTTGTGGCAGTTTAGAGAGATTTTGTTTCCTTGTTTTTTTATGTTGATCAATTCGTTTTTTCATCGCGTGAATATCATCAATCACGGTAAAATCGAGATGTCTGCGCCAAATAAATGGACGAATGGCTTCTAAAAAAGCGTAGCCTGCTATTATATCCCCTGCTATGGGTCTGGCTTTACTCATAGCACTTCGTTCCCAAGTTTGTCCTAAACTTTCATAATAGGTAATAGCAGCTGGCAAAGAAACAGCCAAAGGAGAAGAAGATGGATCTGGACGTAAGCGTAAATCAGTACGAAAAACATACCCATTTTCGTCACGCTCTTCCATTAATGAAACAAGTTGACGCGTGAGGCGGACAAAAACTGTGTTTAAATCATCATTATCTGGATAAATTTCAGGATCATATAAAATAATAAGGTCAATATCTGAAGAATAATTAAGCTCTTTGGCTCCAAGCTTGCCCATCCCTAAAACAATAAAACCACAATTTTTTTCTGGTGTATTAGGGTGTTGTAAATTTAGTTTTTTATTATCATGTGCATGAAGTAAAAGATGATTGATTGCAAGATTTAATGTTTTTTCTGCCAAGGTGCTCAGGATTAATGTAATTTCTTGTAGGGACCATAAGTTACCAATATCTGCTAAGGCACAACTTAGAGCAATTTTTTGTTTAGTAACACGTAATATCTTAGCAATTGCTTGGCGAGATTCTTGTATCGAAAATTGATGTAAGCTATCAAAAGCTACCTCACAGGCTTTATCAGGACCATTTTGCAAAAGGAATTCAAAGAAATGAATATTTTGTAAGACTAGATGTGATAAATAAGGGCTATTCCCACCAATAGCATGAATAAGATTGACAATTTCTTTTTGTTGTAAAAAGATTAAATCTTTTTCATGTTGTTCCCATAGTTTTAAAAGGTCTGCTTGAAATAAAATAGCAGATTCTTTATTAGCTGGTTTAGGCCAGTTTTGATTAAACCAAGGAATATGTGTAGAGTGGGATGTGAGCATATAAGGAATGTTCCCTGTTATTTTCAAGTCATTGATGAGTAGTTATATAAAATATGCAACTGAATACTGAGCAAGAACCACAAAAGACTAAAAAGCAAAACAATCTTATACGATGGTTTAAAAACTTTCTATTTATTCTTCTTGGAATCGTTTGTTTTTTTAGTGCTATTGTGATTGCAGGTGGTGCATATCTTGCTTTTGAGCCAGTGAATATTACGCCTCTTGTAAAATACTGGCTACCTCTTCCAGTAATTAAAGGGATAGATAAACAGCATCCTGCTGGAACACTAAATTTTGAAAAATTAGTGATGACTTGGCCTGTAAGGCAACAAGGTTTTTCTGCACCTTTGCAAATCGAATTTAAAAAAGCAGAAATCCTTGATCGCAAGCAACAAGCACAAGGCGGTGTTAAATATGCAAAAATAAAATTGGCCATTTCCCCTTTGTTTCATGGGGTTATAGAGCCTTTATCTCTTTGTGTCGTTGGTGCAGAGTTACGATTAAAAAGAACAAATCAAAGTATTCAGTTGGATCTCCCTGATCAAAAAACAAGTTCTTCCAAGTCAAAATTTAAAGTCAATTTGCGAAATTTAAATCAAATTACTCTTCAAGATAGTCATGTAAAGTTAATTGATGAAGTTGATCATAAAATGATTCAACTTAAACAGATTGATATGAATATTTTGCCATTTTATCTTCAAAATACATTGGGTGCGGTTGGGCATGCAATGTTACAGCTGGATATTGATGGCCGCCTTGTGAATATTAGTGCTCAAAGTGGGGCTGATGAAAATATTGAAATAGCACGTCAATTATTAAATAAAACAGGGTTATTAAAATGGCATGTGCAAATAGATCATATTAATCCAGCAGATTTTGCTGAATTAAATCCATCATTGCATGCATTAAAGCAAATTGACTTGCCAGTTTCATTGATGGCAGATATTGGGTTAAAATTGGGAAAAAATCAAACAACGATAGAACCTTATGACACGCAATTAACAATCGAGACGGGAAAAGGCAAGATTGATTTACAAGGGCAAGATTTATATCCTTCATCAATGCAAGCACAGATACATGCACAATTTTCAACAGATTTACAAAAGCCTGCGCATCTTTCTATTGAGAATATCGCTTTACAATTACGCTCTCCCACAGCGTTAGATCAAGATCAAAGTGGACCATTATTTCAGTTTTCAGGTTCTTTGTCATTATCGAGTTTAGTGAAGACCAAAGAGATTAAGGCAAATTTTACTGCGTCTAGTTCAAAGTTAGATTTTGCTACTATTAAAAATTATTGGCCTGCTGCAATTGCTAAAGGGGCGCATGCTTGGGTGACAGAAAATATTACTGCTGGTCAAGTTGAAGGGTTTAAAATAGAAGCTGGATTAGAAAGTAAAGAAGGTTGGCAACATTTAGAATTAGTCCGTTTGGGTGGGGGTATAAAAAAAGCAGATCATGCTGAAATTCATTGGTTGCGTCCAGTTCCGCCTTTAAAAGGAATGCAAGCAACAATGCAGTTTGTTGATCCTAGTCGTATTTATATTCAATTTCAGGGAGGATATCAGGTTGTTTATCCTCATAATAAACCAACAGATCAATATCGTACTTTGTCAGTGCCAAAGGGAGATATGTGGATTACGGGATTGAATGACCATCAAGAAACAGGGATTATTACGACAAATATTAGTGGACATCTACAAGATTTAATCGCCCTCTTATATGAACCACGATTAAAGTTATTATCGCGTCACCCTTTGCCTTTTAAGCATCCGTCTGGTGATGTAGATGTGTTATTGAAGGTAGAGCTCCCTTTGAAAAAAAAGGTTAAAATAGAGCAAATTTCTATTCATGGTCATAATGAGATTCGTAAAGCCTATTTGGATAATGTTGCTTTGGAAAAACCTCTCAAAGATGCATCTTTGATTCTTGATGTTGATACACAACATTTAGAGCTGACAGGTAAAGGGATTTTTTCTGTATTTCCAGTTACTTTGAAGTATATGCAAAAATTTACGCATAAAAATGCGCAAAGCATTATAGAAACTGCAGAAGCAAAATTGGATATTACTCCAGAAAACCTAAAGCAAATGAAAGTAGATACTTCCGGTGATTTTGCAGGAAATACATCGCTGCTCGTTGGGTATCAAAAATTGTATAATGGTCAGGCAACTGTAAAGTTAAAATTTGATTTGTTAAATGCAGCGATAAATTTACCGATATGGCAAAAGAATATTGGTCAACCTGCTCAAATTGCTGGTGAAGTTGTGTTGGATCAAAATAAATTAGTAAATATTCGTGATATTTATGCGCAAGGAAAAGATCTTTCTGTTCAAGCGAATATTGGTGTTGTTCAACATACACCACAGCAGCTGAATATCACCTCATTTCAAATAGGGCGTTCTGTTGGTCAAGCGAGTTTAAATTTTCCAATGACTAAGGAAGCAATAGATAATCCACAAAAAGGGGATATTCGTCTTTCGGTGACAGCTAATATTTTGGATGTTGTTCCTTTTGTTCAAAAATATATTGGGAAAGATAAAAAAAAGAACACTAATCAAGCAAAATCAAGCAAATATCAACTGCCGATAGCGGCTACAGGGCGTTATTCAGGTCCGAAAGGACGAAAATGGATTGTCAATTTACAAGCACAGAAAGTCTATTATAAGAAAGACAAGTTTTTTAGTAGTGTCACTGCTTATATGGAATATAATGGCGTTCGCTTAATGCGTTTATCTTATGGAATGCGTAAGCCTTTTTTATTAACGGCTTCTTTGTTTCCTAAGGGGCAATATCGATATTTTTATTTAGAAGCACAGGATTTTGGTCATATTTTAAACACGATGGGCCTATCAACTCAGTTAAAGGGTGGGAAAGTTGTTTTTAAGGGGAAATTTGATGATACTCAACCCTCTGCACCTTTTTCTGGTCAAGTTAATATTAAGAATATTACCCTAGAAAACTCACCTATTGCTATGCGTCAATTAAGTGATGCGTCTATTTACGGCCTTTTTAAGAGTCGTAAGAATAAAGAAATTATTCTGGATACTTTAAAGGGTGATTTATCATTGAATGATGGTATTTTAAAGATTACCAATGGTCTTGTGCATAATGCAGAATTAGGGGCAACATTGCAGGGAAAAATTAATTTAAACCGTTCTTTATTAGATCTAAAGGGCACGATTATTCCTGTATATGCAGTTAATAAATTATTTGGTTATTTTCCAGGAATCGGTAAATTTTTTAGCCCAGAAAAGGGTGGAGGATTTGTTGCCATTCCTTTTGATATCGGAGGAAGCTTTAAAAAGCCTGGTTTTGAGATTTATCCTTCGAGAATTTTTACGCCAGGTGCTTTAAGGGATTTATTCTAATATGATTGTGAAACCATCTTTTAAAAGCTGGTTTTTTTATATAAAAATAAGAAATGTGAATTTTTATATAAATTAAATAATTAATATTTATTCTTAACTTCTATTTTAATATTACTTAACTTTATCGTAGTTTATTATTGTTTAACTATTGTTCAAACTATTCAATTTATTGATTATTTGAAAAGGAAGAGGTTTTATAGTTCATTGTTCAATAAAAATTTTGTTATTTCTATTTTATAGAATTAGTCTTTATTCTTTTATTTTAATGATAATTTTTGCCTTAATCCTGCCTTAATCCGCACTTATTGACTTTTATTACATTTTTTGACTTAGAGAGAAACTTGCTTTTTCGTTTATTTGCTCTAATCAGATAGAAATGAATTCAAATAAATACCATATTTAAATAATTACTGTTTCATTGTTATTAGTAATAGTTTTATGAATATTTTGTAAAAGCTTAATAATTATGTTTTTTATAGAATATTTATCATATATAAGCTCAGTAATTCTTTAAATACGCTAGATTTTATGCAATTTGATAGTTCAAGTTGCTGTTAATATTTTAAGTTATACAAACTAAAGAAATGGAGCATTTAGTCACGTGAATGCGATTGTTATTACGGCTTTAAAACGCCCGTATACTTTTGTTGTTTTGGCAATTTTAATCTTGGTATTTGGGGTTCTTTCTATTTTCCGAACGCCAACGGATATTTTTCCTGATATTAAAATTCCTGTTGTTGCAGTGGTTTGGAATTATACGGGTTTAATGCCAGATGATATGTCGGGTCGGGTGGTTTATTATTATGAACGAGCCCTTACCGCGACGGTTGATAATATTGAACATATAGAAAGTAATTCTTTTTATGGTCGTGGTATTGTTAAGATCTTTTTCCAACCAGGAACCAATATTGCCGAAGCTCAAACTCAAATTACAGCAGTTTCACAAACTGTTTTAAAGCAAATGCCTAAAGGGATGACGCCTCCCTTGATTTTAAAATATGATGCGTCTTCTATTCCTGTTTTGATGTTAAAAGTATCTTCGAATACAATCACAGGATCCCAGCTATATGATCTTGCGTCTAATTTAATTAGACCTTCTTTAGTTTCAGTTCCTGGTGCAGCATTACCCGCACCTTATGGGGGGACAGGGAACAATGTGCAAGTTTCTTTAAATCAAAAACGTTTATTAGCATATGGATTAACAGCAACAGACGTTGCAAACGCGTTGGGACAACAAAATATTGTTCTACCAGCAGGGGATCAAAAAATTGGCGCTATTGATTTTATGGTGCAAACAAATGCAACCCCTAGGAAGATTGAAGAATTTAATAATATTCCGATTAAGCGCGTTGGAAACGCCACGGTTTATTTAAAAGATGTTGCATGGGTTGCCCGTGGGGGAAGTCCTTTAACGAACTCGGTGTTGGTGGATGGTCATAACTCGATTTTAATGGTTGTGATGAAAACAGGAAATGTTTCAACCTTAAATGTTGTTTCTGGGATTAAAAAGCTTTTACCTCAAATTCAGCAAACATTGCCACCTGGGGTACATATTGATGTAATTTCCGACGCCTCTAACTTTGTTAAAGAATCTGTATCTGACGTGGTTCATGAAATGTTAATGGCGGCATTATTGACCAGTATTGTTGTGATTTTATTTTTGGGTTCATGGCGATCTACGTTGATTATTGCGACTTCAATACCATTGGCTATTTTGTCTTCGCTGATTGGCTTAGAGTTAGCAGGACAAACCATTAATGTGATGACATTAGGAGGGTTGGCATTGGCGGTTGGTATTTTAGTCGATGATGCAACTGTCATGATTGAAAATATTGATACCCATTTAGAAATGGGAAAAGATTTATATAATGCGATTGTTGATGCCGCCAATCAAATTGTTATTCCTACGTTTGTTTCAACCCTTTGTATTTGTATTGTTTGGTTGCCGTTATTTGGATTGACGGGTGTTGGTGGATGGTTGTTTATGCCTATGGCCGAAGCGATCATTTTTGCGATGTTGGCTTCTTTTATTTTGTCGAGAACACTTGTCCCTACGATGGCATATTATTTATTGCCAGGTCAGATTGCAGAGCATCATAATCCCAATCCAAAAGCTGGATTCTTTAAACGGTTTCAAAAAGGTTTTGATGCGTCTTTTGAACGTTTTCGTCAAAACTATAAAGACTTATTATCGCATTTATTATCGGTTAGAAAAACGTTTATTGCAGCTTTTTTAGGGCTCTCTGTTTTATCATTAGGACTGCTGTATTTTGCGGGGGAGAATTTTTTCCCTGAAATTAAATCGGGTGAGTTAGATTTGCATATGCGTGCTCCTCTTGGAACAAGGTTAGAGGAAACGGGAAAAATAGCTTTTTTAGTAAATGATGAAATTAAGAAGTTATTACCAGGACAAGTTAAAGGTATTGTTAATAATTGTGGTTTACCTTTTAGTAGTTTAAATCAGGCTTTTATTGCAACACCGACGATTGGTTCTCAGGATTGTGATATGACAATATCCTTGAATAACTCACAATCGCCTATTGCAGAATATCGTCGTATTTTAAGAAATGGGTTGGTTAATAAGTTTCCAGGCACAGATTTTGCTTTTACACCTGGGGATGTGACTGCCAAAATTTTAAACTTTGGGTTGCCAGCGCCAATTAACGTCCAAATTGTTGGTCGTAATTTGGTGAATAATTATGAGTTTGCAAAAAAATTATCTGCTAAATTAAAACGTATTCCTGGCATAGCAGATGTTAGGGTTCAACAAACGGTTACAACACCGACCCTTATGATTAATACGAACAGAACATTTGCATTGAATACTGGGTTAACAGAATCCGATATCGCTAATAATGCTTTAACGACTTTATCTGGAAGTGGTCAGGTTGCCCCAACTTATTGGTTAGATCCAAAAGATGGTGTGTCCCATATGGTTAACATCCAAACGCCACAATCTAATTTACAAACAATGAATGATTTGGAAACAATTCCAGTTAATGGAACAGATGGGACTTCAGGGAAAACAACAACTCAAATTTTAGGTTCATTAAGTCGTATCTCACAAACAGGTACGGGAGGCGAAATTTCTCATTATAATATTATGCCAGTATTCGAAATTTATGCGAGTAATGATGGACGTGATTTGGGTGCAGTGACTGCTGATGTAAAAAAAATAGTCAAAGAGGTCACGCCACAATTACCCAGAGGATCAACGATCGCTATTCGTGGGCAAGCAACCACAATGTATGATGCTTATGATCAGTTACTAGGTGGTTTGGCGATGGCTATTTTACTGATTTACTTAATTATTGTGGTTAATTTTCAATCTTGGCTTGATCCATTTATTATTATTACGGCGTTACCTGGTGCTTTGGCAGGAATTTCATGGAGTTTATTTATCACGCATACATCCCTTTCCGTGCCTGCACTGACTGGAGCAATTATGTGTATGGGAACAGCAACAGCGAATTCTATTTTGGTTGTTTCTTATGCACGAGAGCGTTTGGCTGAACATGGAGACGCAATTTTAGCAGCATTAGAAGCAGGATATGGGCGTATTCGACCTGTATTAATGACAGCTTCAGCAATGATTATTGGTATGTTGCCTATGTCATTAAGCAATACGCAAAATGCGCCTTTAGGACGTGCCGTGATGGGGGGGTTAACCGTAGCAACTTTATCAACATTATTGTTTGTTCCTTGTGTTTTTGCACTTTTATATTATCGCCGTAAAAAGGTAGTTGAATAATGTCTGGCTTTTCTAAAAAAACTAAAGTTATTTTTGGGGTAATTGCTATTGGGGCGGTTGTATATACAGGGGTTGAGATTTTTCAATGCCAACAAGCGGTTCATCATTTGGTTAAAGAAGCAAAAAAAGATTCTATCCCAAGGGTTCAATATATTAACCCACAAACAGGTCCAACTGTACGGAATTTAACTTTACCTGGAAATATAACAGCTTGGTACCAAGCCCCTATTTATGCTCAGGTTTCTGGTTATGTGCAGCAATGGTATAAAGATTTTGGTTCGGATGTTAAAGCAGGTGATGTTTTAGCCACTATTGATACGCCTAGTTTAGATGCTGAATATGCCGCTGCAAAAGCAAATCTAAATGTAGCACAAACAAAATTCCAACTTGCAAAAGTAACAGCCAGCCGTTGGAAAGCATTATCAGGGACAAAAGCTGTTTCTCAACAAGAAGTGGATGTCCAAGTTGCTAATGCAAAAGTGCAGCAGGCTTTAGTGGATGCTGCTAGTCACGATGTTGCTCGTTTTGAAGCATTGCAGGCTTTTAAAAAGATACGTGCTCCTTTTGATGGTGTAGTGACCTCACGTTTAACGGACGTAGGGGATTTTGTTAATGATAACGGAGATCTCAGCCGCTCTGGTAAAGCAACAGAATTATTTACGGTTGCAGATATTCATCGATTACGTGTGTTTGTGGATGTACCACAAGATTATGCCTCTATTTTAAAACCTGGTGTTACAGCTGAAATAACAGCCATTCAATATCCAAATAAAGTTTTTAAAGCGAATTATTTAACTTCTGCTCGTGCATTTAATACAACAACTCGAACAGTAACAACAGAACTTACAGTTGATAATGCTTCACATTTATTATGGCCTGGTACTTTTGTGAATGTTCATTTTGTGGCACCATCTGATCCTGATATTTTAATTTTGCCTGAGCAAGCTTTGATTTTTAGAGCTCAAGGAATGCAGGTTGCTGTTATTGGCCCCGATAATCGGGTTAGAATGCATAATGTGACCTTGGGGAATAATTTAGGGACATCTGTTCAAATTTTGTCTGGCATTAGTAAAAGTGATCGGATTGTGAATAATCCCTCTGCGGGGCTATTAGATGGGCAGCTGGTTCAGGTTGTTGATAGCACGCCAGGATATAATGATGGCTTTCAAAATACCGATAAAGTTGTTACTAAACATGAAAATGATTCTTTAAAAAAGAACGCGGCCCAACCAGAAGAGGTGCAACAATAAGGTATGGTGAATATTGCAAACAAATACACACGTGCAGCATCTTGTTTATTGGTGGGGATGTTTTTTTTGAATGCATGTGATTTAGCACCAGAATATAAACCAGTGAAGTTTGCTTTGCCAGATACTTGGCAAGGTACAGCTCCTTTTCGTGTGGCACAGCCTATAGACGAAATTCCCAAAGGACAATGGTGGACGCTTTTTAATGATCCTGTTTTAAATCAGTTAGAAGATCAGTTGGATAAAAATAATCCTGACTTACAAGCTGCTGCAGAAACGTTTTTACAAAGTCGCGCAATTTTAGGAGAGGTTAAGTCTCAGTTATATCCTCAACTTAATTTAGAAGCAGGAGGGGGTAAATATAAACAATCTTATAAAACTTTATTCCGAAGCCCGACCAGTAGCGCACCTATTACGGAGACAAGTACCGATTATCAAGCTTCGGCAATGTGGGAAGCAGATTTGTGGGGGAAAATTCGCAATCAAATTCGTATGCAGAAAAATTTAGCGCAGGCGAGTGCAGCAGACTATCAATCTGCCAAATTAAGTTTAGAGGCAGATTTGGCACGGAATTATATGTTGTTACGAGGATATGATGCGCAAAATGAAGTTTTAAAAGTATCAATTAAATATTATGAGGCTGCAGTTGATATTACACGTATGCGACAGATGGGGGCTATTGCGGCGGGAATAGATGTTTCTAGGGCAGAAACACAACTAGAAATGACTAAAGCACAACAAACAGATGTGCAGGCTCAACGAGATATCGTAGAACATGCAATTGCTGTATTGATTAATCGTGTTCCTATGGGGTTCCATATCGAACCCATACAATCGAATGCCGCTATGGTTGTTCCTTCAGTGCCGTTGGGGGTTCCATCTGCATTATTACAACGTCGTCCAGATATTGCAAGTGCAGAACGTCAAATGGCTGCTGCAAATAGAGCTATTGGTGTTTCTAAGGCTGCATTTTATCCTGATATTACCATTAATGCATTAAGTGGATTTCAAGATAAGGGATTTGGGTTGGCAGATATGCCTAATAGCATGTGGTCTGCGGCAGTAAGAGCTGCGCTTCCTTTATTTCAAGGGGGATTGCGTCGAGCAACCTTACAAAGAAGTTGGTCTCAATATCGTCAAACGAGAGATAATTATAGATCAATTGTTTTAGGAGCATTTAAAGAGGTTGCAGATAATTTAACGCTAACTCAAAAAATGGCAGAGAAATTAAAAGAAACTAAAGCCGCCTCTGATGCAGCTTTAAGAACGCAAAGCATGACAATGTCTTTATATACAGGTGGGCTAACAAATTATTTAGATGTGGTGGTTGCTCAAAATGCTGCTTTGACAGCGCAAATAGCTGAGGTTGACAGCAAAACACGTTTAATGCAGGCCTCTGTTGAGTTAATCAGGGCATTAGGTGGTGGTTGGGATTCTAATACATTACCACAAAAACACCTTTCATCAGTAGGGGTATTTCAGTATAGCAATTTAGGTATAGGGGAAAAGCCAATTAAGGATTAATCAGTTTTCTCTTATTATTAAAGAGTTTTAAAAAATTATATATTAATGATTAAATGCTTGACAAATAGTAGAAAAAATAGATAGAACACAATTTCTCATCGGAACGCGGGAGATGGATTGTAAGGAGGGTTTAGTTTTTTCTTACAGTTTTCGTGTGAACCGCGGTCTGGGTAGAATTTATTAAGGAGACCCGGATATGGCCAAAAAGATTGTTGGCTACATTAAATTACAAATTCCTGCGGGGAAGGCAAATCCATCCCCACCAGTTGGTCCAGCATTAGGTCAACGTGGTTTGAATATTATGCAATTCTGTAAAGAGTTTAATGCTGCGACTCAAAATCTTGAACCAGGAATGCCGATTCCTGTTGTGATTACTGCATATGCAGATCGTACATTCAGCTTTATTACAAAAACACCACCCAATACTTATTTCTTATTGAAAGCTGCAAAAGTTTCCAAAGGTGCATCAGTTATTGGTAAAGGTGCAACTGTTGGTACAGTGAAAATTAGCCAATTGCGTGAAATTGCTGCTGAAAAAATGAAAGACATGAATGCGAATGATGTCGATGGTGCAGTTCGTATGTTGGTTGGTTCAGCACGTTCAATGGGCTTGAAAGTAGAGGAGTCTTAAGACATGGCTAAAAATAAACGTCTTGCTGCGGCTCATGCTACTTTAGAACGCAATAAAGTTTATGCTTTACAAGAAGCGATTGCTCTTGTTTTGGGTAATGCTAAAGCTAAATTTGATGAAACGATTGAAATTGCAATTAACTTGGGTGTAGATCCTCGTTATGCAGATCAAATGGTTCGTGGTTTAATGTCTCTTCCTCATGGAACAGGTAAAACATTACGCGTTGGTGTTTTTGCTCGTGGCGAAAAAGCTGAAGAAGCAAAAGCAGCAGGTGCTGATGTTGTTGGTGATGAAGATTTGGCTGAAAAAATTCAAGCGGGTCAAATTGATTTTGACCGTTGTATTGCAACCCCTGACATGATGGCATTGGTTGGTCGTTTAGGTAAAGTGCTTGGTCCGCGTGGATTGATGCCAAACCCTAAATTGGGAACTGTGACAATGGATGTTAAAGGTGCCGTTGCTGCAGCTAAATCTGGCCAAGTAGAATATCGTGCTGAAAAAGGCGGTGTTGTCCATGCTGGTATTGGTAAAGCGTCTTTTAATGCAGCGAATCTTATAGAAAACATCCGTGCATTTGTTGATGTAGTGCAAAAAGCACGCCCAACAGGTGTAAAAGGTACTTATATGAAGAAAATTTATCTTTCTTCAACAATGGGACCTGGTGTTGAAATTGATATTTCTAGCGTTAATGCTGGTTAATATGATATAGAGTTATCATTGTCTTGTTTTTTAACGAGGTAATGAATATCTAGGGTAAGTAATACTTACCCTAAACCTGTCCAAGACCGTGCGTAACTTTGTTTTAAAAGTTATTTTAACTGCGAACGGGAGGCGGGGCTGGTATGTATAGATTTTAAAGTCTGTTTATATGCTGGTGTAACCGTTTTAGGACAGGCGAACCGGATTATATTTTGTAATATAATCTAAATGGTAACCTGAAAAGTCAATGATTGACTGATCAAAATGGAGACGGGATTTGGACCGCACGGAAAAACAAGCGTTTGTTGCTTCCATGGCATCTGTTTTCGCAAATACATCAATGCTTGTTGTTACTCGTAACAAAGGATTGAATGTTGCTGCTGCTACAGATTTGCGTCGTCGTATGCGTGCTGCTGGTGCAACTTACAAAGTTGGAAAAAACCGCTTGGTCACCCTTGCTGCTAAAGGTACCCCATTCGAAGGTATTACCCCAATGTTAACGGGACCAACTGCTCTTGCATGGGCAGAAGATCCAGTTGCCGTTGCGAAAGTAGCCGTCGAGTTCGCCAAAACCAATGATAAACTTGAAATCCTTGGTGGTAATTTAGATGGGCAAATGCTTGATGTGAATCAAGTTAAAGCGCTTGCTGAATTGCCTTCATTGGATGTGTTGCGTGCACAGCTGGTTGGACTTATTTCTACACCTGCTACACGTATTGCTGGTGTTGTTCAAGCTCCTGCTGGGCAATTGGCACGGGTTTTTGGCGCTTATGCGGACAAAGGTGAAGCAGCTTAGGGCTGAGCTTTAATTTTAATTGATTTGCTAATTTATTTAGTAAATTTGTATTGAAACACTTATTAGTATATAAATAGGATAAATATCATGGCTGATTTAGCTAAAATTGTTGACGAATTATCTGCATTGACTGTTTTGGAAGCTGCTGAGCTTTCTAAATTATTAGAAGAAAAATGGGGCGTTTCTGCTGCTGCTCCAGTTGCTGTTGCTGCTGCTGCTCCTGCTGCTGGCGGTGCTGCTGCAGAAGAAAAAACAGAATTTGACGTAATTCTTGCTAAATCTGGTGACAAAAAAATTAACGTCATTAAAGAAGTTCGTGCAATCACAGGTCTTGGTTTGAAAGAAGCTAAAGATTTGGTTGAAGGCGCACCAAAAACCCTTAAAGAGGGTGTAAATAAAGATGAAGCTGAAAAAATTAAAAAGACCCTTGAAGAACAAGGTGCAACTGTCGAATTTAAATAATGCTATGAATCAAGCGTTTATAGAGGGTTCTCTATATCGTTGGGTTTAGGATATGGTAGGGCGGAACCCAAGGTTTGGGTATCCGCCTACTTGGTCGTTAAAGAGAAAAATCTTTTGACGGCATAAGAAAAATATGATTCCCTATGATTTTAGGGGTGAGCGTAACTCTATTATTTTAGGGTTATATTTAGTTATCATTAGCCAATTATTTGATTAAAGTTAACAAATATTTTTGGCAACAAGCGATGGGGCACAATACACGATGAACGCGGTAAGCAAATCGTTCACGGGACGCAAGCGCATTCGCAAAAATTTTGGGCGGATTCCAGAAATCGCACCGATGCCAAATTTGATTGATGTGCAACGGGCGAGTTATGAGGCTTTTTTACAGCGTGATGTAAAGCCAGAGAATCGTACCTTAATAGGATTGGAAGAAGTTTTTCGTTCTATTTTTCCAATTAATGATTTTGCGGGTAATGGTCGTCTCGAATTTGTAAATTACGAATTTGAAGAACCGAAATATGATGTTGAGGAATGCCTTCAGCGTGGATTGACCTATGCGGCACCTTTAAGAGTCGTCCTTCGTTTGATTGTTTGGGACATTGACGAAGATACAGGTTCACGTTCTATTCGTGATATTAAAGAGCAACCCGTCTATATGGGTGATATGCCTTTAATGACGGAAAATGGTACTTTTATTGTTAATGGTACAGAGCGCGTTATTGTATCGCAAATGCATCGTAGTCCAGGTGTGTTTTTTGATCATGATGGTGGTAAGACGCATTCTTCTGGTAAATTTTTATTTACAGCAAGAATTATTCCTTATCGTGGTTCTTGGTTAGATTTTGAATTTGATAGTAAAGATTTAATTTACGTTCGTATTGATCGTAAAAGAAAATTTCCTGTTACAACATTGTTGTATGCTCTTGAAGGTAAAAATTCGATTGCTTTGCGTGATGCAAAAGCTAAAGAGGGTGGGGATGTTGATTCTGTTCCAGTGCGTGGAATGGATGATGATGAGATTCTTTCTTATTTTTATAATACTGTTACCTTTAAAAAGATTGAAAATGGTTGGGCGCGTTCTTTTGAACCTGATGCCTTCCGTAATATGAAATTATTGGCTCCGTTGGTAGATGCTGATACAGGTGAAGTTGTTGCAGATGTAAATGTTAAATTGACAGCACGCACCGTTCGTAAGATTGCGGAAAAAACTAAAAATGTTTTAGTGAGAAGAGAAGAGCTATTAGGTCGTTATTTCGCACATGATTTAGTGAATGAAAATACGGGTGAAATCTATGCTGAAGCAGGTGAAGAATTAACAGAAGCAACGTTAGATCAGTTTGAAGCATTGGGATTAGACGAAATTCCGACCTTGGCTGTTGATAATGTAACGGGGCCTTGGATTAGAAATACTTTAATTACCGACAAAAATACTTCTAGAGACGATGCTTTGGTGGATATTTATCGTGTAATGCGTCCTGGTGAGCCTCCAACTGCAGAAACGGCAGAATCGTTACTGCACGGTTTGTTCTTTGATTATGATCGTTATGATTTATCCGCGGTTGGTCGTGTAAAAATGAATATACGTTTAGGGGTCCCTGGGGATGATACTATTCGTGTATTACGCAAAGTGGATATTCTTCGTACAATTAAAATTATGTGCGAATTAAAAGATGGCCAAGGTAGCGTTGATGATATTGATAACTTAGGTAACCGTCGTGTGCGTTCTGTTGGTGAATTGATGGAAAATCAATATCGCCTTGGTTTATTAAGAATGGAACGTGCAATTCGTGAGCGTATGGGATCTGTTGATATTGATACAGTCATGCCTCATGACTTAATTAATGCTAAGCCAGCAGTTGCAGCAGTTAGAGAGTTTTTTGGTTCTTCTCAATTGTCACAATTTATGGATCAAACCAATCCATTGTCAGAAGTTACGCATAAGCGTCGTTTATCAGCATTGGGGCCAGGTGGTTTAACGCGTGAACGTGCGGGGTTTGAAGTTCGTGACGTTCATCCAACTCATTATGGTCGTATTTGTCCGATTGAAACGCCTGAAGGTCCAAATATTGGGTTGATTAACTCTTTATCGACTTATGCTAAAGTAAATAAATATGGATTTATTGAAACGCCTTATCGCTTGGTAGAAAACGGTAAATTGCAAGATGGGTGGAAATACTTATCTGCAATGGAAGAAGACAAGCTGGTTGTTGCTCAAGCTGATGCTAAACAAGATGCTGAAGGGAACTTAACAGATGAGTTGGTTTCTGTTCGTAAGAGTGGTGACTTCCAACTTGTTAGACCTGAAGATGTAACGGCATGTGACGTTTCTCCTAAACAATTGGTGTCTGTTGCTGCTGCGTTAATTCCGTTCTTGGAAAATGATGACGCGAACCGTGCATTGATGGGTTCCAACATGCAACGTCAGGCTGTGCCATTGATTCGTTCTGATGCACCATTGGTCGGAACAGGAATGGAAGCTGCAGTTGCACGCGATTCTGGCGCAACGATTGTTGCAAAACGTGGTGGTATTGTTGACCAAATTGATGGTGCGCGTATTGTTGTGCGTGCAACAGATGAAAATGGTTCGACACAAGGTGTTGATATTTATCGCTTACGTAAATATACACGCTCAAACCAATCAACTTGTATTAACCAACGTCCACTTGTTTATGTTGGAGATCAAATTCAGGCGGGTGATATTATTGCTGATGGTCCTTCAACAGAATTGGGCGAATTGGCTTTAGGTCGCAACGTATTGGTCGCGTTTATGCCTTGGAATGGGTATAACTTTGAAGATTCAATTTTGATCTCTGAACGTATTGCTCGTGATGACGTGTTTACTTCAATTCATATTGAAGAATTCGAAGTCATGGCTCGTGATACCAAATTGGGTCAAGAAGAAATTACACGCGACATTCCAAATGTTGGTGAAGAAGCGCTCCGTAACCTTGACGAAGCGGGTATCGTTTATATTGGTGCAGAAGTAAATCCTGGAGATATTTTAGTTGGAAAAATCACCCCTAAAGGTGAAAGTCCAATGACGCCAGAGGAAAAACTTCTTCGTTCTATTTTCGGTGAAAAAGCTTCTGACGTTCGTGATACCTCATTAAAACTTCCTCCTGGAACCAGTGGTACAATCGTTGACGTTCGTGTGTTCTCTCGTCGTGGTATTGACAAAGATGAACGTGCAATGGCAATTGAACGTGCAGAAATTGAACGTTTAAGTAAAGACCGTGATGACGAGTTGGCTATTCAAGAACGTTCTTTTTATAATCGTTTAAAAGAAAACTTGTTAGATCAAACTGCAGGTGTTGGTTTTAAAGGTATTCAATCTGGAACTGTTTTAACGCTTGATGTTTTGTCAGAACATCCAAAAGGTGCATGGCGTAATATTGTTGTTGCTGATGATGCAGTAATGGCAAATATTGAAGCTGTAAAACGTGATTTTGATCGTGAAGTAGCAGGTGTTCAGGCACGTTTTAATAACAAAGTTGAAAAATTACAGCGTGGGGATGAATTACCTCCTGGTGTGATGAAAATGGTTAAAGTTTTCATCGCAGTAAAACGTAAGTTACAACCAGGGGATAAAATGGCGGGTCGTCATGGGAACAAAGGGGTTGTTTCCCGTGTTGTTCCTGTTGAAGATATGCCATTTCTCGAAGATGGAACTTCTGTTGACCTCGTTCTAAATCCATTGGGTGTGCCGTCTCGTATGAACGTTGGACAAATTTTGGAAACGCATTTGGGTTGGGCTTGTGCCAATGTTGGTAAACAAGTGAGCCAAGTAGTTGATGAATATGTTCGTCAGGGTGAGAAAAAACAAGAGCTCTTAGATCGTTTAAAAACAATTTATGGTGATGCAACTTACAATGAAAAAATTGCTGATTTATCAGATAGTGAGTTGATTGATTTCTGTAAGGATATCCGTAAAGGGGTTTCAATTATGACCCCTGTGTTTGATGGTGCAAGTATTCCTGATATTGAAGGAATGTTGACACAAGCAGGGTTGAATACATCAGGACAAATTACGTTGATTGATGGTCGTACGGGTGAAGTTTTCGAACGTCCTGTAACCGTTGGTTATATTTATATGCTGAAATTGCATCACTTGGTTGATGATAAGATCCATGCACGTTCTATTGGTCCTTATTCGTTGGTTACTCAACAACCATTGGGTGGTAAAGCTCAATTTGGTGGACAACGTTTCGGGGAAATGGAAGTTTGGGCATTGGAAGCTTATGGTGCGGCATATACTTTACAAGAAATGTTGACGGTTAAATCCGATGACGTTTCTGGTAGAACGAAAGTGTATGAAGCGATTGTTAAAGATCAAGATGATTTTGAAGCAGGGATTCCAGAGAGCTTTAACGTATTGATTAAAGAGCTAAAATCGCTCGGTTTGAATGTTGAACTAGAACAAAACGCTGAATAAGCGCATTGATTTGGTTTGTAAGTATTTTATTAAAGAGGTGCCATTTTTAAATGGTGCCTCAATCCCCCAAAGGGTTTTTGGCGAATGAATGAACTTATGAAAATTCTTGGTCAGTCAGGCCAAGCAATGACGTTTGATCAAATTAAAATTCAATTAGCCTCGTCTGAGCAAATACGGTCATGGTCTTATGGTGAAGTAAAAAAACCAGAGACCATTAATTATCGTACATTTAAACCAGAACGAGATGGACTATTCTGTGCCCGTATTTTCGGGCCTATCAAAGATTATGAATGTTTGTGTGGCAAATATAAACGGATGAAATTCCGTGGTATTGTCTGTGAAAAATGTGGTGTTGAGGTTACGCTTGCTAAAGTACGTCGTGAACGTATGGGGCATATTGAACTGGCAAGCCCTGTTGCACATATTTGGTTTTTAAAATCTCTGCCAAGCCGTATTGGTCTTATGGTCGATATGACTTTAAAAGATCTAGAACGCGTGCTTTATTTTGAAAATTATGTTGTTTTAGAATCTGGAACCTCTCCATTAAAACAATATAGTTTGTTGTCTGAAGAGCAATATCTTGATGCCATGGATGAATACGGGCATGAAGGTGTTGAAATCAGCATTGGTGCCGAAGCAGTTAAAAAAATCTTGATCAATATTGATTGTGATATTGAGAAGGTTGATTTGCGTGCTGAGCTCAAAGAAACAACATCAGAAGTAAAGCGTAAAAAACTTGTTAAGCGTCTAAAACTGGTTGAAGCGTTTGCTGAAAGTGGTTGTCGTCCAGAATGGATGATTATGGATGTTGTTCCTGTTATTCCACCTGAATTACGTCCATTGGTTCCTTTGGATGGTGGTCGTTTTGCAACATCAGATTTGAATGATTTATATCGTCGTGTGATTAACCGTAATAATCGTTTAAAACGGTTGATGGAACTTCGTGCGCCAGATATTATCGTTCGTAACGAAAAACGTATGTTGCAAGAATCTGTGGATGCATTATTTGATAATGGACGCAGAGGTCGTGCGATTACAGGGGCGAATAAACGTCCATTAAAATCTTTGGCCGATATGCTTAAAGGGAAACAAGGTCGTTTCCGTCAAAACTTGCTTGGTAAACGCGTTGATTATTCTGGCCGTTCCGTTATCGTTGTGGGTCCTGAATTAAAGCTACATCAGTGTGGTTTGCCAAAGAAAATGGCTTTAGAGTTATTTAAGCCATTTATTTATTCTAAACTTGAAAAATATGGACATGCAACAACCATCAAAGCTGCGAAGCGTATGGTTGAAAAAGAGCGTCCAGAAGTTTGGGATATTATCGAAGAAGTTATTCGTGAACATCCAGTCATGTTAAATCGTGCGCCTACATTGCACCGTTTGGGTATTCAAGCTTTTGAACCAGTATTGGTTGAAGGTAAAGCTATTCAATTACACCCATTGGTTTGTACTGCATTTAATGCTGACTTTGATGGTGACCAAATGGCTGTGCACGTGCCGTTGAGCCTTGAAGCTCAATTAGAAGCACGCGTTTTGATGATGTCTACCAATAATATTTTAAGTCCTGCAAGTGGTAAGCCAATTATTGTGCCTTCACAAGATATTGTCTTGGGTTTGTATTACTTAAGTTTGGATGTTCCTGAGTTTAAACTAACGCCTGATCAATCTGAATATGATGCTGAAGGACGCTTAATTAAAGAAGGTGCACCTGTTTTTGCCAATATTGGTGAAATCGAGCATGCTTTATCTGCTAAAGCAATTAAATTGCATGATAAAATTCGCACACGTTATAATACAAAAGATGCAGAAGGTAATCCTGTTACACAACGTGTGATTACAACTGCAGGTCGTATGTTGATTTCACAGATTCTACCCAAGCATCCTGCAATTAGCTTTGAGTTGATTAACCAACAATTAACCAAAAAATCAATTTCTGATATTATTGATATGGTTTATCGTCATTGTGGTCAGAAAGAATGTGTGATTTTTGCTGATCGTATGATGGGTCTTGGTTTTGCTTATGCAGCTCGTGCTGGAATTTCTTTTGGTAAGGATGATATGATCATTCCTGATGCTAAAAAGGAATTGGTTGCTAAAACTTCTGAAGAAGTTAAAGAATTTGAGCAACAATATCAAGATGGTTTGATTACTGCGGGTGAACGTTACAACAAAGTTGTTGATGCATGGTCACGTTGTACGGATGAAGTGCAGGCTGCGATGATGAAAGAGATTTCTCGTGTAGAACCTGGTCAGCGTATTAACTCTGTGTGGATGATGAGTCACTCTGGAGCTCGTGGGTCACCAGCTCAGATGAAACAGCTTGCTGGTATGCGTGGTTTGATGGCGAAACCTTCTGGTGAAATTATTGAACAACCTATTATTGCAAACTTTAAAGAGGGGTTATCCGTTTTAGATTACTTTACGTCCACTCATGGTGCACGTAAAGGTCTTGCTGATACAGCGTTAAAAACTGCAAACTCTGGGTATTTGACACGTCGCTTGGTTGATGTGGCGCAAGATTGTATTATTATTGATCAAGATTGTAAAACTGAACGTGGGTTAACAGTGCGTGCGGTTATGGATGGTGGTGAAGTAATTTCATCTTTATCTGAACGTATTTTAGGACGTACTCTTGCCGCTGATGTTTTAGACCCTGCATCTGGAGCCGTTTTATACCCTCGCAACACATTGGTTGAAGAATCAGAAGCTGAAGCAATTGAAAAAGCTGGCGTTGAAAGTGTAATGATTCGCTCTGTCTTAACTTGTGATAGTCAAGTTGGCGTTTGTGCGCATTGTTATGGCCGTGATCTTTCTCGCGGAACACCTGTTAATATTGGTGAAGCTGTTGGGGTTATCGCAGCTCAGTCAATTGGTGAGCCTGGAACACAGTTAACCATGCGTACTTTCCATATTGGTGGTGCTGCTCAAAGAGGGGCAGAACAATCAATGGTAGAGGCATCTCGTGATGGCAGTATTAAAATCTTAAACTTGAATGTGGTTCAAAACAGTCAAGGTTTCGATATTGTGATGTCCAGAAACTGTGAAATTGTTCTATTGGATGAAAACAAGGTTGAACGTGCGCGTTATCGTATTCCTTATGGAGCAAGATTGTTGGTCAAGAATGCAGCAAAGGTAACGCGTAACCAGAAAATGGCTGAATGGGATCCGTATACGCTTCCAATTATTACTGAGAAATCAGGTACAATTGAATATCAAGATTTGATTGATGGTATTACCTTGGTTGAACGTATGGATGAAGTCACAGGCTTATCTTCTAAGGTTGTGGTGGATTACAAACAAACCAGCAAATCTCGTGATTTGAGACCAAGATTACAGCTCAAAGATTCTAATGGCGAAGTGATGAAGCTTGCGAACGGTAATGATGCTCGCTACTTCTTATCTCCAGATTCGTTGTTGTCTGTTGAAAATGGTGTAGAGGTCAATGCTGGTGATGTATTGGCGCGTATTCCTCGTGAAGGTTCAAAAACACGTGATATTACAGGGGGTCTACCTCGTGTTGCAGAGTTGTTTGAAGCCCGTCGTCCAAAAGATCATGCTATTATTGCTGAAAATGATGGTATTGTTGAGTTTGGTAAGGACTATAAAGCGAAGCGTCGTATTATTGTTCGTAATGAAGAGACTGATGAGGAAACAGAGTATTTAATTCCAAAAGGAAAACATATTTCTGTTCAAGAAGGTGATTTTGTTCGTCGAGGTGATCCATTAGTAGATGGTCCTCGTGTTCCCCATGATATTTTGAAAGTTATGGGTGTTGAAGCTCTATCAGACTATTTGATTGATGAAATTCAAAGTGTTTATCGCCTGCAAGGGGTTAAAATTAACGATAAGCATATTGAAGTTATTGTTCGTCAAATGCTTCAAAAAGTTGAAATTACTGACCCAGGTGATACGACTTACTTGGTAGGTGAAACAATTGATCGCCTTGAGCTGGAGCAAGAAAATATCAAACGAATGAATGTCAACGAGCGTCCAGCTATAGCATCCCCTGTTCTTCAAGGAATCACCAAGGCTGCTTTACAGACTAAATCCTTTATTTCTGCAGCATCGTTCCAAGAAACAACGCGGGTATTAACAGAAGCAGCATCGGCTGGTAAAGTTGATACTTTAATGGGTCTTAAGGAAAATGTGATTGTGGGTCGTTTGATTCCAGCAGGAACAGGAAGTGTGATGAATCGCTTCCGTGCTTTGGCTTATTCTCGTGATAAGCAGAGATTGGCAGATGCTCGGATGCAAATTCAATCCAAAGAATCTATGGATTCTTTGGGAGTTGCACAAGAAAATGAAATGGAAGGCGTGACAGAGTCTATAAAATAGGCTATAAAGAAACGATTCTATTGATTTCATATTGGTTAAATAGGAAAAACCCTATTTAACCAATTTAAAATACGGGTTATTTTCGTCTTCTGGCGGAAATAAAATGCTTTTGTTTTTGGCAAAGTCTTTTGCAGCTTATTGCGTTTAAATATCTTGATATTTACCTTGCAATTGCTGATGCTTTGTGATAGACAAAGCATCATTGCTCGTTGAATTAAATGCATGTTTTATAATATTTAAACTTTAGAAGAAAATAACTTTTAATTTTTTTGTATTAGATGTATGCAGTAAGGAGTATCTAATATTTGTTAGATGCAAGAGTGTTGTAAATGACCGTTAAGTCAATATTTTATAAGTTGCTTAACCTAGAAATAGTAAGGATCGGGAAAGGCGAATGCCGACCATTAACCAATTAATCGCTAAAGGCCGCGAACCTGCTGCCAAGCGCAATAAGGTTCCTGCTTTGCAGGGATGTCCGCAAAAACGAGGGGTATGTACTCGTGTTTATACAACAACACCAAAGAAGCCAAACTCAGCATTGCGTAAAGTTGCAAAGGTACGTCTGACAAATGGTTACGAGGTGGTGAGTTATATTCCTGGTGAAGGTCATAACTTGCAAGAACATAGTGTGGTCTTAATACGCGGCGGGCGTGTTAAAGATTTGCCAGGTGTGCGTTATCATATTTTACGTGGTGTCCTGGATACACAAGGTATTGCAAAGCGACGTCAACGTCGTTCTTTGTATGGTGCTAAACGTCCAAAATAAGAGGAATAATAGGCATGAGTCGCCGACACCGCGCAGTAAAGCGTGAGATACTTCCCGATCCTAAATTTGGTGATGTAGTCATCACGCGTTTCATGAATGCGCTGATGTATGATGGAAAAAAATCAGTCGCTGAAAAAATTGTTTACGGAGCATTGGAAACATTGCGTTCTCGTGGCGGAGCAGAAGCAGATCCAGTACGTTTGTTTCATGAAGCTTTAGATAACGTGAAGCCAGCTGTTGAAGTTCGCTCTCGCCGTGTAGGTGGTGCAACTTATCAGGTGCCTGTTGAAGTTCGTGCAGATCGACGTCAGGCCTTGGCTATTCGTTGGTTGATTGATTCGTCTCGCAAACGTGGTGAAAATACCATGGAAGAAAGACTGTCTAACGAATTGTTGGATGCTGTAAATAATCGTGGATCCGCTGTGAAGAAACGAGAAGATACTCATCGTATGGCTGAAGCTAATAAAGCATTCAGTCATTATCGCTGGTAAGTAAACTGAGTTTAGGTTAACCTTATAACCGAAAATCTTGGGAATTGTCCAAGTAACGGAGAGAGAGAATGGCAAAGGCTAAATTTGAGCGGAATAAACCGCACTGTAATATTGGAACTATTGGTCACGTTGACCATGGTAAAACTTCACTAACTGCTGCTATTACAAAAGTATTGGCAGAAGCTGGTGGTGCAGAATTTACTGCATATGATATGATTGATAAAGCACCTGAAGAACGTGCTCGTGGTATTACCATTTCTACAGCTCACGTTGAGTATCAAACTGAAAAACGTCACTATGCTCACGTTGACTGCCCAGGCCATGCTGACTATGTTAAAAACATGATCACGGGTGCTGCTCAGATGGATGGTGCTATTCTTGTTGTGTCAGCAGCAGATGGTCCAATGCCACAAACTCGTGAACACATCTTGTTGGCGCGTCAGGTTGGTGTTCCTGCGCTTGTTGTGTTTATGAATAAATGTGACCAAGTTGATGATCCAGAATTACTTGAATTAGTAGAAATGGAAATTCGTGAACTTCTTTCTTCATATGATTTTCCTGGTGATGAAATCCCCATCATTAAAGGCTCCGCATTAGTAGCTCTTGAAGATGGTGATCCAGAATTGGGTAAGAATCGTGTTCTAGATCTTATGAATGCAGTTGATGAGTATATCCCACAACCAGAACGTCCAGTTGATCGCCCATTCTTGATGCCAATTGAAGATGTGTTCTCTATTTCTGGTCGTGGTACAGTTGTTACAGGCCGTGTAGAACGCGGTGAAGTTAATGTTGGTGAAGAAGTTGAAATTGTAGGTATTCGTCCTACAACAAAAACAACTGTTACTGGTGTTGAAATGTTCCGCAAGCTTCTTGATCGTGGGGAAGCTGGGGATAATATTGGTGCGCTTCTTCGTGGAACAAAACGTGAAGATGTTGAGCGCGGTCAAGTGCTTTCTAAACCTGGTGCAATTAAACCTCATAGCAAATTTAAAGCTGAGGCTTATATTCTTACTAAAGAAGAGGGTGGTCGTCATACGCCATTCTTTACTAATTATCGCCCACAATTTTACTTCCGTACAACGGACGTAACAGGTGTTGTGCATTTGCCAGAAGGTATTGAAATGGTAATGCCTGGTGATAATGCTGCAATGGATGTTGAATTGATTGCACCAATTGCTATGGATGAAGGTCTACGTTTTGCTATTCGTGAAGGTGGGCGTACAGTTGGAGCTGGTGTGGTTGCTAAAATCACAGAGTAGTTATTAGCTCTTAAGTTTGGATTCTCAGCCAGGTTTCTGGTTGGGAATCTTGTTGCTATATAGGATCGGCTTTTTAGATCCGTTATTATGATTAGGCAAATAGAAGATGGAAAGCCAAAATATCCGTATTCGCCTGAAAGCTTACGATTACAGAGTGCTTGACAACAGCACTAAAGAAATTGTAAATACAGCGAAGCGTACGGGGGCGCAGGTAAGAGGACCAATTCCTTTACCAACGCATATTGAACGATTTACAGTTAATCGCTCTCCCCATATCGATAAGAAGAGTCGTGAACAGTTCGAAATTAGAACTCATCGACGTTTGTTAGATATTGTTGAGCCTAACCCGCAGACCGTGGATGCTCTCATGAAACTTGACCTCGCCGCTGGTGTAGATGTCGAGATAAAGCTATAAGGTCCAGACGATGCGTACAGGATTGATCGCAAAAAAGTTGGGGATGACCCGACTATTTAAAGAGGACGGCACTCATGTGCCAGTCACTGTTTTGCACTTGGATGAATTGCAAGTGGTAGACACTCGTACACAAGACCGTGACGGCTATACAGCTGTGCAACTTGGTATTGGCAAAGCTAAAGTTAAAAACGTTAGTCAACCAAACCGTGGTCATTTTGCGCGAGTAAAAGTTGAACCAAAACAGAAACTTGTTGAATTTAGAGTTTCTGAAGATGCATTGCTTGAATCAGGATCAGCACTGACTGCTGCACATTTTGTGGTGGGTCAAAAGGTTGATGTGACGGGAACCAGTAAAGGTAAAGGTTTTGCTGGTGCGATGAAACGTTGGAACTTCCGTGGTTTGGAAGCAACCCATGGTGTTTCTATTAGTCACCGTTCACATGGTTCTACAGGTAATCGTCAAGATCCTGGTAAAACTTTTAAAAATAAGAAAATGGCAGGACATTTGGGTGATGAAAGAGTTACCACTCAAAATTTAGAAGTTGCTGCTGTAGATGTTGAGAAAAATTTGATCATGATAAAAGGTTCAGTGCCTGGTTCAAAGAATGGCTTTGTCCTCGTACGTGATGCGATCAAGAAAGCCCGTCATGCGGATGCACCATTTCCTGCTGCATTAGCAACGGTTGCAGAGAAAGGTTGAGGGAAATGGATGTAGAAATCAAAACCCTCGATAATGGAAGTGTTGGTAATATCACGCTTCCTGCTGAGTTGTTTGAAGTTCAACCCCGTGCAGATATTATGGCGAGAGTTGTACATTGGCAGCTTGCAAAACGTCGTGCTGGTACGCATAAAGTCAAGGGGCGTGGTGAAGTTTCAGGAACAACTAAAAAACCATATCGTCAAAAAGGTACAGGTAATGCGCGCCAAGGTTCTTTGCGCGGACCACATTTTCGTACTGGTGGCGTGGTTCATGGTCCAGTTGTTCGTGGTCATGGGTATAGCCTTCCAAAGCAAATTAGAAGACTTGGATTAATTTCAGCTTTATCGCAGAAAATGTCAGAGGGTAAATTGGTCATTATTGATCAAGCTAATGGTGTTGCGAAGACAGCTGAACTTGCTGCAAAGTTAAAAGTTCTTGGTTGGAAATCTGCATTAATTGTGGATGCTGTAGTTGATGAAAATTTTGGTCATGCAGTAAGAAACATTCATTCTGTGGATATTCTTCCAACGATTGGTGCTAATGTTTACGATATTTTAAATCATGAAGTGTTAGCGATTACTCGTGCAGCAATTGATGGATTAAAGGAGCGTTTAGTATGACAAATATTTTAGCTCTTCGTCGAAAAGCAGCAACAATGTCTCGCGAAGCGATGTTTAATATCATTCGTGCGCCTTTGATTACTGAAAAAGCAACAATGTTATCTGAAAAAAATCAGGTTGCTTTTAAAGTTGCCCCTAATGCAACAAAAACACAAATCAAAGTGGCAATTGAAACTTTGTTTGATGTTAAAGTATTGGGTGTGAATACTCTTGTATTGAAGGGTAAAACTAAAAGATTCAAGGGTCGTTTAGGGCGCCGTTCTGATATTAAAAAGGCGTTTGTTCAGCTTGCTGAAGGTCAATCAATTGATTTGACCACAAAGCTGTCTTAAACGTAAGGTAGGAATTAATGGCATTAAAGCATTTTAATCCAGTTACGCCAAGTCTTCGTGGAACGATTTTAATTGATCGTAAGGAGCTTTGGAAAGGAAAGCCAGTTAAAACACTTACTGAAGGTAAGAATAAAACTGGTGGTCGTAACAACAATGGTCGTATCACTTCTCGTTTTATTGGTGGTGGTCATAAGCAATCTTATCGTTACGTTGATTTTAAACGTCGTAAGTTTGATGTGCCTGCAACAGTAGAACGCTTAGAATATGATCCTAATCGCACAGCCTTCATTGCTTTGATTAAGTATGAAGATGGTGAGTTGTCTTATATTTTAGCTCCACAACGTTTAAAAGTTGGTGATGTTGTTATTGCTGGTCAACGTGTAGACGTAAAACCAGGTAATGCAATGCCTTTGGCTGCTATTCCTGTTGGAACGATTGTGCATAATATTGAACTTAAAGAGGGCGCTGGCGGTAAACTGGTTCGTTCTGCAGGAACATATGCACAATTAGTAGGTAAAGATGCTGGTTACGCACAAATTAAATTGCAATCTAATGAATTGCGTTTGGTTCGTGGTGAATGTATGGCGACTGTTGGTGCAGTATCGAATCCAGATAATATGAACCAACATTTTGGTAAAGCGGGTCGTACTCGTTGGAAGGGGCGTCGTCCTCATAACCGTGGTGTTGTGATGAACCCTGTTGACCATCCACATGGTGGTGGTGAAGGTCGTACTTCAGGTGGTCGTCATCCAGTTACTCCATGGGGTAAACCAACTAAAGGCTATAAAACTAGAGTCAATAAACGTACGGATAGCTTAATTATCCGTCGTCGTAAGACAGGTAAATAAAGGGGCGAATAAAAGATGGCAAGATCCGTCTGGAAAGGCCCGTTTGTAGACGGGTATTTATTAAAAAAAGCTGAGGCAGCTCGTGCTTCTGGTCGTAATGATGTGATTAAGATTTGGTCACGCCGTTCAACCATTTTACCACAATTTGTTGGTTTGGTTTTCGGTGTTTACAATGGTCACAAATTTTTGCCAGTGCAAGTAAGTGAAAATATGGTAGGACATAAATTCGGTGAATTCTCTCCTACACGTACTTACAATGGGCATGCTGCAGATAAGAAAGCAAAGCGGGGCTAGTTATGAGTAAACCAAAGCATCCACGTGCACTTTCTGAGAACGAAGCTCAAGCAGTAGGTCGTAATATCAGAACCAGTCCACGTAAATTGAATTTAGTTGCAGGTTTAATTCGTAATGAACCTGTGTCTCAAGCTTTAGCAAAGTTAACTTTTTCGAAACGTAGAATTGCTCAACAAGTAAAAACTATACTTGAAAGCGCGATTGCAAATGCTGAAAACAATCATCAGCTGGATGTCGACCGTTTGGTTGTATCTAGAGCTGAAGTTGGTAAGGCTATGGTTATGCGTCGTTTCCATGCAAGAGGTCGTGGACGTTCAGCACAAATCGAAAAATTCTTTAGTCATATAAAGATCGTAGTTGCAGAACGTGAAGACAACGATGAAGGAAAGGCAGCATAATGGGTCAAAAAGTTAATCCAATTGGTTTGCGTTTAGGTATTAACCGCACTTGGGACAGTCGTTGGTATGCTGATGAAGATTATACCAGATTATTATTTGAAGATTTCAAGTTGCGTGATCATTTGCGTAAAAAATTAGCTGGTGCTGGTGTTTCCCGCGTTGTTATCGAACGTCCTGCAAAAAAACCTCGTGTTACTATTTATGCAGCGCGTCCTGGTATCGTTATCGGTAAAAAAGGTCAAGACATTGATAGTTTACGTAAAGAATTAGCTACAATGGCAAATGCTGATGTTGCATTAAATATTGTAGAAATTCGTAAACCTGAAATTGATGCGACTCTAGTTGCAGAAAATATTGCACAACAATTAGAAAGACGTGTTGCTTTCCGTCGTGCAATGAAACGTGCTGTTCAATCAGCATTACTTTTAGGTGCACAGGGTATTCGTATTAAATGTAGTGGCCGCTTGGGTGGTGCTGAGATTGCTCGTGTTGAATGGTATCGTGAAGGGCGTGTTCCTTTACATACTTTGAGAGCAGATATTGATTACGGTGTAGCCGCAGCACAAACTACTTATGGTAAATGTGGTGTGAAAGTTTGGATCTTTAAGGGCGAAATTATGGCTCATGATCCATTGGCACAAGATCGCCGTGCTGCTGATCAAGTTCCACAACGGTAATTGATTTATTGGAGTTTAATAGTTATAAGAAAACTATTACAACGCATGAGGATATTAAATAATGCTATCTCCGCGGCGGACTAAATTCCGCAAAGCTCATAAAGGTCGTATTCACGGCAATGCGAAGGGTGGGACAGAGTTAAATTTTGGTACTTATGGTCTCAAAGCTTTGCAACCTGAACGTATTACTGCACGTCAAATTGAAGCTTCTCGTCGTGCGATTACTCGTGCAATGAAGCGTATGGGGCGTGTATGGATTCGTGTATTCCCAGATCTTCCTGTTTCAAGTAAACCAGCTGAAGTTCGTATGGGATCTGGTAAAGGGTCTCCTGAATTCTGGGTTGCACGTGTTAAACCTGGTCGTATTTTGTTTGAAATTGAAGGTGTTTCACCTGAGATTGCTAAAGAAGCATTGACACTTGGTGCTGCTAAGTTGCCAATCAAAACAAAATTTATAACCCGTATTGGGGAGGCTTAAGTAATGGCAAAGGCATATAAGCCAGCTGATCTGCGCGCCAAAACCATTGATGAATTAAAAACGTTGTTAGTAGATCTACGTCGTGAACAATTCAACTTACGTTTTCAACGTGCGACAGGTCAAAATGAAGGTGTCAGCCGTGTTGGTGTAATTCGTCGCGATATTGCACGAATTAAAACTATCATGGGTGAATTAAATAAAAACGCCGTGGGTGCAATTGCATCCACCAGCAAGTCCTAAGGAGTTTGTGGGCAATGCCAAGGCGCGTTCTGACTGGTCGGGTGACAAGCGATAAAATGGACAAAACAGTAACAGTACTGGTTGTTCGTCGTGTTATGCACCCGTTATACAAAAAATTCATTCGTCGTTCTAAAAAATATGCGGCGCATGATGAATTAAATGAATGTAAAATTGGGGATACAGTTCGTATTATCGAATCTCCTCCAATTTCTAAAAGAAAATCATGGGCTGTGACTACTCGTAATGGTGCTCCTCTTGGAGCAGCAACGCCAGTATCCAGCGTAGAAGTTTAAGGGGGGCTAAGACATGATCCATCCCGAGACCAACCTTACCGTGGCTGATAATTCAGGCGCAAGAGAGGTGCAGTGCATTAAGGTGCTGGGCGGTTCAAAGCGGAAAACCGCTTCGGTCGGCGACGTGATTGTCGTTTCTGTCAAAGAGGCTATTCCTCGTGGCAAAGTAAAAAAAGGTGAAGTTCATCAAGCTGTGATTGTGCGTACAAGCTATCCTGTACGTCGTCCAGATGGAACCTCTATTCGTTTTGATAAGAATGCAGCTGTGCTTATTAATAAACAAAGCGAACCTATCGGAACGCGTATTTTTGGCCCAGTGGTCAGAGAGTTGCGTGCTCGTAAGTTTATGAAAATTATCTCCTTAGCTCCGGAGGTTCTATAATGGCTGCTCGTATTAAAAAAGGTGATCAAGTTATTGTGATTACTGGCCCTTATAAAGGGGTTAAAGGCGAAGTCCTTTCTGTTAATCCAACAGAAGAAAAAGCTGTTGTGCGTGGTGTAGCTGTAGCAAAACATCACAAAAAGCCTTCTCGTATGGGTGAGCCTGGTGGGATTATTGAACGTGAAAAACCCGTTCATTTATCCAATCTAAAGCTTGTTGATCCAAAATCTGGACAACCAACAAAAGTTGGGTTTAGAATTTTGGAAGATGGTCGTAAAGTTCGTGTCGCCAAAGCTACTGGCGAAGTGATTGAAAATTAGGAGAGAGAGGAATGTCAGAAAATAATCAAGCTGCATCTGAAGCTCGCCTTTATACACTTTATAAAAACGAGCTACGCAAGAGTCTTCGCGAACAGTTTTCATATGAAAATGAAATGCAAATTCCACGCCTGGAAAAAATCGTTTTAAATATGGGTGTTGGTGAAGCTGTTGGCGATCAAAAGAAATTAGATAACGCAACTGAAGAAATGACCTTGATTGCAGGTCAAAAAGCAGTTAAAACACTAAGTAAGAAAGCTATTGCTGGCTTCAAAATACGTGCTGGTTTACCAATTGGTTGTAAAGTTACATTACGTAGTCGTCGTATGTATGAATTTTTAGACCGTTTAGTAACAATTGCGTTGCCTAGAGTTCGTGACTTTAGAGGGTTACCTGCTAATAAAGGTTTTGACGGCAATGGTAACTTTGCAATGGGGTTGAAGGAACAAATTGTATTCCCTGAAATCGTTTACGATAAAGTAGATGATGTTCGTGGTATGGATATTATTTTTGTGACCTCTGCTAAAACAAATGAAGAAGCTAAAGCTTTGTTAAAAGCTTTTTCTTTGCCTTTTGTTGGGTAAGAGCTGGTTCTTTTCGCTGCAAGGTAATGTTATGTTACCTTGCAAATCTGTTTATTTTTGGAAAACGGTCGAATTATTTGACAAGTTCCGGAGGGTAAAATAAAGCATGGCAAAAACTTCCGCCATCTATCGCAATGCGAAGCGTGCAAATATGTCTGCACGCGATAAAGCAAAACGCATTGCTTTGAAAAATATTGTAATGGATAGAGCGTTGCCTGTTGAAGATCGTTTTGATGCTTCATTAAAGTTGGCAAAATTGCCTCGTAATGGTTCTCGTGTAAGAGTACGTTTACGTTGTAAATTAACAGGACGTTCTCGTGGTAATTATCGTAAATTCGAGCTTTGCCGTATTGCATTGCGTGAATTAGCATCTACTGGGCAGATCCCCGGTATGGTTAAGTCAAGTTGGTAAGGGGCTGTAGATGTCATTATCTGATCCATTAGGTGATATGCTCACCCGTATTCGTAATGCGCAATCTGCTCGTCATACATTTTGTGTAGCACCAGCTTCTAACTTAAGAGTTAATGTTTTAGAAGCATTAAAACGTGAAGGTTATATTCGCGGCTATAAAAAAGAAGAGTTGCGTAAAGGCATTAGCCAGCTTCGTATTGAATTAAAATATTCTGATGGCGAACCTGTAATTAAAGAAATTCAAAGAGTTTCAAAGCCAGGCCGTCGTGTATATTCTAAAATCAAAGAATTGCCACGTGTTTATGCTGGTCTTGGTGTCTCTATTCTTTCAACACCTTGTGGTGTTTTATCTGATGTTGAAGCGCGCGCTGCTAATGTTGGTGGCGAAGTTCTTTGTCGTGTATTCTAAGGGGGATTAAATGTCACGTGTAGGCAAAAACCCCGTACAGATTCCACAAGGGGTGCAGGTTACTTTAACAAATGGTATTATGACAGTGAAAGGAAAAAGAGGCGAACTCTCTATTCCTGTTTCTGAGCATGTTGATACTAAAATCGAAGATAACCAAGTGGTTGTTAACCCAAAAGGTAAAGCTGTAATGGCTCGTGCGATGTGGGGAACAACGAGAGCATTAGTTGCAAATATGGTTCATGGTGTTTCTGAAGGATATAGTAAAGCTTTAGAAATAACAGGAACTGGTTTTCGTGCATCTGTGCAAGGTTCAAATCTCGTAATGAATCTTGGTTATTCACATGATATTGTTTATTCAATTCCTGCTGATATTAAAATTACAACACCTCGCCCAACAGCTATTGTTGTTGAGGGGAATGATAAGCAACGCGTTGGTCAAGTTGCTTTAGATATTCGTAATTTTAGAAAACCTGAACCTTATAAGGGTAAAGGTGTTCGTTATGATAATGAAGTCATACGTCGCAAAGAAGGCAAGAAGAAATAATGGGTACGCAACGTGAATTACAAACGCGCCGGCGTAGACGGTTGCGTTATCAGCTTCGTCAGAAAGGAAATGGACGTCCTCGTCTTTCAGTCTTCCGTTCTAGCAAAAATATTTATGCTCAAGTGATTGACGATGTTGCTGGTAAAACCTTGGCTGCTGCTTCTACTTTAGATGCTGTAGTAAAAGGACAATTGAAAACTGGAGCTGATATTGATGCTGCTCGTGCTGTTGGCAAATTAATTGCTGAACGTGCAAAAGCTGCTGGGTTGGAACAGGTCGTGTTTGATCGTGGCTCCTATATTTATCATGGGCGTGTAAAAGCGCTTGCTAAGGCTGCCCGTGAGGGCGGACTTGCGTTCTAAGGGAGGTCGCGAATGGCACGTGAAGTAAAAGAAGGCGGTCGCGCAGGACGTGAACGTGAAAATGATGATTTGGTTGATAAACTCGTAACGATTAATCGTGTTGCAAAAGTTGTAAAAGGCGGTCGCCGTTTTGCCTTTGCTGCATTGGTTGTTGTTGGAGATCAACGTGGTCGTGTTGGGTATGGGTCTGGTAAAGCTAGAGAAGTTCCTGAAGCGATTCGTAAAGCAACTGAACAAGCTAAGAAATCAATGATTCGAGTTCCAATGAAAGAAGGCAGAACATTACATCATGATGTTCATGGCTGTTTTGGAGCTGGGAAAGTTATTTTAAGATCAGCAGAAGCAGGAACTGGTATTATTGCTGGTGGTCCAATGCGTGCTGTTTTTGAAAGTCTTGGGATTAATGACGTTGTTGCTAAATCAACAGGTACACGTAATCCTCATAACATGGTAAAAGCAACTTTTGATGCTTTACGTCGTTGTGCAAGCCCTAGAGTTGTTGCAGCAAGACGTGGTAAAAAAGTTTCTGAAATCTTGGGACGTCGTGATACAGCATCTAATGCGCAAAATGCGGAGGCTGTAAATGGTTGATTCTAAAGCTGCAAAAGTAAAAGTCACCCAAGTAGCTTCTGCAATTGGTCGTCAAAAATACCAAAAGCAAACTTTGGTTGGTTTAGGGTTGAATCGTATTGGAGCAACGCGTGAGTTGGAAAATACTCCAGCTGTTCAAGGAATGATCAATAAGGTTCGCCACCTTGTGAAGGTGGAAGGATAATCTAATGGACTTAAATGAACTTCGTGACAACTTGGGCTCTAGATACCGTAAAAAACGCTTAGGTCGTGGTATTGGTTCAGGTAAAGGTAAAACATCTGGTAAAGGTCATAAAGGTCAGCACGCAAGATCTGGTGTTGCAATTAATGGCTTTGAGGGTGGACAACTTCCTCTTTATCGTCGTTTACCTAAAAGAGGGTTTAAAAACATTTTCCGTAAATTATACGCGGAAGTGAACTTAGACACTCTATCTGGAGCGATTGAAAGCGGTAAGTTAAACGCATCTTCTGTGATTAATGAAGAAGCTTTACGTAATATTGGTTTATTTAAAGGTAAAAAATACGCTGGTGTTCGTTTGCTTGCCAAAGGTGCTCTGAATCAAGCTGTTAATATTGAAGTCTCTGGTGCTTCAGTTGCAGCGGTTGAAGCTGTTAAAAAGGCTGGTGGTTCTGTTAAGCTATTAGTGCCTTCTGGGGATGTATCTGCAGATGCCTAAAGTATAACTGTAATATATTACTTGCTTTATCTGATGATCAGAGCTTGCGAGTGTATATTGCATGATAGATCTTAAGGTTAAAAAATACAGCGTCCCGTAATCTTTGCGGTGACGCTGTTTTTTCTGAAAGGATAAGATTATGGCCTCTATGGCCGAGCAATTAGCATCTAATATTAATATCAGTGCTTTTTCTAAAGCAACTGAATTAAAAAAACGCATTTGGTTTACGCTGGGGGCTTTGATTATTTACCGTTTAGGTACGTATATACCTGTTCCTGGAGTTGATGCTGCGATCATGGCCCAATTACTTGCCAAACATCAAGGCGGTATTTTGGGTATGTTTGATATGTTTAGTGGTGGTGCATTAGGTCGTATGACAATCTTTGCATTAAACATTATGCCATATATTAGTGCATCAATTATTATACAGCTGATGTCTTCGGCGATGCCATCACTTGAGGCTTTGAAAAAGGAAGGTGAGCAAGGACGAAAAAAACTCAATCAGTATACACGTTATTTAACCGTTTTTATTGCGTTATTCCAAGCTTATGGCATCGCTGTTGGTCTTGAAAGTATGCATGGACCCAATGGGGCATCTCCTGTTATTGCTGGTGGTTTTTTCTTCATTGCAACTTGTGTAATTACTCTTGTTGGTGGAACCATGTTCTTGATGTGGTTAGGAGAGCAAATTACTGCTCGAGGGGTTGGTAACGGTATTTCATTAATTATTTTTGCTGGTATTGTTGCGAACTTACCTACGGCTTTAGTTAGCTTGTTTAATTTAGGGTATACTGGTGCATTATCTCCTATTTTTGTTGCAATCTTCTTGGTTTTAGCAGCAGTTACGATTGCTTTTATTGTTTTTATGGAACAAGCACAACGACGTGTTGTGATTCAATATCCTAAAAGACAAGTAGGGCAACGGATGTATGGTGGTGATTCTACTCACATGCCGTTAAAGGTAAATACAGCAGGAGTTATTCCGCCTATTTTTGCTTCCTCTGTTTTGCTGATTCCTGCTACTTTTTCTAATTTTTTATCCAATAGCTCTATGCCAAGTTGGTTGGCTTTTTTAGGTCAAGAATTTAGTCAAGGACGCTTTTTATATATGCTGTTTTACGCAATAATGATTGTGTTTTTTGCTTTTTTCTATGCAGCAGTCAGTTTCAATCCTAAAGAAACAGCTGATAATTTACGTAAGCAAGGTGGGTTTATTCCAGGGATTCGTCCTGGAGCAAATACAGCTGCTTATTTTGATACGATTTTGACACGATTGACTACAATTGGTGCGTTATATTTGGTTGCAGTTTGTTTGTTGCCGCAATTTCTAATCAATCATTATAATGTTCCTTTTTACTTTGGTGGAACGAGTTTGATTATTATTGTGTCTGTAACGATTGATACCGTTACACAAGTACAATCTCATTTAGTTGCACATCAATATCAAGGTTTGTTACGTAAATCTCGTGGTGCTAAAGGAAAAAAACGATGAAGTTAGTTTTTTTAGGCCCTCCCGGAGCAGGTAAAGGCACTCAATCTCAACATCTTGCACAAGAATATCATATTGCCCAAATTTCTACTGGAGATATGTTGCGTGCTGAAGTGAAAGCAGAATCAGAGATTGGTAAACTTGCAAAACAAATCATGGATAATGGGGAACTTGTTCCTGATGATTTGATTGTTTCTATGATTAAAAATAGAATCCAAGCCGATGATTGTAAAAACGGTTTTATTTTGGACGGTTTTCCAAGAAGTTTAGGGCAAGCAGAAACTCTAGATAAAATGTTTGCAAGTCAAGGCATGAAACTAGATGCAGTGCTTTCATTAGAAGTTGATGAAGAAGTTTTGGCAGAACGTATTTCTGGTCGTTACAGTTGTGCTAAATGTGGTGCAAGCTATCACAAACAATTTAAGCATCCTAAAGTAGAAGGGGTATGTGACAGTTGTGGTTCAACAGAATTTGTGTCTAGAGCTGATGATAATAAAGAAACAGTTTTGGCCCGATTGGAAACATATCGTAAACAAACTGCGCCATTATTACCATACTATGAGAAAAAAAACTGTTTATATAAAATAAATGGGATGAAAAGCGTGGATGATGTTACAAGAGACATTGACCAAGTTTTAAAAAAAATTAATGTTAGCAACCAGAATTCTTTCTATACAAAATAAATTATTTGTGTTGCGGTATTGACTCTAAAGGCAGTAAGGATATATTGCTGCCTTTATAGGTATTTTAGGTGTTGGCTATTAATATCTTTTAAACATTACTTTGTAATAGTAGTTGTGTTTTTGTTTAGTAGCTGATTGTTAAAGAAATAAGCCTGAATTTTTAGGTTAATTGAGGAGTAAAAGGCGTGGCGCGTATTGCCGGCGTAAACATCCCGACAAATAAACGGGTAGCAATTGGTCTGCGTTATATTTATGGCATTGGGCCTACAAAAGCACAGGAAATTTGTAATAAACTTTCAATTCCTGACGCACGCAGAGTAAATGAACTTTCAGATGATGAGATTCTGAAAATTCGTGAGTTAATTGATAGTGAATATCAAGTTGAAGGTGATCTTCGTCGCGAAGTTGCGATGAATATTAAACGTTTAATGGATTTAGGATGCTACCGTGGTTTGCGCCACCGTCGTGGTTTACCTGTAAGAGGGCAAAGAACCCATACTAATGCGCGTACGCGTAAGGGTAAGGCGGTTGCTATTGCTGGTAAGAAAAAAGCAACACGTTAGTCCCTAGGTTGGTTTTTATTTTTGTAACTAAACAACAGGATAAAAAAAGTCATGGCGAAACCCGCCGCACCGCGTCTTAGAAAAAAAGAACGCAAAAACATTATTTCAGGCGTAGCACATGTATTGTCTACGTTTAATAATACAATGATTACCATCTCTGATGTCCAAGGGAATGCAATTTCTTGGTCTTCAGCAGGGGCACAAGGATTTAAAGGTTCTCGTAAATCTACACCTTATGCAGCACAGGTTGCCGCAGAAGATGCAGGTAAAAAAGCACGTGAACATGGTATGGAAACTCTTGAAATTGAAGTTTCTGGTCCAGGGTCAGGACGTGAAAGTGCACTTCGTGCATTACAGGCTGTTGGTTTTACCGTGACTTCTATTCGCGATACAACCCCTGTACCGCATAACGGATGTCGTCCACGTAAACGACGTCGCGTTTAATGAGTTCCTTAGTTGCTTTTTTAAATATTTTGGAAAAGTAACTAGAGATTAATCCTAATCTTTTGGTTAGGATTTTGTCGCCTCTATGGCAAAATTCTGAATTGAAAGGCCACCACCTTGGTCCTCCAAAAAAACTGGCAGTCTCTTATAAAACCAGAGAAGCTGGAAGTCGAACCGGGCTCGGCGTCATCTAATGTGGCGACCGTGGTGGCGGAGCCACTTGAACGTGGCTTCGGCATGACGCTCGGTAATGCGCTTCGGCGAATACTTCTTTCTTCCCTTCAAGGGGCAGCTGTTACAGCGCTCCGTATTGATGGTGTGCTTCATGAATTCTCATCTGTGAATGGGGTTCGTGAAGATGTTACTGATATTGTGTTGAACGTAAAGCAACTTGCGATTCGTATGCATAGTGAAGGTCCAAAACGTATGATTTTGTCTGCGGTTGGACCAGGACAAGTGACAGCAGGGCAAATCCAAACAGATCATGATATTGAAATTATGAATCCTGATTTGGTTATTTGTACTCTTGATGATGGTGTAAAGCTTGGTATGGAATTTACCGTTTGTATGGGTAAAGGATATGTTCCAGCTGCAGCAAATCGTCAGGAAGACGCACCAATTGGTATGATTCCGATTGATGCAATTTATTCTCCTGTTCGTCGTGTTTCTTATAAAGTTGAACCAACACGTGTCGGTCAGGTGACTGATTTTGACAAATTGTTATTAACTTTGGAAACAGATGGTTCTGTAACTCCTGAGAATGCGGTTGCTTTGGCAGCACGTATTTTACAAGATCAGTTACAACTCTTTATCAATTTTGATGAACCTAAACCTGTTCAAGCCGAAGAGCCTCAAGAAGATCTTCCATTTAATCGTAATTTATTACGTAAAGTGGATGAACTTGAATTGTCAGTTCGTAGTGCTAATTGCTTGAAAAACGATAATATTGTATATATTGGCGATTTGGTACAAAGAACTGAACAGGAAATGTTGCGCACACCTAATTTTGGTCGTAAGTCATTGAATGAAATTAAAGAAGTACTTTCATCAATGGGCTTGTCCTTAGGAATGAATGTGCCTGCATGGCCACCTGAAAATATTGAAGAGTTAGCAAAGCGGCTGGATGAGCTGTTTTAGCATTATGAACAAAAAAGGATAGAATAAATTATGCGTCACGGTATCTCTGGCCGTAAGCTTGGTGTTACGACTTCTCATCGCAAAGCGATGTTTCGTAACATGGCTGTTGCACTAATCAAGCATGAACAAATTACTACAACTTTGCCAAAAGCAAAAGAATTACGCCCAGTTGTAGAAAAATTAATTACTCTTGGAAAACGTGGTGATTTACACGCACGTAGACAAGCTTTTGCTTTATTGCGTGATGAAACAATTGTTGCTAAATTATTTTCAACAATTGCAGAACGTTACAAGGCACGTCAAGGCGGATATAGCCGTGTGTTAAAAGCTGGTGTTCGTTATGGCGATGCAGCAGACATGGCTGTAATTGAACTTGTTGACCGTGATGTTAATGCAAAAGGCTTGGATAGCGGTCCAAAACCAGAAGTAGAAGATGCTGATGATTTTGCTGCATAAGCTTTAGCTTAACAGTATTAAGATTATAAAAAAGAGGCGGGGATAATCCTGCCTCTTTTTTTATTGATACATAATAAACGATATTCATATTTTATTTAGATTACTTGCGTATTACGAAAAATATTTTTACTTTTAAATATTGTGATTATTAAACTGTAAAATAAAGGAGGTAACCATGCCATTAGCAATATGGGCTTTGGCAATGATGACTTTTGGTATTGGTATTACGGAATTTTCAATATCAGGGTTATTACCCTTTATTTCTCACGATTTTTCAATTTCCATTGATGAAGCTGGGTATGCTGCAACGATTTATGCGTTGGGTGTTTTTTTATTTACTCCAATTATTGTGATTGTGGGGGCAAAGATTCCTCAGAAAAAAATGTTACTTATATTAGTTGGATTTTTTATCTGTGGAAATTTAATTACAGCGTGGTCACCTTATTTTTTTGTAACATTAATTGGACGCTTTATTACGTCGCTTGCACATGGTGCGTTTATTGGAATTGGTTCTTTGATTGCTGTTGAATTATGTAAAGGCAAAGAGACTGCTGCGATTTCTTTTATGTTTAGTGGTTTGACACTTTCAACATTAATTGGAACACCATTAGTTACTTATTTAGGGTATAGAATTTCGTGGCACTTTGTTTTTTATATGATTACGTTGATTGGAATTATTGCTTTTATTGGTGTGGTTAAACTGGTTCCTGCTAAGATTAAAAGAGAAGATGAGCCAGAATTCCATCTTGGGCGTGAATTTTCTGTTTTTAAAGATATTGATGTTTTGATTGCAATGGCAATAACGGTACTAGGACCTGCTGCTTTTTTTACTTCTATTACTTATATTTCACCTGTTGTAACGAAAGTTGCAGGATTGCATGATACAGCCGTACCCTGGACTTTATTTGTGTTTGGGTTGGGACTTTGTATAGGCAATATTTTAGGAGGAAAACTAGCGATAAAATCTTTGATGTCAGTTTTGCTTCCCAGTTTATTATTGCAAGCAGTGATGTTGCTTGTTTTATATTTTATGGCTGCCAATCAATATATTTTATTTATTAGTGTCTTTTTAATTGCAGCCTTTGGGTTTGCAACAGTTTCACCTATTCAACATTTGGTGATGAGTAAAGCACGCCAAGCAGGGGCGGCTAATCTTATTTCTTCTTTTAATATTGGAATGTTTAATCTTGGAAATGCATTGGGGGCATGGATAGGTGGTTTGGCAATTGCTTGTCATTTTGGATATGCTTCACCTAATGTTGCGGGGGCAATTTTATCAATTGCTGCTTTTTTATTAGGATTAATTTCTTATTTTAGAGGAAAAAAGAGGCAGCTTATTGTTAATCCTTAAATAATTCAAAGACAAACTTTCTTGCTTTTTGGATAAAAGAAGAAAGCTTATCTTTTAAATGGTTAATTTGGATTTTTTTGAATAAAGGGTGGAACAAAAGGTAAGTTGGATGTTAATGAAGATCGGCTTGGTAAACGTTTATCATTCCATCCACCCCCTAGATTTTGAATTAAGAGCACACTGTCCACCATACGTTGTTGTTGGATTCCAAGAGCCGTTTGTTGATTACTAAGGGATGTGATTTGTTGCGTGACAACTGTTGTATAATCTTCCGTTCCAAATTTATATTGATTGAGTGCTACTTGAACGGTTTGATTAGCCAATTTTACGGCTTCTTGTTGTTGAGTATATTGTTCTTCTAAAATACGAAGATTAGATAATTGATCTTCAACACCTTGTATTGCTTCAAGGACTGTTTGGCGATAAGTCGCAACAGCCATGTCATATTGAGCTTCAGCTTGTTTTACAAGGGATGTTCTAGAACCACCATCAAAAAGTGTCTCAGATGCAGAGGCTCCTAAAGACCAAATACGATTAGCAACTTGGATTAAACTGCCAACGGGGTCGCCTGTATAACTTAAATTCGCGGTTAAGGTTACATCGGGATAGAATGCAGCGATAGCAGCGCCAATTTGTGCATTTTGTTCTTGCATTTTTCTTTCCGCAGACGCGATATCGGGCCTACGCTGTAATAGAGTTGCAGGAACAGCCACTGGAATAGCAGGAACCGTAAAACTTAATTTACCATGCGGAATATTAACTTCAGCAGGAGGTTTTCCGATTAAAATTGCAATAGCATGCTCGTACTGAGCTCTGGCAATACCAGCTTGCGTGAGTTGTGCTTTGGTTTGTTGTAATTGTGTTTTTGCTTGTAAAAGAGCTGTGGGTTCAATGGTTCCAGCGTTATGTTGATTTTGGGTTACCCGTAATGAAGCTTCATAAAAATCGACATTTTGTTGAAGCAAATCAATAAGGGAATCTTGATAACGTAGGTTAAAATATGTTTGTGCAAGTTGGCTTTGATAAGAAAGACGAGCATTGGCTAAATCTGCAGCGCTTGCTTGGGTTGAAGCAACTTGACTTTCTGTATTTCTTCTAATTTTCCCCCATAAATCTAAATCCCAGCTGGCAGCTGTTTGTAAAGCATATGTATTTTTTGTTTGTCCCTTTGCATAGCTGATATTTCCACCACTACCAATACTGGTTGCACCCCCACCATTTCCTTGGCGATTAAAGCTGGGGCTCATTGTTAATGTTGGAAAGAATCCTGCCCTTGTTTGATCAATTAAAGCTCGCGCATATCGGTAAGAGGCTTCTGCTTGTTTTAAATTCTGATTTGAAATATCAATTTGTTCTTCTAATTGGTTTAATAAAGGATCATTGTAAATTTGCCACCATTCACCTTTAGTGGCAGAAGCAAGATCAGGATCGGCAGCAACCCAACCAGAAACAGGTTTTAACTCTTTAAATTGGGGTGAAATAATTGCAGAAGGGCGGTGATAATTGGGACCCGCCATACAGCTGCTTAGTGAGAGAACACAAGCTATTGATACATTTTTGAAGATAGGTTTTTGATAGAATGATAAAAACGAAAAAGACAGATTACGCACGTTGTTGCCCTTTGTGTTTTAAGGAAAAGCGTTTAAAAGGACGCCATTGACGCAGTTTATCCATATAAAGATAAATGACAGGCGTTGTATATAAAGTAAGAGCTTGACTCATGATTAGCCCACCAACAATCGCGATACCAAGAGGGCGGCGTAGCTCATTTGCATAGCCACTGGTAACAATCAGAGGGACACTGCCAAAGGCAGCAGCAATCGTTGTCATCATAATTGGACGAAAACGAAGCTTACATGCAAGGATAATTGCTTCTCTTGCGCTCATATTATCCATCTTCTCGGCATTAATCGCAAAATCGACGAGTAAAATAGCATTCTTTTTAACAATACCAATTAACAAAATAATACCAATTAAGGCGATAATTGTGAATTCTTGTCCAAAAAGATCTAAGGCAAGTAAAGCACCAACCCCTGCGGAGGGGAGTGTTGAAAGAATAGTAATGGGATGGATATAGCTCTCATATAAAATTCCCAACGTTACATAAACGGCAAGAATAGCCGCAAAAATTAGAGCAATACTATTGCTGTTATTTTTTTGAAATTGTGCTGCATTTCCAGCAAAGCTTCCTGAGATATTTTTAGGGAGGTGAATATTTACAGTTTCGGATTTAATGAGTTGAATCGCATCACTGAGTGATTTGCCTTTGGTGAGGTTAAAAGAAACAGTTGCGGATACAAACAATCCTTGGTGATTGACACTGAGGGACGTTAAAGCTGGTTTTTTATGACTCACAATGGATAATGGAACCATTGTTTCGCTGTTTGTGGAAACAGCAGAACCATTTGATGCGCCATTTCCACCTGCTAATTGGTTGGCAATTTGGTTTTTGAAATTTTGTTCATTGACTTGGTCTGCTTGGCTAAGGCTATTATTGCTTGAGACACGAATAGTATTTGATGTTGCACCACCACCAGCGGTTCCTCCAGAAACGCTAACCCATGTTTGTTTTAAAACATTGGAATTTTGTGCGAATTTTGGATCAACTTCCATAATGACACGATATTGGTTTAAAGGATTATAGATTACAGATGCCGCTCTTTGGCCAAATGCATCATAGAGTGTGTTGGAAATTAATTGTGGTGTAATTTGAACACGGGGTGCTGTATCTCGTAAAATATCGATATCGACTGCTTCACCTCCTTGTTGAACATCAGAAGAAACATCACGGACAATATCAGGATGTTTTTGTAAGGCACTGACGAGTTTAGGCATCCACTCATATAAATCTTTGGAGGAGTCACTTTGTAATGTATATTGATATTCAGCATTACTAGAGCGTCCACCAGAACGAACAAGGCCAGGAATAGTGATATAAAATTTAGCTCCTACTAAATTATTTAAACTTTGTGAAAGGCGTGCGACAGTTTCTTGGATTGTATCTTTTCGATCGCTTTTATCCCGAAGCTGTATAAAGACATTTCCTTGATTGACGGCTCTGCCCCCTGTAAATGCAGAAATAGATTGAACATCTTTATCTTTAATAATGATTTTTTGTACTTCAATGATTTTTTTTCTCATATTTTGAAAAGAGATAGATTGGTCACCTTGGAGGTGGCACATAAGAATTCCAGTATCTTCTTCGGGGAAAAAGCCTTTTGGCATCGTGATAAAAAGAAAAATCATTAAGATAATTGTTGCAGGAAGAGAAAGCGTAACTAAAACTGGATGTTTTAAAGCAGTTTTTAACGTTTCTTGATAAAAAACACTAAGGCCATTTAAAAAGGCTTCACACCCATTGTTAATTTTATCTTTAAATGTATGTTTTGCTATTGGGTTTTTAGGTGATGGGCGTGATAGCATATAAGCGCACATCATTGGTGTTAACGTTAAAGATAGTAACATAGATGCCAATAAAGCAATTGACAATGTCATGGCAAATTCATGAAATAATTTACCCACCATTCCCCCCATAAAGAGGATGGGTACAAAGACAGCAATCAAAGAAACAGTGATTGAGATAATTGTAAAGGAAACTTCTTTTGCACCATAAAGAGCTGCTCTTTTTGGGGATATACCTGTTTCAATATGACGGTTAATATTTTCCAAAACAACAATAGCATCGTCTACTACAAATCCTGTTGAAATTGTCAAAGCCATTAAAGAAAAATTATTTAATGAATAATCTAATAATTTCATGACGCCAAAGGTGGCAATAATGGATGCTGGAACGACTATGGCAGGGATAATGAGTGAACGTAAATCTCGTAAAAAGAATAATACAACGATCACGACCAAGATTACAGATAATACTAATGTCAGTTGGGTATCTGCTAAAGATGCACGAATAGTTAAAGAACGATCAACAGCAATATGGATTTGTGTATCAGATGGTAAGGCTGATTGTAAAAGAGGTAGTCTAGCATTAATAGCATCGGTTGTTTCGATGATATTTGCCCCTGCTTGAGGAAAAACAATCGCAATAATTGAAGGATTATTATTATAAAAACCTGCATTATGGATATCTTCAACACTATCCGTAATATTTGCGACATTTTTTAACATTACAGGGGCATTATTACGATATGCAATGACAATGCTTTGATAGTCTTTGGCTTGCGGTGCTTGGTCATTAGTGGCGATTTGATAGCGTTTATCGCCTTCATCAATAAATCCTTTAGGGGTATGGGCATTGGTTGAGGCAAGTGCAGCTCTGACATCTTCAAAGCCAATGCCATATTTAAATAAAGGAAAAGGATTTAAATCAATACGAACTGCGGGGAGAGAGCTGCCTCCAATTTCAACTTCTCCAACGCCTTCTACGGCAGAGATTTGTTGTTGTAAAACATTAGTTGTATAATCATAAAGCTGCGCCAGTGTTTTGGTTTTTGAGGTAATCGCAATAACCATAATGGGTGCAGCAGCAGGATTCATTTTAAAATAAGAAGGGTTTGACCGCATAGAAGAGGGTAAATCCGCTCTGGCGGCTTGTAAAGCGGCTTGAACGTCTCGGGCAGCACTATTCACATCGCGGGATAAGTCGAATTGCATAATAATTCTGACTTGCCCTTGGGTAGATTGGGATGTCATTTCATTCGTGCCAGGGATTTGTCCCAACCGTTTTTCAAGAGGCGCAGCAATAGAAGATGCAATTTCTTCGGGCGTACCCCCAGCCTGTTGTGCCATAATCATAATGACAGGCATATCGACATTTGGCAAATCAGCAATAGGTAATAAACGATAGCCTAAAATACCGCTTAGTACCAAAGCGATGGTTAAAAGAATAGTGCCAATTGGACGTTTAATAAAAAGCTTGGATATATTCATCGTCCAGCTTTCTGCGTTATTTGTTTTTGGCGATAACGAGATACTGTGCGTTTACGAAACCACAAGCTTAATCTTTCCATATATAAATAGACAACAGGAATGGTAAATAATGTTAAAAGTTGACTGGCAACTAATCCCCAAAAGATACAAATCCCTAAAGGATGGCGTAATTCTGATCCTGTCCCTGCTCCTAACATCATGGGAATAGCGGCAAACATTGCCGCAAGAGTTGTCATTAATATCGGACGAAAACGCAGTAAGGCAGCTTGATGAATCGCTTCTAAAGGAGATTTCTTTTCAATTCTTTCTGCTTCTAATGCAAAATCAATCATCATAATTGCGTTCTTTTTTACAATTCCGATTAACAAAACAATACCAATAATGCCCATAATGTCTAGATTACTGCCATCCATCCACAAAGCAATTAAGGCACCGATGGCCGCAGAGGGTAATGTTGAAAGAATGGTAATGGGATGAATAAAACTTTCGTATAAAATTCCTAATACAATATAAACAGCAACAACGGCAGCAATAATTAAAAATAATTCATTACTTAGACTTTTTTCAAAAGCAGAGGCAACACCTTGGAAATTAATCATAAAGCTTTTGGGTAAGTTTATTTCTTTTTCTGCTTGGGTAATGGCTTGGGTTGCATCCCCTAAAGAAGCATGATTGGCAACGTTAAAGGAAATTGTAGTTGCAGGGAATTGTTTGTAATGTGTGATTAATAGAGGGGAGGTTGTATAGTTGACCGTAGTTACCCCCAGTAATGGAACAAGACCTGCGGTTGGATTGCGTGTGGGACCGCTGGTACTGGTAGAAGAAGAGCTGCCACTGAGTCCAGGAAGGTAAAGTTGACTTAATGATTTGATTTTCTTTTGAAATTTAGGATCCGATTCAAGAATAATTCTGTATTGATTGGATTGTGTATAAATTGTTGAAACCTGACGTTGTCCGAAAGAATCATATAAAACATTATCGATGGTTTGTGGTGTGATAGAGTATCTGGCACCTGTCGTTCGATCCAAGAGAATATTTGCAACAGGGCCTTCTGCTTGTAAATCAGAGGTTACATCAGTTAAAATTGGATTTTGTTTTAGTTTTTCTATTAATCGTGGCACCCAAATTTTGAATTGCTCATAATCTGGATTTTCCAATAAAAACTGATATTGTGTGGCACTAAAAGAAGTTTCTAAAGATAAATCTTGCACAGGTTGTAAGTATAATTGAGTGCCAATAATTTTATGGGCAGCAGCAGTGATTCTTTTGGCAATTTTATCAGCTGTAGCAGAACGTTGGCTGCGCTCTTTTAAGTTAATAAGAAAGCGCCCTTGATTAATGGTCATGTTTTGACCATCAATTCCAACAAAAGAAGATAAGCTGGTAACATCTGGATCTTGCAAAATAATATTTGCTAATTCTTGTTGTTTTTTTGAAACGGCTTGTAAAGAAGATGTTTGAGACATAACAGACATGCCTTGCAAAATGCCGTTATCTTGTGTGGGGAAAAAGCCTTTTGGAATATAATAAGCTAAAACAACAGTTAATAGTAAAGTGCAACCTGTTATAAATAAAGTAGTCGGTTGATGTCTAAAAACAAATTGTAGGCCTCTGTCATAAAGGGCGATTACTTTATGAATGATTTTATCAAAGAAATGTTCTTTTTGAGTTGTTTCTGTTTGTTCTTGTAACATGCGCGCGCATAACATTGGCACAAGTGTTAAAGAAACGATTGCTGAGATAATAATGGTTACAGATAATGTCACAGCGAATTCATAAAATAGCCGTCCAATAACATCGCCCATAAAAAGCAAAGGGATTAAAACAGCAATTAATGAAATAGTGAGCGAGATAATGGTAAATCCAATTTCTGCTGATCCTTTAAGAGCAGCAGTCATGCGATCTTCACCCTTTTCGATATAACGGCTGATATTTTCGATCATCACAATCGCATCATCAACGACAAATCCTGTGGCAATCGTTAATGCCATTAAGGATAAGTTATCTAAAGAAAAGCCGAGCAAATACATAATTGCTGCAGAGCCAATGATGGACAAAGGAACGGAAAGGCTAGGAATAATGGTGGCAGAAATATTTTTTAAGAAAATAAAGATCACACCAATAACCAAAATGATTGCCAATAATAATTCTAACTTAACATCATGTACAGAGGCACGGATAGTAATTGTACGATCCGTTAAAGGGGTTAAGGAAATACCAGAAGGTAAAGAACTTTCTAACTGGGGCAGGATGCTTTGAATATTATCGACGACATCAATAACATTGGCACTAGGTTGACGTTGTACATTTAAAATCAAAGCAGGTGTTTTATTCGCCCAAGCTTGTAATTGTGTATTTTCTGGTCCTTGAATAACAGTTGCAACATCGCGTAATCGAACAGGTCCTCCGTTACTGTAAGCAATGATTTGATTTAATAATTGGTCAGTATTTTGAATTTGCCCATTGATTTGGAGCGTAATAGAGCGTTGTGGACCGTCAAAGTTTCCTGTTGGAGAATTGACATTGACATTGCCAATGGTTGTGCGAACGCTGTCTAAATCTATTCCATAAGAAGTAAGTTTTGGAATGTTCATCTGTACACGTATAGCTTTGCGCTGTCCCCCTGATAAGGTAACCAATCCAACCCCAGAAATTTGGCTAATTTTAGACGCTAATCTTGTGTTTACATAATCTTCAACTTCGGTCAAAGGCAGTGTAGAAGAAGTAATTCCCAAAGTAAAAATAGGGGTGTCTGCGGGATTGACTTTGGCATAAATCGGTGGGGTAGGTAAGTCAGTGGGCAGCAAGGAATTGGCTTGATTTATTCCTTCTTGTACTTCTTGTGCCGCTACATCCATAGACATATTCAAGCTAAAACGTAATGTAATGACTGATGCCCCGCCTGATGATTGAGATGTCATTTCATCTAATCCAGGGATTTTGCCTAATTGTGTTTCTAGTGGTGCGGTCACAGAAGTCATCATGACTTCAGCACTAGCACCAGGATAAAAGGTGCTAACCGTAATCGTAGGATAATCGACTTGAGGTAAAGCAGATAATGGCAAAAAGCGATAACCCAATATTCCGCAAATCAGAATAGCAAGCATGAGCAAGGTTGTTGCTACAGGGCGCAGAATAAACAGGCGTGAAGGATTCATCAGAATTTATCCAAAATTAAATAAGAATAGTAAAAATTATTTAGAATCATTAGGAATAGTAACTTTGGCACCATCGCGAAGTTGATCTATACCATCTGTTACAACTTTATCGTTTGTCTTTAATCCTTTTTCAATGACAGTATGCTCTCCGTCATTATATCCTGTTGTAATATTTTGTAGTTTTACAGTGGAATTATTCTGTACGATATAAACAAAAGAACCATTAGGACCTGTTTGAATTGCATTGTTTGGCACAGTAAGAACATTATGCAGGGTGTTGACCAAGATATGTGCATTGACAAATTGATTAGGGAACAATTCCCAATTTGCATTTGGAAAAATAGCGCGCATACGTACAGTGCCTGTAGATGTATCAATTTGGCTGTCTATAACACTCGTTTTTCCATCGGCTAACTTTGTTGTATTATCGCTATTCCAAGCCTCAACAGAGAGGTCAGGTTGTTTTTTGAGCGCTTCTAATACCATGCTGAGCTTATTTTCAGGAACTGTTAAAATAACGGAAATAGGGGTCATTTGTGTTAAAATAGCAATGCCGTTGCTTTGACCTTCTGTAACATAATTCCCTGCATCAACTTGTCTGATTCCGATGCGACCATCAACAGGGGCACGAATATGAGAATACATAATATTCAATTCTTGCTGCTTAATGAGTGCTTGATCTACTTTGATTTGCCCTTCTAATTGGGCGACTTTATATTGTTGATCCTGGGCGGTCATCGGGGCAATACTGTTTTGCTTTAAAAGTTGTTGATAGCGCGCATTATCTAATTTTGCTTGTTTTAATGAAGTTTCATCAGATTTTAATGTTCCCTCATATTGTGCTTTAAGAGCTTCATAGGGGCGTGGGTCGATTAATGCGAGCAAGTCATTCTTTTTAACCATCTGTCCTTCAGTAAAATATACTTGCTGTAAATATCCTGAAGTTCTAGCTGGAACGGTAATGTTCGCAATAGGAATAACCGTGCCAAGTTCAGTAAAAATAATAGGAACATCTTGATTTTTTGCTACAGCAACGGCGACAGGCTTAGGTAATGTTGCTGTTTTTTTTTCTGGTGTAAAAAAGGCAGAATGTACAAAGCGATATCCAATGACCAGAATGATGATAAGAATAAAAAATAAAAAGAATCTTTTTATCCATCGATAATTGTGTGGAGTAGAAGAAACGGAATTTTCTGTATTATGATCATTTTGGGATGAAGTGGGCGATGACATTAATTTCACGATCTTTTTATAAGTTTTATCAAAATAATTATTTAATATATTTATTTACGTCTTATTTGCATACAAATAATGATAATTTTATGACATAATAAGCAGAAAATATTTTATTTAATAAAGAGATCCAAAATATTAAAGTATTTATTATTAGAAACAATATATTATTTAAAATTTTTTTACTCAAAATTTAGGATATTTAGGATTGAGTATGGACTTTATGAGCGACTATTGCCATAATTGAACTGTTTAAGATATATCAAAATTTTGTTTGAAAAGGATATTTTATATGAGTAAAGATTTGAAAGATTCAGCAAAAGAAGTTGGTGATAAAGTTGAAGCTGCTGTTGAACAAGGCAAAGAGCAATTAAAAGATACAACACATAAAGCACAAGATAATTTGCATGATTTAAAAAATGAAGCAAAAGATACATTCCATGATGTTAAAAACAGTGCAAAAGATAATTTTCATGATCTAAAAAATGAAGCAGATAGCCATTTTTCTAGCTTCAATGATAGAGTGGAAGATTTTGCAGCGACTGCTGAAGATGAATTTAATCGTTTATATGGTCAAGAAGGAAAATTAGAATCTTTGGTTAATTTTGTTCGTGATCGGCCAATTTTATCTTTAGGGTCTGCTGCGATTTTAGGAATTATTTTAACAAAATTATTAAAATCTTGTTGTCGTAAACATCGTTAATTTTGTTAGCACTTTAAAAAAATAAGGCTGATTTTTCTATATTAAAAAAGAAAAATCAGCTTTTTTTTTAAATTTTAAATTTTCCCTCTATTTTTTTGCGACTCGTTGAGTATATTATGGTTTTGTTTAAAATCGATACAGAGTACGTAATTATAAATGCAATATGCAATAGAAATCGCAGGTGTTGACGAGGTAGGGATTGGGTGTATTGCTGGCCCCGTTGTGGCAGCAGCAGTGACCTTTAGGGGACTTGTACCCAAAGATTTGCTGCATTATTTAGATGATTCAAAGAGAGTAAAACCTGTTTTAAGAGAGAAAATCTTTCATCGTCTTATAAATTTACCACAAACTTATGTTGGAATTGCTGCGGCTTCTGTTTCTGAAATTTTAATTTTAAATATTAAAAAAGCTGCTGCATTAGCAATGCAAAGAGCTGTTCGCAAGCTATCTCTGTTTCCTAAACTTGTATTTGTTGATGGGAATTCTGCCCCTGATTTTGGATGTATGACACAACCCATTATTAAAGGAGATGGACTTTCTTTTTCTATTGCTGCGGCATCAATTATTGCAAAAGTTATTCGTGATCGTTTGATGTCTCGTTTATCTAAAAAATGGCCAGCTTATGGTTGGGATAAAAATGTAGGTTACCCAACAGAATTTCATCGTCGTGCTTTGTCAGAATATGGATGTTCTCCACATCATCGACAAGGGTTTGTAACTGTTAAACAACTTTCTTTTAAAATGCTTTTAAAAAATAATGAGGCGACATTCGTGTCGAAAAAACTATGAGTGGTGCTGTCATGTTAGATCTTCCTTTAGATCAAGTGGTAAAGGGAGAATGTATTCAGGTCATGAAAAAGCTGCCATCGGCATCGATTGATTGTATTTTTGCTGATCCTCCTTATAATTTGCAGTTGCAAGGAGAGTTGCGTAGACCAGATGATACAATAGTTGATGGCGTAACTGAGGAATGGGATAAATTTCAAAGTTTTGCTGTTTATGATCAATTTTGTCGGGATTGGTTGAAAGAATGTCATCGCTTATTGCGTAAAGATGGAACCATTTGGGTTATTGGCTCTTATCATAATATTTTCCGTATTGGCACGATCCTACAAGATCTAGGTTTTTGGATCTTAAATGATATTATTTGGCGCAAATCTAATCCAATGCCGAATTTTAAAGGTCGTCGTTTTACCAATGCTCATGAAACTTTAATTTGGGCGGCTAAAGGTGCAGATAGTAAATATCGTTTTAACTATCAGGCAATGAAAACATTGAATGATGATATTCAAATGCGCTCAGATTGGTTTTTACCATTATGCACAGGAAATGAACGTCTTCGTAATGAACATGGGTTAAAATTGCATCCGACACAAAAGCCTGAGAGTTTGCTGTATCGTGTGCTTTTATCGTCGACAAATATTGATGATGTTGTTTTGGATCCTTTTGCAGGAACAGGAACGACTTTGGCAGTTGCCAAGCGTTTACAACGTCGGTTTATTGGGATAGAACGTCATCCTGATTATTTAAAAGCGGCAAAAGCACGTGTAGAAATAGAAACACCATTACCTGTAAAAGATATTAAAATTTCACCTGCAAAACGTGAAATTCCAAGAGTTCCTTTTGGCAATTTAATAGAACAAGGTTTTATTCAACCTGGTACAGTATTAATGGATCGTCAAAGGCGTGTATTTGCGACGGTGACGTCTGACAGTACGATCGTGAGTGGTAATCAGAGAGGATCTATCCATAAAATAGGTGCTGTTGTGACAAATGCACCCTCTTGTAATGGATGGACATTTTGGCATTTTGAAAAAGACGGTGCTTTACATGCTTTGGATGTATTACGCACCGAATATAATCAAGCCATGGAAAAAAAATAGATTATTTATTTTGGAATCCTAAGAAACCAATATCTGGCTTAGGGGTTCCTCCATTTTGGGTAATATAAGAAGATGATCCATTGGAAGCCGTCATTGTGCCGCGTTTATTCTTGCCTTTAACGGACATGCGTGCTTTTCCATCTTTAACAGTAATTCCTGAACCTTGAGTAGAAACGCTGGCGAGTTGTTGTGGAGAGTTATTATATCCGCGCATTGATAATAGTAGGAATGTAATGCGATCCCTATTTAAATCAACGGACATTTCTAAAGGGGTTTGGCCTAAAATATTTTCCGCATGTAAATCTGCACCTCGTCCTAAAGCATTTTGTGCTTGGCGCAAATTGCCAACATTGATCGCTTCAAAAAGCATTTGGGTTGGATTACTGTCCTTATCCCCAGGATTTGCGCTATCGTCATCGTCATCAGAATTTTGTTGTGCTTTTGGCTGATGTTGCTGGGGTTGTTTTTGTGTATGTGGATGTCCAGTGACTGTTTGAGCAACCGCAGAAACAGGTGAAAGAAGCATCGCCATACAGGCAGAGCCCAGCAATAAAGAGAAGAAAGGCAATAAACGAGGTTGAGAGTTCATGATGCTATTTCCCATGGCATTAAAATCGATCCTAGACAGTAGTTTTTTCTGAGTATCAAATCAAGTCCTAATATCATTATCTGTTTAAGAAAAACTTTCCCTATACCATGCCATAAAAATGCTTATTAATCCAATAGTTAAGGCTAGCCAAGGGGATAAAATATGATGAATAGATTGTTTTGTTGTTGTATAGGTTACATGTTCTGGGAAGCGCATTGTGCTTGGATTGCTTGTTATATTTTTATTTTTTACAATTTTAATAGTGGGTATTGTCAAGTGATCAGGGTGATCTCCTAACCAATAAATACCGCCATGATGTTGCAATAAAGAAGATAGTTTTTGTCCAGTAACAGCAATATCTGTCATTTCAGTTGGATCAGAAGATTGTGGTGCAGCATAGGCTGTTAAAGAGCCATTGGTAATTTTCCATATCCCATCTTCTTTTGCTGGAATGGTCGCTGTTACCTCACCATTTTCTATCGTTTTAAATGGTAATGGTTGTACAACACCAGAAGGGGACGTGACGGTAAAATCTTGATTGTCTATATTATTTTTGAGTGTGTGCCACTCCACCGTTAATTTTTGATCTTTAATAAATGCAGAAAGTTGTTCTTCTTCTAATTCAGGTTCTTTCATTAACCAATGAGAAAGACGACGAAGTAACTCTGCCTGAGGACCATTTTCATTGCTACCTTTTGACCATAACCAGATTTGATCTGACAATAATAAGGCAACGCGACCTTTATCTACGCGATTTAAGATCAGTAATGGAGATTGATCGGGTGTTTGCATCAAGACTTCACCCTCTGTATGATCTGCTTTCAGGTAACGATACCAAGATCCCCATGTCGAACTTTCTTTGTTCAATCCTTTGGTAACAGGATGTTTTTGACCCAAATTAGTAAGCTCTGGTTTAAATTTTTGCTTAATAATGTCTGTTTGTGATGAAACAGTAGCAGGTAATATCGATCGTAAGGGGGAATTTTGTAATGAAAATTGTTGTGCAAATTCTGGCCCAGAGATGAGTAATAAACCACCACCGTTTTTAACGTAATTCGTAATACTGGCAATATAGTAAGAAGGCAATGTATAACGATTTTCGAAGCTATCCAAAATAATCAAATCAAATTGGCTGATTTTTTGCATAAATAATTCGTTGATTGGAAAAGGAATTAAAGCAAGCTCTGAATCTGGAATATTTTCATTTTGCTCGGCTGAACGTAAAATCGTAAAATGAACAAGATCGACAGAAGGATCAGATTTAAGTAGGCTTCTCCATGCACGTTCGCCTTGATTAGGCGCACTGGAAACCAATAATACACGCAGTTTATCTCGAATACCGTGAATATAAAGGGTTTGGTGATTATTAATTTCAGATATTTCATCTTTTAAAGGGGAAACAGACAATCCTATAAGGTTTTTCCCTGTATGGGTTACTGGAACAGTAATATTTTGTGGCTTACCAACAGGAACTTGCATAGTGATGGGCTGCTTATCCTCTTGCATAATGGTTAAGGTGGCGTTTCCTTCTTGTGGAGTGCCTGTATTATTTATTTGAACTTGGATTGTCGCTTCTTTACCTATAATCGTATAAGCAGGGGCATGAATAATTTTTAAAGAACGATCGGTTTGCTCTTTGGATGCAGGGAGTAATGCATAAATAGGAATTGTTTTTTGATTAGGCAGCGTTAGAAATTTAGGAAATTCTTTTGGGACATCATTGACCTGCCCATCTGTTACTAAAATGACGCCTCCTAGTTGAGATGCAGGAATTTCGTCCGTTGCTTTTTGAATCGATTGAAAAAGTTGGGTGCTTTGTTGATAGGCATTATGAACAGGAACAATTTTTGCTTTTACATTCTTAGGAACTTTATTTTGCAGCTGTTGTAACGCTTCATTTGCAATTTTTGTGCGATTACCAATCGACATAGAGTCCGATTGATCCATCACGATTAAAATTGTTTCAGGTAAAATTTGCTGATGATTTTTGAGGACCATTGGCCCTGATAACCAGATGAGCAAGATTAAACAGGCTAAAAATCGCCAGATCAGCCCTTTATAGGATCTATTCAGTAAGCTGAACAGCAACACCAGTAAGCAGAGAATGGCAAGTACAAGAATTCCCCAAAAGGGCAATAATGGATCAAAGTGAAGATTCAATGAAGAAAAGGATTGAGACATTATTGTTGTTTCCCTAATTGCTTTAGCAAGGCAGAAACATGAACTTGATCTGCTTTATAACTGCCTGTTAATGCATACATCACCAAGTTTAATCCAAAACGATAACTTAAATTACGTTGTTGTTCCGTATTTGGAAAAATAGGATATGCAGGATTATTTCCTGATGCCACAGCCCATGCATGTGCCCAATCATTTTCCCCCACGATAACAGAGCTTACCCCATCATTGACCAAAGGATTACTTTGAGCAATCCAGACAGGCATTGCATTATATCGTCCTGGAAAATCATGCAGGATATAAAAAGTTCTGCTGAGTAAATCTTTGTCTGATAATTGTGATAAAGCAGGGATCTTAAGGCCTTCAGTTGCATTTTTTAAAGCCTCCGAAGTGCCCGAGGCTTCACCAGCAAATTGATCGGGGTGTGATGCTTCTATGCTAGAGCTAGAATCATGACCTTGTGTATCCAAAACCAGTAATCCACCATGAGCAAGATAATCGTTTAACGCATCATTGCGTTTAGGATCAGGTTGTAATCCAGCTGTAATCGGCCAGTAAAGAAGGGGATAAAAGGCAAGTTTATCTTTGGTTGGATCAACGCCTTCTGGGGCAGATAATTGTAAAGAGGTTCTTTCATTAATAAATTGGGATAAGCCTTCTAACCCTTGTTTTGAAGCCAAATTAATCGCTGGGTCAGGGGTTAGAATATATGCCAATCGTGTATTTAATGCAGCTTGTGGAACGGTTGTAGCAAGCGTGGATTGTGCAAAACCATTGTTGTTAAAGCAAATCAAAGCAAGAATTATGACCATTGTTGAAGTTTTGATTTTATTGATATAACCACGTAAGAATAGGCTGGCCAAAATATCGATTAAAATCAAAATTATACTTATGATAATGAACAAACTACCCAAAGTATATGATAGGGAAATGCTGCCTAAAGTAATGATTTTTCCAATAGGTTTAGAAGCTTTGAGGCTAGGAACATGATCGCCTAAATTGACAGCAATATTGGTTCCTGTATTACCGTATAGTCCTGGTGGATGTTCTGGGGAAATAATCAGCTTTTGCAATTGATCGAAAGAGACCGATTTTGCATAAGGGGAAGGGGCTTGTAACGCACCATGACTATTTAACGTTAAAATAGGGTTTAAGATTTCCCCTGTTTGTGTGGATTGAACACCAAAAGATAGCTCAATTAAACGATCTAACATATCTTCGAATAAGCTAGAGAGCGGTAAAGATGACCAATCAGGAGTACTATTGGTATGAAATAAAATCACTTGCCCTTTGCCAACAGAGCGGTGGGTGACTAAAGGGGTTCCATCTTCTAATTTTGCCCATACATATTTATCATTATCCAAAGTAGGCTTAACCAAAATTTGCCTATTAACGGTTACATCTTGAGGGATACTTAAACCATTAAAAGGGGAGTCTTTTGCAAAAGGAGCTATTTTTTGAGGTTTTTCCCAAGTCATTGCTCCGCCTAATTCTCTGGTACCTTGTAACAAAGGTAGTGGAATTAAAGGGGTTTCTTGTTGGTTTAAAGTGCTGCCTGCCAGTAAATCACCAGAAAAACGGATGAGCATTCCTCCATTTTCTACCCAGTTTTGGAGTTCTTTTTCAGATTGTGGATCAGAGAAAAGTGTATCAGGAGCAATGATTACGGATAAAGGTTGAGATAATAATTGATGGATAGAACCTTCCTTGAGGTCTCCCAAAGGTGAAAGAGCTTTTTTAAGATAATATAGAGAGCCAGTAAAAGGTGTGTTGGTGTTATTAGAGGCCGAAATGAAACCAATGATATGTTTTCGGTTGCGTGCGTCTAAAAGGTAAACCCCACCAGCACCAGCATAATTGGCAATTTGTAGATAATCGACTTTATTCCGAGCTTCTAAAGGAAGTGTCAGTTCGATATCGCTTTGTGATGTATTTGCAGGAATAGTTTTTTGTATAGAGGTGAGCAACATTCCTTGCTGCGTATAAGCTTGCAAGGTTATTTGTTGTGGAATTGGGCGAGGGAGTAATGCAATAGATTGTGTAAAGCCATTTTGTGTAGGGCTATTTTTTGTTAGCAAAAGCGTGGATAAATTCTCTTCCTGAGAGCGAATTTCATATAAATTTGTATGTTCTGTTAGTTTCTTTTGAAAGGCTTGATCGTCTGGGTGTTGAATAGCATCAGAAAAATAATAAATTGTTTGGTAATGGGGGGCTTTATTTAAAATTTCCGTTGCTTTTTGATGTTCAACAGGCCAAGCCATCGGCTGTAATCCGTTAAACTGTACAGAAGCAGACGTATTATTAGATAAATGTGTGATTTTTAAAGCTGTATTTTGCTCATTCGGTGCGGTTAAGAGCAAATGTACAGGTGTATTTTTTTGTTGAGCTTGGGTTAAAACTTGTGAGGCATTATCGATTAATTGTGACCATTGTGGTGCAGATGCCCATCCATTATCGATAATAAGTAAAATAGGATCTTTGGAATGTTGTACAGAGAGGTTTTTTGAAGGAAAAACAGGCCTTGCCAAACCAATAATGAATAAAGCCACGGCTAGTAATCGTAATAAAATTAACCACCAAGGTGCATGCACGGATTCTTGTGTTTTGGTTTGTAATTGGTGCAGTAATTGAATAGGGGGAAAGGATTGCTCTCTTGGACGTGGTGGTGTTGCTCTTAAAAAGAACCAAATCAGAGGAAGCACAAGCAGCGCGAATAAGAGATAAGGGGTCAGAAAGATCATGTTTATCTTAGATTGCTTTTATTTGATAAAATATTCCATGCTTGCAGCAAAGTTTGTGCAGCATTACGATCAGAAAAATCACAAAGCATAGGGATGCCTACATTTTGACTCAGACGTTTCAGTTTATTTTGATGTTCTGTCCATAAAGCTTTATAATTAAGAGAGGATTGCGTAGAGTTGGATAAAATCAGCCCTTCTTCGCCTTCCAATCCTTTAAATTGCAAGCGTCCTTTGAAAGGTAAATCTTTTTCTGCGGGATCGGCAACTTGTATTAACAAAAGATGGCTTGGACGTTGTGCCATTTTTTTTAAAAAGTCAGCAAGGGCTTCATAAGGATATAAAAAGTCACTGATTAATACTGTCCATGCATGTGGGGAGACATGTTCTGGCATTGGAAAAGGATCGGTTGATGGGCTGTGAACAGAGTGTATTAATTGTTCAGCCAATGGATATAGCTGATGCGTTCCCCTGAAACTATTTATTTGTTGGTTAGGCAGGAGTAAACGCACACGTTCCCCACCATTTAAAAGTAAAGAGCAGAGTGTTAGTCCTAACAAAAAGGCTCTATTTTGTTTAGTTGGTAACTCTGGTTTAGAGTGCCATTGCATAGAGCCAGAGACATCACACCATAAATATAAAGTTTGTGTATTTTCTTCTTCGGTTTCTTTGACATAGGCTTTGTTGCCTTTGGCAGATTTACGCCAATCGATTGCTTGGATAGATTCCCCAGGCAGAGCATGACGATATTGCCAAAATTGGCTGCCTTGGCCTGCACGTTTACATCCGTGACTGCCTGCCAACACAGTTCTTGCGATCTTATGAGAAGCTAGTAATAAATCAGGCAAGCTACGAGCAAGGTCTTCTGAAGAAGGAACAATTGAACTGAATGCTGTGGTCTGATGAGGTCGTGATGGCGCATCAGAGGAGGAACCTCTTAAATGGTAAGGGGTTCCTTTTTTAAAGAGTTGTGACCACCAAGAACCTGTCATCATGGTTAGACCGCTTTTTGTAGAAGATTTTGGATAATATCATCTAATTGTATATTATCTGCTCTGGCGGCAAAGGTTAAGGCAATACGATGTCTTAATACTGCAGGGGCAAGAGCAATAAGATCTTCTTGGTTAGGTGCTAAACGTCCATTTAACAAAGCACGTGCACGTACCAGTAACATTAGTCCCTGAGCAGCTCTGGAACCAGGCCCCCATGCGATATTTTGTTGAATAAATGGATCTTCGCTTGTTTCTGGTCGAGCATTGCGAACAAGACGTAAAATACTATCGACTAAATTTTCCCCAATAGGTAAACGTCTGACTAATGATTGTGCTTGAATAAGCATTTCTGAGGTCATGACTTGTTGAGCGTTTACTTCATTAGCCCCTGTTGTTGCCAATAACATTGCTTTTTCAGTATTAAGATCAGGATAAGAGAGATTAACTTGAACCATAAAGCGATCTAGTTGAGCCTCTGGTAAAGGGTAAGTTCCTTCTTGCTCAATAGGATTTTGCGTTGCCAAAACATGAAAAGGTGCAGGAAGAGGATAATCTTTACCAGCAATTGAAATATATTTTTCTTGCATGGCTTGCAGTAAAGCAGATTGTGTTCGAGGACTGGCACGGTTAATTTCATCAGCCATTAATAATTGACAAAAAACAGGACCAGGAACAAAACGGAAACTGCGTTTTCCCTCTGCATTTTCGTCTAAAATCTCACTTCCTGTAATATCCGCAGGCATTAAGTCTGGGGTAAATTGCACACGCTTGGCAGATAATCCCATAACCGTTGCCAACGTACTGACTAATTTTGTTTTTCCAAGCCCTGGTGCCCCGACCAAGAGTGCATGCCCACCACTTAAGACACTGGCAATAATTTGCTTTATTTCTTCTTGTTGTCCATAAATAACACGACTTGTTTCTGTAAGAACATTTGCTAAATGAGGCCCAAGCGTATCGGCAAGGTGCGTATCATCAATAAGAGGATCATTATGCTTAGCATCAGTGGGTGTTTTTTCTAAAGAAGTCATGTGCACTCAATTAAAGGGTTAAGATTAAAACAAATAGTGAATAAGAAAGTTGCATTTTGCAATATAAAATATAGTAAGAGCATACTGCAAGTTTTGTAAAATATTTTAAAGTGTTTTATAAAGAAAAATGGATTATTTTAGTTTCCAAGCTGTTTGTATCAATACTATCTTTGTATTTTGTGTTGTTGTGTTTCTTGCCATTTTGATCTCATAACTATAATGAATTTGTAATATGTTTATGGAAATAATTATTTATGATAAATTGAGTTGATTTTTATAATATATAATGAAGGTAAAATAAAAAAACGCTACTTGCTCTCTCTATTATTACTTTACCTTTAACCGCTATGGCTGCTGATAAACCAGACTGAATGTCAGATGCCATGGTTGATGCTGTTGTTAAACAATTTGCCCCAAGTTTTTGTGCTAAAACAGTTGACGGTATTAAAGAAGCAGCCGAAAAAGTATATGATTGCTATCAAAAAACACTTAAAGATAGCCCAAATTTAGAAATTTACTTTTTGGGGGATGGGGCTGTTAGTTCAATAATACAACCATTTACAGAAAAATCTAAAGCTTTAGGAAAAACTAACCCTTTTGAAAATATTAGTTACTTCTCAGAACCACAAATTTTAAAAAGAGTAAAAGAAAGAATAAGCTTCTCAAAATATAAAAACTATACCGATGAAGAAGAAATAAACTATCAAATTAATTCTGGAAAATTATTCGTTAACAGAGCAAATGCGTCCTGCAATTATTCACATTAACCAAATTTTGAATTATAAAAATATTCATTTAATAAAATAGTATTATTTTATAAAGCCCAGTGCGTGGAAGAAGGATTGTTAATGAGTATTTTGGAAAAACTATCTTGTATCAACGCACTCAATCAATTGTGGGAATGTTTACCTCAAGCGCGTTTGGTCGGTGGTGTTGTCAGAGACTTACTAGCCAATAAACCAATTTCTGATATTGATATTGCGACCCCAGAGTTCCCAGAGACCGTTATGGCCATTTTACAAAAGGCTGGGATTACCGTTATTCCTACAGGATTATCTCATGGAACGGTCACTGCGTTAATTGATCATATTCCTTATGAAATCACAACATTGCGCAAAGATATTGTGACAGATGGTCGACATGCCCAAGTCGTATGGACTGATGATTGGCAAGAAGATGCTGCGCGTCGAGATTTCACGATTAATGCGATGTTTTGTGATCGAGAAGGAAAGATTTGGGATTTTTATCAAGGGCAACAAGATCTTTTCTCTGGAAGAGTGCGTTTTGTAGGAAAAGCAAAAGAACGTATTGAGGAAGATGTATTGCGTTCTTTACGTTTTTTCCGTTTTTATGCGCGTTACGGAAAAGAGCCTATGGATATAGAAGCGACCACAGCGATTCAGAAAACGATTCATTTGCTTAAAACACTTTCTGCGGAACGTGTATGGTCTGAAATGCAAAAAATTTTAACAGGACCTATGGCCGATGATATTTTACAGAAAATGGATCAATATGGCACATTAGCCGAAATTTTCCCTTTTGGATATCAGCTTTCTTTTTTTCAGAAATTGGTTCGATTGGGTGTTCCTAAAGATGCGGTATTGCGTTTGGCGGGGTTAGTTTCTGCACCAAGCACTATTGTGGCTAAACAACTGCGCTTATCTCGTAAACAAGAAAAATTTTTATGGGCATTGCAACAATCTTCTGAGATTAGTCTTGAGAATACTGAAATTCAAAAACGCCAGTTAAGGGCAGAATATGATTTAGATATTTTAATTGGGCAAAGTTGGATCAAACAAACAACGGCTATTGCAGATGATTCTGTAGAATGGAGTCAATGGAGATGTTCTATTACCTTAATGGAACAACCTATTTTTCCCGTTACAGGGCAAGATTTAGTCAATTTGGGTATTCAATCGGGACCATTAATAGGAAAAAACTTACAAATTATCAAAGAATGGTGGTTACAAGATGGATGTTACGCCACTCAAGAAGAATGTTTAAAGTGGTTTAAAAGCCACAGAGGCGAAAGAATAAATTAAATTATTTAATTCTGATCGATAAAGGTTTAAACAAATAACAAGGATATCGTGAAATACGATTATTTTTGTAAATTATATTTAAAGAAAATATATAGTGACTGCTACTCCAGAAAAAACAAATAAAAAGAATAGTAAAACAATTTTGTCAGTATTGTTGGGAAATAATCCAAGCTGGCCATATATGCAGCGTTTATGGACAGAAGAGATTCGTTTACATCCAAAGCGTATTGTGATTATTTTTACTTTGACGATGTTGATGGCGGGGTTAACGGCTTTATACCCACTGGTTATTAAACGTGCTTTGGATATGTTTAAAGATAACGACCCTAGGATTTTATACCAAGTTCCTTTGCTTGTAATTATGGTGACTGCTGCCAAGGCAGCTTCTCAATATGGGCAAACACTTGCTATTCAAGGATTGGTATTGGTTGTTATTCGTGGATTGCAAAAAAAAATGTTTTTGCATTTGGTTCATTCGGATATCGCTAAAGTTGAAAGAGAAGCACCAGCACAATTAGCCTCTCGTTTTACAACGGATGCTCTTTCTATACGTGAAGCGATGATTAGGGTTGTAAATGCATTTGGCGATAGTATTACCGTTGTTGGTTTGATTGCTTCTATGTTCTATATGGATTGGGAATTAAGTTTAATCGCGGCTTTACTTTATCCAATCGCAGCAGTTCCAATACAAAAACTTGGAAAGAAAGTTCGTCGTGCCTCTGGAAATATGCAAGAGCAAGTTGGTAAAACAGCGGCATTATTAAATGAAACATTTGCACAATCAAGAACAGTCCGTGTTTATGGAATGGAACAACGTGAGATTGAACGTGCAGGAAACTCTTTTGATCAGCTTTATGATGCTACTTTAAAAATTATTAGCGGAAGAGCCAGAGTAGATCCAATTATGGAAGTTTTAGGCGGAACCGCAGTTGCTGCGGTTTTAGGATTTGCAGGATGGCGTGCCGCTATGGGGGGAGCTACTCTTGGAGATTTTTCTGGTTTTGTCGCAGCTTTATTATTGGCAGCAAGACCTTTGAGGGCTTTAGGGTCTTTAAATGCAGCAATGCAAGAGGGAATTTCGGGATTAGATCGTATTTTTCAAATGCTTGATGATCCGATTGAAATTCAAAATAAAATGGATGCCGCTTCTTTGCCAGTTGGGAAGGGGCGAATTCAATTTAAAAATGTACATTTTATTCATCCAGGTCGTCATTTAGGGTTGCAAGGGCTCGATTTTAATGTAGAACCAGGATTAACAGTGGCTTTGGTTGGTCCTTCTGGTGCAGGGAAATCTACAGCATTAACTTTAATTCCTAGATTACATGATGTTCAAAAGGGATGTATTCTTTTTGATGGGATGGATTTGCGCGATATTAAGATTAATGAGTTGCGCTCTGCTATTGCTTATGTTCCTCAAGATCCCTTATTGTTTGATATGTCAATATTAGAAAATATTCTTATTGGTAAACCTAGTGCTTCAGAAGCAGAAATACAGGCTGTTTTAGAGGGCGCTGCAATTAATCAATTTGTTTGTAATTTACCACATGGGTTAAAGACGCGAGTAGGACATGGTGGGCAATTATTATCAGGGGGACAAAGACAACGGGTAGCATTGGCTAGGGCTTTGTTACGTAATCCCCGTTTATTATTGTTAGATGAAGCAACCAGTGCTCTGGATACAGAGAGTGAATATATGGTGCAACAGGCCTTGGCAAAATTACGAGCTGATCGAACGACATTAATTGTTGCACATCGTTTGTCAACGGTACGTTCCGCAGATTTAATTTTTGTAATGTCTGATGGTATGGTTGTTGAATCTGGTAACCACGAAGCATTAATGGAATATAACGGATTATATTCAAGATTAGTGCAAACACAGGATTTAAATCGTTAAATTGAAATCATATATTTAAATCAAATCTTTTAAAATGATACGCCGAAAAGGAAAATGGATGGCAGAGACGGATGAAGGAGCGGGTCAGGAATCCGTTTCTGTAAAAGAAGATACAGCAAAGAATAAAAAGAGCTCTTTTAAAAAGATTTTAATTATTGGAATATGCTGTGTGCTTGTGTTTTGTGCGGGGGTATATTGGTGGTTAACACGAGACGATATTGATACTGATGATGCTTTTACAGCAGGAAGAATTATTTATATTGCTCCGCATGTTAATGGATATGTAACGGATCTTTTGGTGAATGATAATCAATTTGTTCATAAAGGGGACTTATTACTAAAGATTGATTCCAGAGATTATGAAGCGGCAAAGAAAGAGGCTGAGGGGAATTTAGTTCAAGCACAAGGACAATATATTGCGTCTCAATATATGTTACAAGTTGCTAAAAAGAACTATCCTGGCCAATTAAAAGTTGCTCAAGGACAGCTTGGTATTGCGAAAGCACAGGCATTTAAAGCCAAAACAGAATATGTCAGACAACATAGTATTGTTAAAGCTGCCACAACGCAGCAAGCGATTGATTACTCAACGGCAGCTTATGATCAGGCTAAGGCTGAAATTATTAAAGCTGAAGGTAATTTGTTAATTGCAGAACCTGTAGAAGCAAATATTCAAACAAGTAGCAGTCAAATTAATGAACAAAAAGGTGCATTAGAAGCAGCAGAAGCGAGATTAAGACAAGCAGAGTTAAATTTGGGATGGACAGAAGTTAGAGCCCCTCATGATGGTTGGATTTCAAAACGGAATGTAGAACAAGGGAATTACGTCACAACAGGACAGTCTGTATTAGCAATTGTAGAGCCAGAAGTTTGGGTCATTGCGAATTATAAAGAAACGCAAATTACCAATATGCGTCCTGGGCAAAAGGTTAAAATTGATGTGGATGCTTATCCATTTTTGAAATTAAAAGGGCATATTGATTCCTTGCAAGCAGGAACAGGTGCGGTATTTAGTGCTTTTCCACCAGAAAATGCAACGGGGAATTATGTAAAAATTGTTCAACGCGTTCCTGTTAAAATTTTAATTGATGAGGGGTTAGATCCTAAAATTCCTTTAGCATTAGGTCTTTCTGTTGTACCAACGGTTTATACAAAATGAGTCAAAGGGCGGCAGATGAATTTGATCGAAAGACGTGGAAACCCTCACATAATCCTTGGTTAATTGCTGTTGTTGTAACGCTTGCTGCTTTTATGGAGGTTTTGGATACAACGATTGTGAATGTATCTTTGCCGCATATTGCAGGAAGTTTGTCTACAACTTATGATAACGCAACATGGTCGTTAACTTCTTATTTAGCGGCAAATGCAGTTGTTTTAACAATTTCTGGGTGGTTAGGACGCGTTTTAGGGCGTAAGCGTTATTTTTTAATTTGTATTGCCATGTTTACTATCTCTTCTTTTCTTTGTGGGATGGCCAGTAGTTTAGGTGAGTTAATAGTATTTCGTTTAATGCAAGGTTTTTTTGGCGGTGGGTTACAACCTAATCAGCAGTCAATTATTTTGGATACATTTCCACCCGATAAAAGAGGTGCTGCCTTTGGGTTAACAGCGATGGCCACAGTGGTTGCGCCTATTTTAGGTCCTTCATTAGGGGGATGGATTACAGATAATTACTCTTGGCGTTGGGTTTTTTATCTGAATGTTCCGATTGGGATTTTTACTGTTTTTGCGGTAATGATGTTACTGGAGGATCCGCCTTGGGCCAAAAAGCGTAAAGAGCGTGTTGACGTTATCGGGCTAACTTTGATTACGGTTGGTCTGGCATGTCTTGAAGTGATGGTAGATCGTGGTGAAGATGCAGATTGGTTTGGATCAACAGCGATTTGTTGGATGGCTTTCTTTGCTTTTGTTGGAATTGTCGGGGCAATTTTTTGGTTGTTAAAAGCTAAAAATCCTGTTGTTGATTTGCGTGCCTTTAAGGATCGTAATTTTGCCGTTAGTTCTATTTTAATGGCAGGATTAGGCGGATGTTTATATGCTTCGGCTATTATTGTTCCTCAATTCTCACAAGAAATTATTGGATATACAGCGTTTCTTTCTGGGTTAGTTTTAACCCCAGGGGGTATTGTGATTGTGTTTTTAATTCCTTTGGTTGGGCGTATTATTAATTATGTACAAATTCGATATGTGATTGCCTTTGGTTTCTTTTGGATGGGAGGGGCAATGTTTTTCTCAGCGCATCTTACCCCCACATTGGATTTTGATCATTTAGTTTTATTTAGGATTGCACAAACGGCTTGCTTGGCATTTTTATTTGTTCCTTTATCAACGATTGCTTTTATGACGATTTCTGCCAAGTATAATGCGGATGCAGCAGCATTATTTAGTATGGTGCGAAATGTTTTGGGGGCTTTATGTATTTCTGGCGCAACGGCTTTGGTTACAGAGACTAGGCAAGCTAATCAATCCCATATCGTTCATATGATGAGTCCATTAAATCAACCTTATAATGAGTATTTGGCGCATATGAAAGCTGTTGCTCAACAAATGGGATATGCTGTTCAAGATCAAGCAAATGTTGCAATGCGGTATTTATATACAGATTTTCAAAAACAAGTTGCTATTTTAGCATATAATGAAGTCTTTATGATTATTGGTTTTTGTGCGTTTCTTTTTGTGCCTATTTGTTTTTTATTAGATGGTTATACGGCTAAAAAGAAAAAAGATAAGTAAATAAAAAAAGACATTCTTCTTTTATAAGAATGTCTTTTTTTGACGAACTATAATAGCATTAAAGATGTGTATATTTCTTAAAATATTCAGATATTTTATAGTATATTTCGCGTTTATATCCAGTTTTGATATTTTTTAATTCATTAATATCAATCCATTTCCACTCATCAAATTCTTTTTCAATATCGCTGTCGAGATTAATATCTGAATCTTTGCCTATAAAACGAATAGCAAACCATTTTTGGGTTTGCCCTTTATATTTTCCTTTTAACGGATTATTGAGAACGTCAGGTGGAAAGTCATATGACAACCATTCTGGATATTCCTCTAATATTTCTATTTGATTAGAACCAATTTCCTCAGAAAGCTCTCTTTTAATGGCATCACGAGGGTCTTCATGTTGGTCAATTCCGCCTTGGGGAAAAGACCAAATGCCTTCCTTAGCAAGGTCATGTCGAAGCGCAATAAAGATTTTCCCTTGGGGATTAAAAATAATGGCGGCAACATTGCGGCGATAAGGAAGGTCAGTCATAATCATTTATATCCTTTAGTGTGCGGGAGTATTGCTTTGAGAAGCGGGTTGTTTATTATCAGCAGGTTTATTTTCATTTGCAGGTTTTGATGATGAGTCAGTAGGTTTATCTTTTTTCCAAACATCAGGATGCGTAGCTGGATCAGGTTTAATTTCAGGAATAGGTGTTTCTTTTTCAACAGGTAAACCTGCCATAGAACGAACAACTTTTAAACCTTGTTGCAATTGGAAATCTGTTGCTGGATTATTATAATCATATTTAGGCCAGTTTTTAGGAGGCTGTTTAGGAATAGAACTTGCAATCGCAGGTAAATCATTTCTAACAGGTGGTTTTTCTTTGTTTCCCCCTTCATTTTTAATAATATGATTTAAATCAGCTTCACGAATACTGAACTCAGGTTCTTCATAACTATCCTGTACTGGAATATCAGGCGTAATTCCTAGCCCTTGGATTGAACGACCAGAAGGTGTGTAATATCGTGCAATGGTTAAGCGAATGGCACCATTTCCAGGAATAGGCATAATTGACTGCACAGATCCTTTACCAAAGGTTTTGCCACCAAGAATAATAGCTCTACGATGATCTTGTAATGCACCAGAAACGATTTCACTGGCCGAAGCAGATCCACCATTGGTAAGGACAACAATAGGTAATCCATTGGTGATGTCTTTTCCTTTGGCATTCCAACGTTGATTATCCTTTGGATCACGTGCTTTGGTGGAAACAATTGCACCATCTTTGATAAAATCACGGCTGACAGCAATAGCTTGGTCTAATAATCCACCTGGGTCATTACGAAGATCTACAATAAGACCAGAAAGTTTCCCACCTGCTTCTTTTTGAAGTTTATCAAACGCTTTGATCATTCCTTTTTCAGTTTCTTCGTTAAACTGAGAAATACGAATATAGCCAATTTTTCCATAAAGCGCAGATTTAATTACCTGAATATGGATAATTTCGCGTGTCATTGTGACTTTGATAGGTTTAGGTGTTTTTAATCTTAACAAAGTTAAGGTAATAGGGGTATTTGGCTTACCACGCATTTTATCAACAGCAGTATTTAACGGTGTGCCATCAATATTTTTACCATCAATTGCAATAATATAATCGCCAGATTTTATACCTGCCCGTGCAGCAGGGGTTCCATCAATAGGAGAAACGACTTTGATATGACCGTCTTCTTCTTGAACTTCTAGGCCCAATCCGCCAAATTCACCTTTGGTTTGGATTTCCATATTGTGATATTGTTTTTCCGTCATATAGGAGCTATGAGGATCAAGACCTGTGAGCATACCATTTAATGCGTTGGTGATTAAGTCACGGTCAGAAACAGGTTCAACGTAATTCGCACGAACACGTTCAAAAACATCGCCAAATAAGGTTAATAAACGATATGTTTCTGCACTTTTATCAGCATTTGTTGGGTCTTTTTTAACTTCTTCAGCGAGTGCTTGTACAACCAAACTATTGCTAGAAAAAGAAGACCAATGTCCCAATTGGGAACCAAGTCCAACACCAGCGATTATAAATGCGGTACCTACAAGCAGCCCTTTACGGAACTTCATGCTGATTTTCTCCTGATAATCTTACCCTGTATAGGGGCAGTATTAAAGTGAATAATGAAAAGTAAAAAATGTTATTGTAATCTTTGTATATATTTTTTCTAGTATAAAAATATAAAAAAAGCGATTTATAAAAATGGTGAAGGGTTAATTGTATGTTCTCCACGACGTAGTTGAACAAATAAAGTAGGACGCCCCGTTGTAGAGTTTCCTGACCATGCAGGCATTCGACCAATCATCACCCCTTTACTGACACTTTGTCCAACGCCGACATTTAATTCCCCCATTCCAGCAAGAACAAAGCGATAATTTTTTCCACAATTTAGGATAACCATTTGCCCATACCCACGAAAAGGGCTGGCGAATTCAATTTGTCCACTACAAGGTGCGCGAACAGAGGCCATGGATTGGGGGGCATAGGTTGTTCCTTGTGCTGGGCCGGCTTCGGTTGAACTTCCCCATAAAGAGACAATACGTCCAGCAACGGGAGCACCTTTGCTACTAGAACTATTGAGTCCTGGACCATCATTGCTTTGAGTAATGGTTTTGATTTCTTTTTTAGTTGCCTCTGCTTTTGCTTGATTTTTGGCACGTTCTGCCGCGAGTGCCTCGGCTTTTAAACGTCGTTCTGCTGCTAATCTTGACGCTGTAATTTGTCGAATAGCATCATTAATCGTGCTCGCTTTGGATGCAGCTTTTGCCGCCTCTTGAGAGACTTTAAAAGCGGCTGATGCAGAACGTTGTTGAATTGCTCGAGCTTCTTTGGTTGCTTTTGCAAGTTGGTCTCTTTGTTTTTCTTGATCCTTGTGTAAAGATTCTAATTTTTTTGTTTCATTTGCGAGTTTTTCTTGCAATGCGTCCAGTTCTATTTTGTGTTTTTTAATGAGCTGTGCTTTTTGTTCTAGCTGACCAGAAATTCCTTTAATAATAGAAAGCCCAATTGTCGAACGTGAGGAATCAATAGGGGCAGCAAGTAATGTGTCTGTGGGATATAAAGAAAGGCGTTCAATAACAGGCAGAAATTTAGAAAAATGTTTTGATTCTTCTTGGAGTTTTAGATTTAAAGTAACAACCTGTTTTTTTAATGTTTCAATTTGCTCTGTTAATTGTGCAGATTTTGTTTCTGTGATTTGCAATGCTTGTGTAGCCTTTAACATTTCACTGTTTAGTTGTTCTGCTTTTTTGCGATCTTCTGTTGCTTTTTTTACGGCATTTTCTTTTTGTTGCTGTAAATCTTTTAATTGAGTAGTTGCTTGCTGTTTTTGTTGTTGTAATCGTTGTTGAGCTTCTTTTGCTTGTTGTAAGGCTTCTTTGGCAGAGGTTGTTTTTTCTGCTTTTACAGCATAGCTATTCAAAAAACATATGGAAGATGAAAAGAATAAGGTACAACTCCCCCTTAAAACGATTTTTAAAAATCGTTTAGAATATAAAAGGGGATGTTGTATCGACTCTTTCAGAAAATCCTCGTTTTATTCTTTAATTAATGATTTGCCTGTCATTTCTTTGGGTTGAGGCAAATTCATTAAGTGTAACAACGTTGGTGCTAAATCAGCTAATCTGCCATCACGTAATTGAACTCCAGCAACGCCTTCTAAAATAACTGGCACTTTGTCCAAAGTATGTTGTGTATGGGGTTCGCCTGTGACAGGGTCAACCATAATTTCACAGTTACCATGATCTGCTGTAATAATCAAAGCCCCATTTTGTTGTTTAATAGCTTTAACAACGTCCCCTAATGCTTTATCGACGGCTTCTACGGCTTTGATAGCAGCACTAAGGATTCCTGTATGCCCAACCATGTCAGGATTTGCAAAATTTACAACAATCAAGTCGTATTTTTGACTGTTAATAGCCTCAACAACTTTAGCTGTTAATTCAGGGGCAGACATTTCTGGCTGTAAATCATAAGTTGCAACTTTGGGGGAGTTAACTAAGATACGATCTTCACCAGGGAAAGGTTCCTCTCGTCCACCATTTAAGAAATAGGTGACATGTGGGTATTTTTCTGTTTCAGCAGCACGAAGTTGTTTAAGCCCAGCTTTTGAAACGACTTCACCAATCACATTTTCAAAGGATTCTGGTGGAAATAAAACGCCCATATATTTTGTTAAAACATCACTATATTGGGTCATTCCAAGGACTTGAGAAAATTTGACGATCTTAGAACGTTTAAAACCATCAAAATCTGGGAAAAGGAAGGTGTCCATTAATTGACGGATACGATCCGCACGGAAATTAAAAGATAAAATACCATCTTGATCTTTCATGCCTTGATAGTCGCCAATTACGGTAGGTAAGATAAATTCATCAGTAATCTTTTCTTGATATGAATCTGTAATTGCAGAAAGAGCATCTGGTTTATGTGGTCCTTGGGCTGAAACAAGCACATCATAAGCTTTTTGTACGCGATCCCAACGTTTATCACGATCCATAGCATAATAACGCCCTGAGACAGTGGCTATTTTCACTTCTGGGGGAAGTTCTTTTAATGCGTCTTCAATATACCCTTTTGCTGATTCTGGAGGCGTATCACGACCATCAGTAAAAACATGCAATGCAACTTTTATACCAGCTTGATGTAAAGACTTTGCTAATCCAATCGCATGTTCTTGGTGTGCATGTACCCCACCTGGAGAGAATAAACCTAATAAATGGCAGGTGCCACCGTTTTGCTTTAATGTCTCAATAAATTTTACCATTAATGGGTTTTTTAGAATACTTCCATCTTTGACAGCTTTGCCAATTTTTGGCAGTTCTTGCATGATGATGCGACCAGCGCCAATATTCATATGGCCAACTTCTGAATTTCCCATCTGCCCATCGGGTAAGCCAACATCTTCACCGCTTGCTTCTAATAGAGCATGAGGGCAGTTTTTTAATAATAAGTCAAGATTAGGGGTATTTGCATCGGCAACCGCATTATTTTTATGTTCTGGATTATATCCAAAGCCATCCAGAATGGTTAACATAACGGGGCGATATTTTTGTTGAGTCATTGTTATATCCTATTCATGAAACAAATAAAAATTAAATAAATGTTTTGTAATGCACGTTATATAATGAGCTAATATGAATATTATGGATATGACTATAACATAATAACAGGTATTGATTATGATTTTTTTATAGAAAAATTATAAATGTTTTTAAAGAGTTGGTATTGTTGATAGTTTATAAAAATTAAATATGGGGGTTTAAAAAATGATAAGTAAAACAAAAAATGAATTTTTATGGCTTTCATCTTTATCACCTGAACAATTAAGGGTTATGCGAGATCATGGAACAGAACCTCCAGGCAGTAGTCCATTAAATTATGAAAAACGTTCGGGCACTTATTTTTGTGCAGGTTGTCATAGTCCTTTATTTTATGGGGATATGAAATATGACAGTGGTTGTGGGTGGCCAGCATTTTTTACGGTGATTGAAGGGGCGGTTGAAACGGAGGTTGATCGTAGTCCTCATATGATTAGAACTGAGGTTCACTGTGCGCGATGTAAAGCACATTTAGGGCATGTTTTTCCCGATGGTCCACAACCAACAGGAGAGCGATATTGTATTAATGGTGTCTCTTTGAAATTTAAAAAAGATGAATCTTGATGGTTTTAAGATATTTTAAATGATGATTTTGACGTATTGGCAATGATCCAAAAGCTTAGCCCGATGATAGCAATTAAAGATAGCGCTAAAAAGGCTATATTATAATGGTAATGTTTTGCAATGACCCCAGCAATTGAATGGCTGAGCGATGCACCAATTCCTTGAACAGTCATAATAATGCCTATGCCTGTGTTAATTCGCCCAGACCCATTCAAGATTTTTGCTGTTAGCCCTGGAACTGCAACGCCCATTAATCCAGCGCCTACACCATCCAGCATTTGTACAGGAATTAAAATATAAGGATGTGGGATTAGACCAGCCAATAATCCTCTGATGGGCAGGGCAATTAAGGCAAAGATAAAAATAGATTTATATCCTTTTGTTTGTGCGACTTTCGCCGCTAACAAAGCCATAGGAACCATTGTGATTTGGGCCACAATAATGGTTAACGCCGTATAAGCTCCAGGATCACCTGCAGTACCTCTGGCAACCATGGCTTGACTTAACAAAGGTAACATAGCGGCATTTGCCAAGTGAAAAAAAGCAACAGTAATTGCAAGAACTAAAAGATGTTTGTTTTTTAATAAATCAACAATGGGGCGAGGGTCTTTATGGGTGGCATTAAGTCCTCTGGCGGCTTGATAGTCAATTTGTTCAGGGCGAATAAATTGGATGGTAATGATGGATAAAATTGTCCAAACAACCATTAAAATAAAAACAGCTTTTAAACCAAAATAATAACTAAAAACCCCAGCCATCATTGCTGAAAAAGCGTTTCCGCCATGATTATAAGATTCATTTTGTCCGAGCTGATGGTCATATCTTTTTTGTCCAACCAATCCCAATGTTATCGCATTAACAGCAGGGGGAATAGCCGCACCCGCAATCGCAGTTAAAATTTGTGCGGATACTGTGATGTAAAAAAACGGATAAAAATAATTTAAGCAGCAAGCAAGAATAATAATCAGGGCTGAAATAATAATTACAGCGCGCTTAGCATGAATAATATCTGCTAGGGTGCTGATTGGGGTTGTGACAATCATTCCTGTTAAGCCACTGATTGTCATGATCCAAGCAATTTGATCAACTTCCCAATGGTGTTGTTGTAAAAATATAGCCAGAAAAGGACCTAGACCATCCCGCACGTCTGAAAGGAAAAAATTGAGAAGATTTAATGGAATAAGGCTCATGATATGGTTATTTTCAAAGAGGTCTTAAGGATATTATTGTGTGGAAGTGAATAATTAAATTATGAATGTTCGTTTGGAAAGAGTGTTTTAATAAATTTTAAATATTTTAGTATATTTTTTTATTCTGGCAATGTCATAAAATGCAATTATAGCAACGTTGTATATAATTTTATTAGAAAAAATAGAAGATAATAACGGGTATAATTTTGATTTTATAGATTACTATCAATATGTATGTGTATGTCACAATATGCTGATTTTTTATTTAAAAAAGAGCAGTTACTCAAGGAAATAGTTGATCATGTGATTGAAATAAACATCAATTGGATTAAATGATACTGTTGCCTTGGAATATGATAAACGCAATAGTTGGTAATGAGGTTGTTATTCTGCATTATAAGTAAAGTTAAACCGTTTAACTATTTGATAATAAAGGTTATTTGTTTTATGATTATCTATGATGTATAATATTTGTTGTGATTTCGTATAAATTCTTTCTTTGTTTTTATATAATTTAAAAGAATAGATTGCTTATGTGATTATTGTATAAGAATGGGTTAATCTTTAGGAATTGCTATTAAAGAATGAGTAAGATGTATCTATATGAAAAATAACAAACTAATCAAAAAATTACTCATTTTATATTACAAGAGTTAAAGGTCTTACCAACAAAGGATGCATCAGATTTTATTCTTAATAAAGGTCAATATCAGCTAGATTCAGAGCAAGTTCATAAGATATTGGCATGTATTGCGGATAATACAGGAATATCTATAATTATATTACGACGTGTTTTCCCGTATAATCGTTATTTTGTAACGTGGAAAGCATCTTGGCTAATACCCTTAGGGTGCGTTATTCTTATTGTAGCAACTGTTAATTTATATACAGATTTATTTCCATTTTTATTCTTGTTATCTTTATGTATATGGTTCATAGCCTTTTTAAAATATATTTTAATATGTGTTATTAGGAGTGGCAAACCCATATTAACAACTACATTATTTACAGAAATTATAATTACGATTATTGATCAACATCGTGATGATTTGGCTTTTGGTATACAGATGTCTGAGCGCCAAATGTGGCGGAATAAAATTTATGAGGTTTTTAGCCGATATCTTCATATATTTGGTGTAGAAGAATTTTCACCAGGATTGATTGTTCCTTTAGCAGATCCAGATGAGTTGGAAATGGGGTTTGTTTTGGAAGAGTGTGCCGAGGTTATGTCGCTCTCTTTTGAAGAAATTGATCAGTCAGGAATATATGCAAAATATACATCTTATGACGATGATGAATTGTTAACAATTGTACATTTTGCAGATTTATTAATCGAATTTTGGGCGGGAAATAAAAGAGATGCTCAGTGAGCACCAATCCCGAATTTGTCATAAGGTTTTTATTGGTAAATAGGATCAATTGATAAGGGTATAAACAAAATAAATATAGAGCTATAATAATAACTCTATATATTGCAGAAAATTATATTCTTTCAACTTTATATTTTTCTTGTAAGCAATGAACTATTTCTTGAGAATGTTCAGCACTACGTGCTTCAATCATAATTTCTAAGACTGCGGATTGAACGCTGGAAGTCGTGAAAAGACGTTGATGAGAGACCTCAATAATATTACCGTTCATTTCTGTGCCGATAATATGGGAAATATCCGCTAAAACGCCAGGGCGATCTGGGATAAAGAAACGTAATCTTAGTAAACGACCTTCTCGTAAAAGGGTTCGTAATAAAGTATTTGCTAAAATACGCGTGTCAATATTGGCCCCACTAATTGGGAAGGCAATATTTTTATTTTTAAATCGTTCTGGATAAGTTAAAATTGCTGCTAAAGCATTGGCCCCAGATCCTTCGGTTACTTGTTTTGCATGTTCTGCGGTTAAAGTAATTGCATCTTCAATGGCTTGTTCTGGGACAGAAATGATGTCATGAACGTATTTTTTGATGACTTCAGAAGGGTATTGCCCCAATTTGCGAACTGCTGTGCCTTCAGCAATTGTTGCGCCACCTAACACAGGTAAATCTTTATTTTGAGCAATAGAATAAGAGAAAAATTGCTCGCTTTGAACACCAATAATTTTTGTATAAGGACGTAATGCAGCGGCCGCCACGGCAAACCCTGAAATTAACCCGCCTCCTCCAACGGGGACGAGTAAATAATCTAAGTCCCCAGGGGCATCTTCAAAGATTTCTAATGCAGCAGTACCTTGCCCTGCCATCACCGCAAGATCATCATAAGGATGAATAAATACGCGACCTTCTTTGGCTGCTAATTGATCAGCAAATAAGGATGCCTGAGTAAAATCTTCACCTTCTAAAACAATTTTTGCCCCCCATGCAGCCGTACGATTGACTTTGGAAACAGGGGTAAATTTAGGCATGACAATGACAGCATTAATACCGAGTAGCTGCGAATGACGTGCAACACCTTGTGCGTGGTTTCCTGCGGATACAGTAATGACGCCTCGTTTTTTTTCATCCTCAGTTAACATAGCCAAACGGTTGGCTGCACCTCTTTCTTTAAAGGAACCCACAGATTGTAGGTTTTCTAATTTTAAGGTGAGATTTGCATTAACGCGTTTGGATAAAGATTGACAAGCAATTGTAGGGGTGCGGACAACACGCCCTTTAATCCGTTCTGCTGCGGCATAGATATCATCAATTGAAAGCATTATTTTTTAACCAGATTTAGGCACCATATGTAATATCAAGGATTTCGTAAGAGCGATCTCCGCCTGGTGCAGGAACGGAAATTGTTGATCCTTTTTCTTTTCCGATTAAGGCTTTTGCCAAAGGTGAAGAAATGGAAAGTAGACCTAACTTAATATCTGCTTCATGCACACCGACAATTTGATACTGTGTTTCTTTATCAGTTTCTTCGTCAACTAATAATACTTTGGCACCAAATTTGACTGTATTTCCAGATAAAGTGGATGGGTCAATGACTTGTGCAGAAGAAATAATTTGTTCAAGTTCTAAGATACGTCCTTCGGTAAAAGATTGACGTTCACGGGCGGCTTCGTATTCAGCATTTTCAGATAAATCACCATGGCTGCGTGCTTCGGCAATTGCCCGAATAATATCAGGGCGCTCTTTATCTTTGAGGCGGCGAAGCTCTTCTTCCAGACGTTGAAGCCCTTGAGCCGTCATTGGAAATTTTTGCAAGATTAATATCCTTTAAAAAACGAACAAGCAAATACTATAGCGAAAATAGTCATGATAATAAACAAATTTTTCAATGAATGAACTTTTTTGCAAAATTTTAGGTATTACAATTTGAAATATCCTAATTGCGTAGAGTAATGAAAAGAGAAAATAATAACTGTACTACCAAATAAAATGGATCATTTTTAATTGGAATAAATGGATTTATCTAAAATGTAGTTTGAACGATGATTATATGCTGGAGCAATACTCCGTTTAAATCCCATAACAAATATTGAATAAATTATATTTATTATACGTATATTCCTCTTCACTGAATCATAGTAATTTGCTGTAAATTAATCTTTCGTTTCAATCCAATGGTCTGACACGATGTTTCTATGATAACAACATATATTTTCCTGAGGGATATGTTTTAGTTTTTGTGACATAATTTCTTTGCATTTTTCATAAGAAAGATCATTTTCTATATAGAATTCATCTTGCATAAAAATAATGAAAATTGACTTTTGCTCTTGTTGATTGGATAAATAAACGCCAAGATGTTCGTTATAGAAACGATTATGAAAACTATATATTGTTTCTATACGAAATGAGTGTTGAACGATCTCAATGGATAATTTTTCATAAATAGCAAACAAATTAAAATCATCCCTTTGATCAGGAAGGTATGACGTAAAATAAGGGTTAACCCCATCAATAAATAATCCTGTTACGTGTTCATTATTTGCTTGTAAAAAGATAACATCTTCTAGCCGTTGATGATCTTGATCTCGTAAAAAAAGTAATGCTGATATCGATTGATTAAAAAGGAACAAATCTAATTTTTGAAAAACGCTTTTTAAATATGAAGATATAAACATATGTAAAACCATTCCCTCTATACTTATCAGCAAATTATTCTTAAAAATTTAAACTGCTCTTAATTTTTTATTCTTTATCATTTCAATATAAAAAAAGAAAAATACAAATTATTTAAATAGATTTAAAACGTTGAGCAAATTCAATCAATTGGCGCCTTGAATTTTCAATTATTTTTTTAGGAAAATTGCTATTTATAGAATCTAAGTTAAAGTTTTATTGTTTGATATCGTTTTTTAATGAGCAAGCCTATATCATCCTTTATTATTTTTAATATCATATCAAAATCACGATACATATCTTTGTAACAAAAAACACAAAATGTTCGTATTTGCGGGTTTTGTTCATGTTTGATATAGAAAGATATCTGGTAAAGTAAAAAAGTTAATTATCCTAAAATTATGTATGCTCCTAAATTATATTGGCAATCTTATCCTGAAATATATGAAAAGCTTTCGGCAGAAGAAAAAGAGTATTTATTTGATAGAGGTTCATTAACACAACGTTTAAAATTGCTTAGCCAAAATAATTTTTCTTTGGATATTTTATCTGAAAAAGAACAATTATTAAGAGAAGATGAATATACTTATTTAAATCTCTATTTTTCTCAAAGAAAATGGGTGAGGGAAGTTATTTTAAAAGGGTATAATCAACCGTGGGTATATGCGCGTAGTGTTATTATTTCTCATTATGAAGGGCAACGAGACAAGCAATCTTTGATGAATATTGGTCAACAACCTCTTGGGTCTATTTTATTTACTAAAGGTTATTTTAAAAGATCATCATTACAAGCCATACGTTACCCAATGGAATGGTTGCCTAGACAATATTCGGATCAAAATCTATGGGCGAGGCGATCTTGCTTTACCAGTGATATGCAAACTGTTCTTGTGCAAGAAGTATTTTTTCAACTTTTTTGGGATATTGTTAAAATAAATAAAGAAGAGTAATTAAAGCTCTTCTTTTGAGGCTTAAGGAATATTTTAGATTTGTTGTGATGATGTTTTTAAGTGCTTGAGGGTTTCTTCAGACAATTCGTTGGCAGCACATGCAATAACTGTTTCGTCGTTTAAACCACGATTCTCAATAAAAGTAATTGTTGCGAATTCATCAAATATTTCAATTGGATAAATAGGGCCTGCTTCACGATATAAATCAATTAAAGGGATTTGATCGTCTTGAGCATTTGCAGCCTTTTCAGGATGATTAATAATCCAGCGCGGGAAAAATAATGTTCCTTGATAAAGCATATTTTCTAAATTAATGATGATGCTGACATTTGTTCCTGTGCGTTCTGTCCATGAGATTTTACAAATTTTTTCGGCAATACGAGCAATATAGACACTTTGATTTTTTACCCAACGACCACCAACGATGCCACTATGGACACGAAAATCAATTGTTTTTAAATTTTTTATATAAAGCTCATAATACCAACCATTTTTATAAGTAAATACAAAATGTTTGCCTATGAAGTCTGAGAGATCATTTTTATCAAAATTTAACATCAAAATTCCCTTTATATGACAAAGCGTATTTATTTTTTTACGAGTAAGCTGAAAATGATGTGATATTTGTTACATTAAAGAAACCATAACAAATATAATGTCTTTTATTATTGTAAAATATTATTTTTTTTGTAAAGAGAAATAGTGAATTAAAAATAATTAAATAATTAGAATGTTTTCTTTGGGAATTATTTAAAAAAACTCCATTAGATTGAATGTAAAACCTAATGGAGTCATTTATTATTTTATTATTATGCTAGCTATAAATAATTTTCTAATTATTTATGAGTTTAATGCTTAAAATAGGATTGTAATGGAGCAACATCCAGTTGACCAGCACGTAATGCAGAGATCGCATGGATTGCAGCAATTGCTCCAGCCATTGTTGTATAATGAGGAACCCCGTGTGTTAATGCTGAATGACGAATGTCAAAACTATCCGCAGTAGCTTGAGCACCTTGAACGGTGTTGATAATGAGCTGGACTTCACCAGATAGAATAGCGTCAACACAATGAGGACGACCTTCAAGGACTTTATTGACTATTTTTGCTTCAATTCCACCCTTTTTTAATGTTTCTGCTGTTCCTCTGGTGGCAAGAATGGTAAAGCCCATTTCAGAGAGTTTACGTCCAAGGGATAGTAAAGATGGACGATCACTATGACGGACAGATAAAAAGACGTTACCAGATAAAGGCAAGGTTACCCCAGCACCTAATTGAGATTTGGCAAAAGCACGCTCAAAAGAAGTATCAATTCCCATCACTTCACCTGTAGAGCGCATTTCTGGGCCTAAGATAATATCGACATTAGGAAAACGTGCGAATGGAAATACAGCCTCTTTAACCGCTACATGTCTAGAAATAGAATGTTCAGTAAGACCAAAAGATTTTAATTTTTCACCAGCCATAACGCGTGCACCAATTTTTGCAACGGCTACTCCAGTTGCTTTGGCAACAAAAGGAACGGTTCTTGATGCGCGAGGATTAACCTCTAAAATAAAGATTTCATTATTTTTAATCGCATATTGAACATTCATTAACCCAACAATTCCCAAAGCCTTAGCTAAAGTCGAAGTTTGTGCTTTAAGCTCAGTAACAATAGCAGGGGATAAAGTGTAGGGAGGGATAGAACATGCGCTGTCACCAGAATGAATGCCTGCTTGTTCAATATGTTCCATAACCCCAGCAACATAAACATCTTCACCATCGGCAAGACAGTCAACATCTGTTTCAATTGCGTCACTTAGATATTGATCAATTAATAATGGACCAGAGGTTACGTCAACACCAGCTGATTGTAAAACTTCACGGAGGTAACGATGTAAGCTTGCTTTGTCGTAAACGATTTCCATTGCGCGGCCACCCAAAACATAAGATGGGCGGATAACAACAGGATATCCAATTTTTTCTGCAATTTGTTCAGCCTCATCGCCATTGCGGGCAATACCATTGGAAGGCTGACGTAGGCCAAGTTTTTGTAATAATACTTGGAAACGTTCGCGGTCTTCGGCCAAATCAATGGCATCCGCAGGAGTGCCAAGTAATGGAATGCCTGCTTCTTCTAATGCTTTGGAAAGCTTTAATGGGGTTTGACCACCATATTGAACAATACATCCTTTAACTTTGCCATTTTGTTGTTCACGACGGATCAAGGAAATGACATCTTCGTTGGTTAATGGTTCGAAATACAAACGGTCAGAAGTATCATAATCTGTTGAAACGGTTTCTGGGTTACAATTCACCATAATGGTTTCATAACCAGCTTCTCTGAGCGCATAAGAGGCATGAACACAGCAATAATCGAATTCAATTCCTTGCCCAATACGATTTGGTCCGCCACCTAAGATAATGATTTTTTCACGATCTGTTGGGTTGCTTTCGCAAATAGGAGTATTAAAGCTACCTTCATAGGTTGAATACATATATGACGTAGAAGAAGCAAATTCCCCTGCGCAAGTATCAATACGTCTGTAAACGGCGTGAACATCCAAGCTATCACGTAATTGGGCAACCTCTGCTTCAGTTGTGTTGGTTAATGCAGCAAGTTGTTTATCAGAAAAGCCTAGCGCTTTGATAGCTCTGAGTTGGTAAGTATCTCTTGGTAAACCATGTGCCTTTAAATCATTCTCAGTTTGAATGATTTTTTCTAGTTCACGTAGGAACCAAGGGTCAAAACGGCAAGCCTCATGAATACGTTCCAAAGATAATCCTGCACGAATGGCTTGAGCTGCCATTAAAATACGGTTTGGACGGGGTTGAGAAAGGGCTGCACGGAAGGCATCTTCGTCACCATCACCAGGAATCTCAACGGGATCCAATCCAGCAAGGCCAATTTCCATAGAACGAAGTCCTTTTTGTAACGCTTCTGGGAAGCTTCGTCCAATGGCCATTGCTTCACCAACAGATTTCATGCTGGTGCTAAGCAATGCTGGGGTTCCTGGGAATTTTTCGAATGTAAAGCGAGGGATTTTAATAACCACATAATCAATCGTTGGTTCGAATGATGCAGGTGTGGTTTTGGTAATATCGTTCTTTAATTCATCTAAAGTATAGCCAACTGCCAATTTTGCAGCAATTTTTGCAATTGGAAACCCCGTTGCTTTGGAAGCAAGTGCAGATGAACGAGATACACGAGGGTTCATTTCGATGACAACCATACGGCCATCAACAGGATTTAACCCAAATTGTACGTTTGATCCCCCTGTATCCACACCTATTGCACGTAAACATGCAATAGAAGCATCACGCATCCGTTGATATTCTTTATCCGTTAAGGTTAAAGCAGGCGCAACCGTGATTGAATCTCCTGTATGAATTCCCATTGGGTCAATATTTTCGATCGAACAAATAATGATACAATTATCCGCACTATCGCGAACAACTTCCATTTCATATTCTTTCCAACCCAAAATACTTTCTTCGATAAGTACTTCGGTTGTTGGGGAGGCATCTAATCCAGAGGAAACAATTGCTTCGAATTCATCTTTGTTATAAGCAATACCACCACCAGAACCACCTAAGGTAAAGGATGGACGAATAACCGCAGGGAGTCCTGTGAATTTTAAAGCTTCTCTAGCATCTGCTAATGTATGTGCAATGACGCTACGTGGGCTTTCAATTCCGATTTTTTCCATAGTTTCACGGAATTTTAAACGATCTTCGGCACGATCAATCACGTCTGCTTTTGCGCCGATCAGCTCGACATTATGTTTTTGTAAGAAACCAGATTTATCCAATGCCATCGCTGTATTTAAAGCGGTTTGTCCACCCATTGTTGGTAGGATAGCATCAGGTTTTTCTTTGAGGATAATTTTTTCAACAGTTTCTGGCGTAATAGGTTCGATATAAGTTGCATCGGCCATATCTGGATCTGTCATGATGGTGGCTGGGTTAGAGTTAACCAAAATCACGCGATAGCCTTCTTCTCTCAATGCTTTACAAGCTTGAGCACCAGAATAATCGAATTCACATGCCTGACCGATCACAATCGGTCCAGCACCAATAATCATAATGGAGGATATGTCTGTCCGTTTAGGCATAGGAACACCTTATTGTTTTTTGTGAGGGGAATGTTGATCCATTAATTCCGCAAAGCGTTGGAATAAGTAATGGCTATCGGTTGGGCCAGGGCTGGCTTCTGGATGGTATTGCACAGAGAAGGCAGGATATTTATCCGAAGCAATACCTTCGTTTGATCCATCAAATAAATTGATATGCGTTGCATGCGCATCAGAAGGAAGACTGTCGGGATCTACAGCAAAACCATGATTTTGACTGGTGATTTCAACTTTGCCCGTTTTTAAATCTTTTACAGGTTGGTTTGCACCGCGATGTCCTTGCTCTAATTTATAAGTTTTTCCACCCAAAGCATGGGCTAATAACTGATGTCCAAGGCAAATACCAAAAATAGGAATTCTTTTTTCCAAGAGTTCTTTTAAAACAGGAACCGTATAATGGGTTGTTGCAGCAGGGTCTGCAGGGCCATTGGATAAGAAAACACCATCAGGATTATGACGAAGAATATCTTCAGTAGAGGTGGTGGCTGGAACAACAGTAAGATTACAGCCAACTTCGATTAGGTTACGGAAAATATTATATTTTGCTCCATAATCAATCGCAACGACATTATATGTTTTGCTGGGTTTAGGAGAGGTTTCATCTCCCCAATGCCAAACACCATCTTTCCATTGGTATGCTTTTTCACAAGTCACTTCTTTCGCTAAATCCATTCCTTGCAATCCAGGCCATGCTTTTACTTTTGCTTGTAAGGCATTAATGTCAAAGATACCATCTTCAGGGAAGTATAATAACGCACTTTGAGGACCATGGTCACGAATGCGTAAGGTCAATGTGCGTGTATCAACGCCACAAATGCCTGTTATTTTTTGTTGCAGTAACCAGTTTTGTAAAGATTCACTTGAACGCCAGTTTGCAGGTTCGGTGACTTGCTGTTTAACAATTAATCCTTTTGCAGCAATTTTGCTGGCTTCGTTATCATCAATATTAGTGCCAACATTTCCAATATGGGGAAAGGTAAAGATAATTAACTGTCCAGCAAAAGAAGGATCCGTTAAGGTTTCTTGGTATCCAGTCATGCTGGTTGAAAAGCAGATTTCCCCAATAGCAAGATTGTTTTTGGAAGAATATGCACCAAATCCAATACCCCATAAAATAGTACCGTCCTCTAGGAGAAGAACAGCATTTGCACCTGCTGGACAGGTAGGAAGAGTCGAATCGGTAATTTCGTTTGGTTGTAAATCAGACAATGTTAGACCCGTTTCTTGAATAATAGTTGCCCAATGTTTGGATGGAATGGCACGGGCTTGTTTCCATTTGCGGATGGCCTCGGTGCTTACTTTTGTAATCTGGGCGGCTTGTTCAATCCCCCCAAGGCGAGAAATAATTGTATCAATATCCATCATGTCCTTATGTCCTTTGCTGGACGAATGTCGTATACTGAATATAATCGATTGGGAAAAAAATTCCCAGAGTGTTTGTAAAAAATTTTTACTGGGAAATTTATTCCAGTTTTAAGTCATGCTATAGACTATTTCAGTTTATTATTATTTGGAGAATTCATATGGATTTGCGTGAGCGTTTTAAAGAAGAACTTAAAGTGGCAATGAAAGCCAAGGAAGCTGAAAAAGTTTCAACTTTACGGATGATTGGTGCAAAATTAAAAGATTTGGATATTAATGCACGTCCAAAAGGGATCGAAGCTGTGGGAGAGGATGAGATCATTGCGATGTTAAAAGGCATGATTAAATCTCGTCGCGAATCTGTGGAAATGTATAAACAAGCGGATCGTAATGAATTAGCAGAAAAAGAAGAAAGCGAAATTGTTGTGATCGAATCTTTCCTTCCTGCTCAGCTTGATGATGCTGGTATTGCAAAGGTTGTGGATGAAGCTGTTGAAAAAACAGGAGCTGCTTCGATTAAAGATATGGGTAAAGTTATGGCGTTCTTAAAAGAACATTATGGTGCAGTGTTAGATTTTTCTAAAGTTGGACCTTTAATTAAAGCAAAATTTTCTTAAGATTTAAATCAAACGGGTGATTTGTGGCGTTCGATCAACGATTTCTTGAGGAGTTACGGCAACGTCTTCCTTTACACAGTATCATTTCAAGAAAAGTAAAGGTTGTACGCTCAGGTCGCCATTGGAAAGCTTGCTGTCCTTTTCACGGTGAAAAAACACCTTCTTTTTATATTTATGATGATCATTTTCATTGCTATGGCTGTGGTGTGCATGGCGATGTAATTTCCTTTGTCATGCAAAGCGAAGGACGGAGTTTTAATGAAGCAGTTTCTGAATTGGCTTCATTGGCAGGAATAGAAGTTCCCGAACAAACTCCACAACAAAAGCAACGTCAAGAACAACAACATAACTTATATGAATTGATGACAGCGGCTCATGAATATTATTCACTAGAGTTTCAAAAACCCAAAGCAAGAGTAGTACGAGAATATTTATTAAATCGCGGGATTACGCAACAAACTATTGGCGATTTTGGTTTATGTTGGTCGGGTGATGGGCGCGGTGGGTTGATTGAGTATTTAAAAGCCAAAGGTTATGCGTTAAAGCAGATAGGTGAAGCGGGTTTATTAAGAAAACAAGCGGATGACCAATGGGGAGGAGAGCTTTTCTTTAACCGTGTGATGTATCCGATTTGCGATAAGCGTGGCAGAGTGATTGCTTTTGGTGGGCGTATTATTGGTGAGGGTCAACCAAAATATCTCAATAGCCCAGAAACGCCTTTATTCTCTAAACGGCGCGTTTTATTTGGATTAAATCATTTATCCTCTGTTTTTTCACGGAAAGATATTGATCCTTTATATAATACTGTAATTGTTGTCGAAGGGTATATGGATGTTATTGCGTTATATCAGGCAGGATTTCAGGGGGCTGTTGCGCCTTTAGGAACGGCATTAACGCAAGATCAATTGGGATTATTATGGAGGGCAAGTGCTCAACCTGTATTATGTTTTGATGGCGATGGGGCAGGACGCAGGGCAATGTTACATGCTGCTGAAGAAGCTTTGCCAATTTTAACGCCTGAACAAACTTTAAATTTTATTTCTCTTCCTGATGGTGAGGATCCAGATAGTTTTGTGCAACGTTATGGGGCAGAAGCTTTTATTGATATTATTCGTCAAAGAAAAAATTTAAGCGAAACACTATATCGTCTTTCAGTCAATGCAATGACGGATCAATCCCCAGAGCAACGAGCGGCATTAAAAGCTCGTCTGCTTTCCATTGCACAACAAATTCAAAATCAAAATTTATCTAAAGAATATCGTAAAGTATTTATGGATCGATTTTATGAGCAATTTTATCCTCGAGTTAAGAAAGAAAGTTATTCGTCAGCATTTAATAAGCAACAAAAAATCAATTTAAATGAACACTTATCCCGCCCAATTTTGCAAAAAGAGCAAATTGATTATGAACGAATGTGTATTTTAATTGCTCTGTTGCTTTATTGCCCTATAATTCTTCCAAATGTTGAAGATGCGTTATGTCGTTTGGATTTGCCAGAAGATCTAGCAAAAATAAGAGAAATCTTATTGGATTTTTCTTCAGATCAAGAAGAAATTATGCCATATTTAAAACAAAGAAATATGCTAGAATTTTCAGAAAAAATTATAAAAAACTCAAATTTAACCTTGTTAAACCAAAATAATTACGATAAAAAAGTAGGTTCGCAATTGATTGAAAAACAATGGTGGCATTTTTATGGTTGGCTAAATATACAAGAGTTAGAGGAGCAGGTTATACAAGCACAACAAGCATGGATTAAATGTCCCGATGAGTATCACCAACGTACATTCATTGCAAGGTTGAACGCATTGGATGCTATTAGACACGGGGAAATTGATGTATAAATGACATGTTGTGATAAATATTTAAGAATAATTTCAATTTAGATCTTGACTTATTTTAATAAAATATCATCTCTAACAATGATTCATTTTTTTGGCGATAGAGTTATTCCGCTAGTCTTAACGTGAAATTAGAAGTTTAGGACGTTTTAAAGGGCCAATAAAGAGTCAGGTAAGTGTTATTCTATATTATTAATTAAGTTATTTATTAATACTTCGAAAATAGCGCTATTAGGTAGTAAACTATTTATTCTTTGAGGCGGAAAATGGTTGTAAAAGCAGCAAGTAAACATGAAGGAAGTGCAAATGATCGTGATAATGATGCGACTTTGCTAGATGTCAGGTCTGCAGATGTAAAAAAATTAATTAGCAAAGGTAAGGAAAGAGGATACGTTACTTTTGACGAGCTCAATGCTATCCTTCCTCAAGATAAAATGTCTTCTGAGCAAATTGAAGATGTTATGGCTGCTTTTTCAGAAATGAGTATTCAGATTATTGAAAATGAAGAAAATGATGAAGAAAGTAGTGAAAATGCTAGTGATGATAATGAAGTAGAAGTCGAATCCGCTGAAAATGATGAAGAGAGTGAGGGGGCAGTAGTTGCAACAGAATCAACAGCAGGAAGAACAGATGATCCAGTGCGAATGTATTTGCGGGAAATGGGTGCTGTTGAGCTATTGTCACGTGAAGGCGAAATTGCAATTGCAAAACGAATTGAGGCGGGACGAAATCAGATGATTGGTGGGCTTTGTGAAAGCCCTTTGACGTTTAAAGCTATAATTGGTTGGCATGAGCAATTAAAAGCAGGGGATATCCTTCTTAGAGATATTGTTGATTTAGAGGCAACTCAAACTGAATATGATCAAGCAGATTTATCAGAGATAGAAAATTCTTTGAGTGCTACGGATGATGATATAGATAGTGATAACGATGAAAATGATACTGATACTGATGAAGAAAGCGATGAAAATGGAGAAGACTCCAACGAGGAAAATAGCCTTTCGTTATCTGCATTAGAAGAAAAATATAAAGATGAAGTTTTAAATCATTTTGCTGAAATTGAGAAAATTTATACGAAGCTTTATCAGTTACAAGTTCAACGTTTAGACGTGTTGCAAGCAGGTGAGAAATTAACCCCAGCTTTTGAAACCGACTATGAAGATTTAAGAAATAAGTTGATTAATGAAGTGCAACAGGTTCATTTACAAAGTAGTAAAATTGAATTCTTAGTTGAGCAACTTAAAACTGTTTCCAGAAAATTAGCAGCATTAGAAGGTGGAATGCTGCGTATGGCAGAGAAATGTAAAATTTCTCGTGATGATTTTTTGTCTAAATATCATGGATATGAATTAAATCCAGATTGGATTGATGCTGTTCGGAATTTACCAGGAAAATATTGGAAATTATTTGTAGAGCGATATGAGGATGACATTAATAAATGTCGTGATGAAATCGCTGAGCTTTCTCAAAGAGTAGGTTTGCCTATTAGTGAATTCCGTCGTGTTTTCTCAACGGTTTCTTATGGTGAACGCGATGCATCTCGTGCTAAAAAAGAAATGATTGAAGCGAATTTGCGTTTGGTTATTTCTATTGCAAAAAAATATACAAATTGTGGATTACAATTCTTGGATTTAATTCAAGAGGGAAATATTGGTTTGATGAAAGCGGTCGATAAATTTGAATATCGCCGTGGATATAAGTTTTCAACCTATGCGACTTGGTGGATTCGTCAAGCGATTACGCGTTCAATAGCAGATCAAGCCAGAACTATTCGTATTCCAGTCCACATGATTGAAACAATTAATAAATTAGTTCGTACTTCTCGTCAGATGTTACATGAAATTGGCAGAGAGCCAACTCCAGAAGAGTTGGCTGAAAAATTAGGAATGCCTCTAGAGAAAGTCAGAAAAGTTTTAAAAATTGCTAAAGAGCCTATTTCTCTAGAAATTCCAATCGGAGATGAAGAAGATAGTCATCTTGGTGACTTTATTGAAGATAAAAGTGCCGTTATTCCTTTGGACGCAGCTATTCAAACTAATCTACGCGAAGCTACAACACGTGTATTGGCTTCTTTAACACCAAGAGAAGAGCGTGTTTTAAGAATGCGTTTTGGAATTGGAATGAATACAGATCATACCCTAGAGGAAGTGGGACAACAATTTAATGTGACCCGCGAGCGTATTCGTCAGATTGAAGCAAAAGCATTGCGCAAATTAAAACATCCAAGCAGAAGTCGTAAGTTACGTTCTTTCTTAGATGATAATTGATCTTGTTTTACTTTTTTGTTTATAAGGAAAGAGGGATATAATACCCCTCTTTCTTTTTTTGTTTTGAGACCATGTCTGCAATTAATAATATTCGTCCTGCTACATCTGTAACGGTTGCTATTACTTTTTTACGAATGGATCATTTTCCTAAAAAAAAGTTATTAGATTTACCAACAGAATATTCAATAGAAAAACTTTCGTTGGTTCCTATTCCGTTATATCGTTATATATATGGAACAGTTGGTCGGGATTGTTGTTGGTGGATGCGTCGCGTATTGTCCGATCAATATTTGGAACAATTATTTTCTGATCCGTTGGTTGAGGTTTATATCCTCAAAGATTCCAATAATATTGTTTCTGGTTTTTTTGAGTTGGATTGCCGTTTACAAGATAGTGTTAATATTGCTTATTTTGGATTAATGCCTCATTTAGTTGGCAAAGGAATAGGAGCAGCATTTTTTCATCAAGTTATTCGTTATGCTTGGGAAAAACAGCCTAGTTGCTTGAGAATTAATACATGCAATTTAGATCATCCGAGGGCATTAGAGATATATAAAAAATCTGGTTTTGAACCTTATAAGGAGGAAACAGAGCTTTGGAATATCCCTGATATTTTAAATTTGCCTATTCCGAAAAAATTTATAAAAAAATAAGATAACCTCTTGCATTCTTTGGGTGTTTGTGGTTTTTAAAGAGTTCTTCCCTGCCAAGGTTTTACGGCTATACCTTGGCTATACCCAAAAGTTGGAAGAATAATCAGTTCGTAGACTGATTTTATTGGGTTGAAGTCAGCCGAAGGGAGATAATATGCCATTATATGAATGCGTGTTTATAGCACGTAATGATGTCACTCAACAACAAGTTGAAGATATCGCTAATGGAGTTGCTTCTTTGATCGAAAGCGAAGAAGGCTCTGTACAAAAACGTGAATATTGGGGATTACGTAACTTAGCATATCGTGTTAAGAAAAATCGTAAAGGCCATTATATGTTATTAGGTGTTGATGCAAAAGCAACAACAATCAAAGAAATTGAACGCCAATTAAATTTAAATGAAGATGTTCTTCGTTTTATGACATTGCGTATCGAAGCAATTGATGAAGCACCATCTGCGATTCTTTCTCGTAAAGGGGATGATAGTAAAGATCGTTCATCAAGCAATCGTTCTGCTAAGTCTTCTGGACGTTATGAAAGCGGCCGTAAAAATGCAGAAGAAGATGATTTAGATTCTTTTAAAGCTGATGATGATAGTGGTTTCTCTGTTAATCATGCTGATGAAGAGGAGGCATAATAAATGTCAGAAACAGCTCAAGTAAATCCAGCTGCACGTCGTATTGCTGTGGGGGCACGTCGTCCTTTCCATCGTAGACGTAAAACATGTCCTTTTTCATCTGCAAATGCACCAAAGATTGATTATAAGGATATTCGTTTATTGTCTCGTTTTCTTTCAGAAAGAGGCAAAATCGTTCCAAGTCGTATCACAGCTGTTTCTGCAAAGAAACAACGTGAATTGGCACAGGCAATTAAACGTGCTCGCTTTTTAGCATTATTGCCTTACGTTCAAGACTGAGGGAGAAAAGATTATGGCTGCAACTGAAGTTATTCTACTTCAAAGAGTAGAAAAACTAGGGCAAATGGGTGATGTCGTTAAGGTAAAACCTGGATTTGCTCGTAACTATTTGCTTCCTCAAGGTAAAGCAATTCGTGCTACGACTGCTAATCGTGAACGTTTCGAAAGAGAACGTGTACAATTAGAAGCTCAAAATATTAAACGTCGTGAAGAGGCAGAGCGTCTTTTGGAACGTTTAGAAGGTCTATCAGTCGTTATTATTCGTCAAGCTGGCGAAAGTGGAAACCTTTATGGTTCTGTAACTGCTCGTGACATTTCTGAAGCTGCTGTAAAAGATGGTGTATCTTTCTCTCGTCAACAAGTTGAAATTGCACATCCAATTAAATCATTAGGTTTGTATCAAGTTAAAATTCAACTTCATCCAGAAGTTCACTTAGATGCAAGAGTTAATGTTGCACGTTCTGTTGAAGAAGCAGAACGTCAAGCAAAAGGCGAGGTGACACAAGTTGAAACTGCACATATTCATGTTGATGCAGAAGTTGTTGAACAAGCAAATGCTGAGATGTTAGAAAACGTATCTGTTGTGGAAGAAGCTGCTCCTACGGCAGAATAATCAAATAGCGTTTGAATATGCTATAAAAGGCGGAAGTATTTGCTTCCGCTTTTTTTATGTTATTTATATCAAATTTATATATTTTTTTATTAAGGCATCATAACTTATTTGTATTTTATTAAAAAAAATAAGAGAATTACAATAAAATATTAAAGATTTTATATTCTTTAGGAGCTATATATGTCTGGATTATTAGATATTGTTTTAAAAAAACTTATTCAAAAGGGCCGTTTAGAAGTTATCTTTCCAGATAAAAGGCGTAGAATATATGGAGATATGAACGCTAAAGATGTTGCGGCAATGGAGATTTTGACGTTTGGTATTGATACTCGTTTGTTAATGAATCCAGGTCTTGCTTTTGGTGAAGGGTATATGGATGAAACCATTAAACCGATTAATTGTTCAATTTATGATGTGTTAAATGTTATTTTGCAAAATGATCTTGCTGAAGGGCATTTTGCAGAAAAAATTGTTTCGGTTTTAAGGTTTGGTAAACGTTTTTGGTCGCAATTAAATAGGCTTCAAACTTCTCGTAAAAATGTTGCGCATCATTATGATTTAAATGGTGCTTTATATAGTTTGTTTTTAGATGATGATCGTCAATATTCTTGTGCTTATTTTCGTACTGGCGAAGAAACTCTAGATGAAGCACAAAAAGCCAAGAAAATTCATATAGCATCGAAATTAAAAATAGACCAACCAGGATTAACGATCTTAGATATTGGCTGTGGTTGGGGAGGGATGGCATTATTTCTTGCCAAAGAGTTTGATGCAAATGTAACGGGTATTACGTTATCACAAGAACAATTACAGGTTGCAAAACGGCGGGCCAAAGAAGAAGGGTTGGAAGATAAAGTTCATTTTGAGTTAAGAGATTATCGTTTGGTTGATAAGCAATATGATCGAATTGTTTCTGTTGGTATGTTCGAGCATGTTGGCGTGCATTATTATCCAGAATTTTTTAAAGATATTAAAAAGATTTTAAAACCCGAAGGGGTTATGTTGTTGCATTCGATTGGACGTTCTGATGGACCTGGTTCTACGAATGCTTGGATTAATAAATATATTTTTCCAGGGGGGTATTCTCCATCGCTTAGTGAAACATTTGCAGCCGTTGAAAAAAGTGGTTTATGGGTTACTGATTGTGAGATTCTTCGCTTACATTATGCTAAAACACTAAAATTATGGCGTGCAAGAATTGAAGCACAAAAAGATAAAATTATAAAAATGTACGATGAACGTTTTTATAGAATGTTTGACTTTTATTTATCTTCTTGTGAGCTGTCTTTTTATTATCATAATCATATGAATTTTCAGTTACAAATCAGTCCTAGTATAAATGGGTTACCCATTACTAGAGATTATATGCTTCAAGCTGAGAATCAATTATATCTTTAAACATTCATTGCATGGTGCAAGCGAGCAAGCTGGTCAAATTCAGCAATAGTTAAGGTTTCAGCTCTTCTTGTTCCATCAATGTTAGCTGAGGCAAGCAGTGCTTCACCCCCAATATTTTTTAAAGCACCTTTTAACATTTTTCGTCTTTGACCAAAGGCTGCAGCTGTAACTTGTTCCATTGCTTTAAACAATGTTGGAGAGGGTTGGTCTGCTTTAGGAAGAATATTAATTACCGCAGAATAAACTTTAGGGGGAGGAGCAAAAGCACCAGGCGGAATACGTTTGACGATAACGCATTCAGATACCCATTGGGCAATGACAGATAAGCGTCCATAATATTCTGAATTAGGCGCGGCACAGATACGTTCTGCAACTTCAAGTTGGAACATTAAAGTAAGCCGTTTCCATTGTTGATCTTGTTTTAACCATCCCAGTAATAAAGATGTTCCAATATTATAAGGAAGATTTGCAACAATTTGGCGCGGTGATTCACAAAGTGTGGTTAAATCAAGTTTTAGAGCATCATGTTCTACTATTTCAAAACGTTCAGGATAAAATTCCTTTAATTCATGAAGGAGTTGTAAAGCACGTTGGTCAACTTCAACACCAATAATTTTTTGTGCTTTACTCTCCAATAATGCTCTTGTTAAACCACCAGGCCCAGGTCCAACCTCTATAACATTTGTGTTCGTTAAATCTCCAGCCAGTGCAATAATTTGCTGATTAATCATTGGATCCAACAAAAAATGTTGTCCCAATGATTTTTTGGCATGTAGATTATATTTATTTATGCTTTCTTTTATGCTGGGTAGCTGGTCTTTGTGTTGTGTCATTAGGGGTATTATGCATTTCAATAATTGCTTGACGATGTAAGTCACGATCTAATTGTTGAGAAGCCTGTTCGACGCGTTGGCTTAATAGCTGATTAGCAATTTCACTGGCAGAAATATCAGCAATATTTTTCTTTTCTCGTGAACAAACCATAATTAACGCAATGCCATCTACAGAAACAAGCGGCTTGCTGACTTGACCAGGTTGTAAGCCTTGTAAAATATTCGCCATTTCAGGATTCATGCGTTCTAACTGCATTTCTCCTGGATTAGATGGGCGTAAATTTCCAGCTTTTTGATTTGCTTCTTCTGCTTGTTGGCAGGTATGTAAGGAGCTTCTTAACTGATTAACTTGATTTAATACATTGATTTGTTGTGGTGTAGGATGTTTTGGATCTAGTTTAGAAGGGAATGAAATAAACACTTGTCGAATGCTCATTAAGGTTCCCATTTCATTTCCAATTGTACGCTTGCCGCTGAGCATTGCAATAATATACCCTCCAGCAACTTTAATTGGATTTGAGATGGCCCCAATAGGCATTTTTTTTACAAGAGCGACAACTTCAGGATCTAAACTATCGGCTTGCACCCAACCTAAAGCCCCGCCTTGTAATGCGCTTTGAGCTTGAGAGAATTGAGCGGCAACAATTGGAAAGGGGGCTCCATTTCGCAGTTGCTGTATAATTGTTTTTGTAAATTGTAATTCTTGTTCTGGATGGCGAGCATTTTCAACAGGAATAAAAATTTCATTCAGTAAATATTCAGGCTGGCCAACTTCTTGCTTTAAAGCTTTTTGTCTTTGTTCTACTTCTTGAGCTGTGATGCGATTTTGGCTACCTAATTCCTGTTGGATAACTCTCCCCCAGCCTAATTGCAAACGAATTTGGTCAATTAATGTGCTCATAGAAACACCATCACTAGAAAGATGGTTTCTAAGCGTATTCGGAGGCATACCATTACGTTTTTCAATATCCGCAATCGCTTCAGCAATTTGCTCAGGAGCAACATTGATATTTCTTCTTAACATTTCCTGTGTATGTAAACGCTCAGTAATTAATTGTTTAATTAATTGGGGGCGCATTCGTTGTAAAACATCAGGTGTTAAACGAATTCCTGCAGTTAATTGAAAGAGTTGCTCTCTATTATTAACATCTCTTTGGGTTAAGAGATGACCATTAACGATCGCAATGATTTTGCTTTCAGAATCTTCTTGGGCATCTGGGATTGAATAATTCTTTCCCAAGGCTTGAGAGTTCATACTGGAAGATGTTGCAGGAGGATGATTTTTATGGTCTGCAGCCAAAGCTATAGAGGTTGTCGCACTTAAGAGAGCGCCAACCATCGTTAAACAAATAGTTTGTTTGCTTTGTGAGAGCAAAGAAGAGAATTTATGTGCTTTGTTGTGTATCATCCGTTAATTCCAAACGTTCCCAGCGTTTTAAAGGTGAGCATGAATAAAACCGTATCACTATTTTGTTCACCATTAATCATTGTATATTGCTTTAGATAAATTACATCCATGCTGAAGCAATCATTTCTATAACCTGCATTGCCTCCAATAGCGACATTTTGTTTTCTGGAGAGACTACGTCGACCGAAAGCAGAAGCATGCCAATGGTCCCAATCTGTAGATGCTCCTAGGGTTAACTCACTTGTTTTTTCTTTATATAAGTTAGATGGACCTTGAGTTGAAAAAGGATTTCCAAAATAATAATAATACGGCGTAACAGGTTCATAAATATATCCGCCATTAATCCCAAAGTGGCGAAAACCAGCGTTAAAAACACCTTCACCATAGGTAATATCACCACTATAAGGATCAACACGTCCTCTAACTGTTGTGCTTAAATATTGTGTTGGTGAAAAGCGCAATCGAGCAATTACGTCAGACATATGTCGACTAACCCCAGAATTTTGAGGAAGATTTTTAGTCACATGTTCTTGATAGCTTTGTCCAGTTAAGAAATCTATCTGGTGACCATTCCATGACCAATTTCCGTGGATACCTACGTTGGCTCTAAGCCCACCATCCAAGCGATCTGTTCCTTGGAAGCGATTTAAAGCAAAAAGGGTTGTATCAGAAAATTCATAGGCCAAACTATCTTCATTTGGCATATTCCAATAACGTCCGCCTTTAGAGTGAGGGGCAGCAATAAGTTGAACAATAGGTTCAATTACCTGTGTTCCTGTAGACTGCCCAAGTTTAAATTCTCTTAAAAAAGGCCAATTCATTTTGACTGCAAGAGTTGGCAGTGCTTGACCAGAAAATTGTGAGCCATATTTATTTACATATAAAGGTTGCTGATATAAATGTGTTGCTCTGTAAATATTAGAGTCGACATGTAATGTAACCAACCATTTTTGTCCCCAATTGGTGTCAAAAGGTCTATCCCAGTTCAGAGATGCTTGACCTCTTTGATCATTAACACCAGTAGGGCGATAAATAATAAAATCAGTTGTATTAAAAGAGAAACGTCCACCTAAAGCATCAGGTTGCCCAAAGTAACTGTAAGTGTATCGAGGAAGAACGAAAGGAAGATCTGAGCTATTAACAGTATTATTATTTATCCCTTGGTAACCTTGCATAGTAACCTTAGAGTATGCTCCTTCACCAAAACCTTCTAAATAAAGATTAGAATTTAAGGTATCTTGACCATAGCCATTAATACGATAATCGCGCATATATTCTGCGGAGGTCGCAAGATTAATATTGGCTCCGTATCGCCAATTTTCATTGAGTGCCCATTCAGTTTTTAGAAATAAATATCCTTGTGCGCCATGATCATCACCTTTAACTGTATTTCCCCATGCATTTGTCCAATCACGTTTGTTTACTGTATCATCGGCAACACCGCCTTCAACACGGAGCATTCCTTGGTTAAAGCGTGCCCTATATAAAACGCTGAGTTGTGGTCCTGTTTTAGTTGCAAAGAGAGGATTAAAGGTTAAATCTGACCAACTATTCATCGCCCAATAATAGGGAATGGTTGTGTAGGCACCAATATATTTACTGTTAAAATTAATACTAGGGATTAAAAAACCGCTTTGACGTTTAACAGACGGGTCAACGATAGAAAAGAAAGGCATGTAAAAGACTGGGATGCCAAAGAAATCAATGAATGTATCAGAGAAATCAATACGTTGATTTTCCATGTCACGAATGGCTTGATAAGAGCGTAATTGCCAAAAAGGTGCTTTTTTAGGATTTGTTTCACAAATTGGGCAAGCTGTATAAACAGATCGGCTGAAATCATGCACTTTTCCGCCAGTACGGCGCGCACCATTTGCTGCTAATTTTCCATTATCAGCAAGTAAGGCATAAACTTGATCCATGACCCCTTCACGCATGTTGTCCCCTAATTGAACATGTTGCGTAAATAAGATTTCGCCATCAGGTTCAACCATGGATACATTGCCAGTAGCTGTTGCAATATTTGTGGTGCGATTATAAGTGACTTTGTCCGCACGTAAAACATGATCATTTTGCCAAATATGAACATCACCTTGCCAAGTTACTTCTCCAGTTTTGGAGTTATAAGAAACAGTATCTGCTTGGAAAGTAATCGGATCTTTACCTGAAAAGGGTGCTCCGCTTGATTTGCCAATGTTCGATTTTGCAATTTGTATTTGCTGTTGAGCAAAAACATTTTGGTCTAACAATAGACCAATAAAGCCAACAGACCCACTGACCATACTGATGAGTAATAGGGTCTTATGCTTATTTTTTCGAGCAATTTTTCTAGCTAATTTTTTAAAAGGGGAAAGTGTAGAATAATTACGCATCAGCCATCTTCCAAGTGAATAAGAAGAGATATTGCTAAACAAAGTCCAGCAGCTGTTGGAGCCCAAGCTGCTATTAATGCAGGAAGAGCACCAGATTCTCCGAATTGTTCAGCAACTTTTGAAATGGTGAATAAAGCAAATCCAGCGGCAACCCCTGAGCCAATCATTCGAGCAACCCCACCTCTACGTGTTGAGCGTGTGGCAAACCCAGCGGCAACCAAAGCCATAGTACTGGCCAGTAAAGGTTGTGCCAATAACGCTTGGAAACGTAAGCGGTGACTGATAGAGGAAAAGCCAGATTCGTTTAGCAAGTGAATAAATCCTGGTAACGACCAAAAGGATAGCGTATCAGGAGATGAAAAGCTTTCTTCTATATTTGATAATGATAAATTTGTTGGCAATTTAATGGTTCCTAAATTGACAGGTAGTTTATCTGGTTTAATAGAATGTGCATTATTCAATACCCAATATTGATGATGTTCCAAATATCCCGAAGGTGATTCAATACGAACCAGTAAATGGTCATTATCGTCAAGTCTGAAAATACTGATTCCCTTCATATGAAGGATATTATCCTGCACTTTCACTGATTGAGCATGTAAAATTGCAACACCTTTATGGCCTAAATCTTGATCAGACTGTCTGACCCACAAAGATCCACCTGATAGATTGGTGAGCTTTCCACCACTTGTATTTAAGTATGTTTGGTCTAAGATTTCAGCTTGACGGTATAGGTTTGAAGAAATGGGGGATATGACCATAATTGAAAATAACCCCAATCCAAAAGCACAGGTTACTGGTGCAGTTAAAAATTGCCACGCAGAAATTCCTGCCGCACGTGTAACGATTAATTCGGAGGAGCGTGTTAATCGCCAAAAACAAATAATCCCACCTAAAAGGATACCAAAAGGAAGGATTTGCATACAAAAATTTGGGATGTGATATAGAGCAATGGAAGTGGCAACACTCGTTGAAACATGAGGTTTGGTTGCAACGCGACGCAATAAGTCAATAAAATCGAATAAGGAGACTAATGCGGTCAAAGCTAATATCATAGAGATTGCAGCAAAACTGAATTGTTTAGCAATATAAATTGAAATGGTGCGTGCTGTGAACATTTTTTATCTTCCTTTTTTGAAAGAAGATAAGGAAACAGGTTTAGTTTTCTGAATATTGAATTCAGGAAGAAAAAGGATAAAAGAAGCAATAATTCCAGGAATAATGGCAACAAACCATATGAGAGGAATAACGGCGATATTTCGCGTTGCAATATTTTGCACAATCAAAATTAAAGACATTAATCCAACAATAGTAAAAATGGCTCCTAAAGGTCGTATAATATTTCCATATCGTGCAAATCCTCCTCTTAAAACACTGACCAAGGCAATCATTGTAAAAGAGAAAATCGTTAAGGGAGAGGTTAAACGTCGATGGGCTTCAACAGCGAGTTTGCCATAATCTCGATCAAAGACTTCTTGGGCATTGGGATGGAGCAATTCATATAGAGACATTTCAGTAGCGTCTTTAAGACGTGAAGATTGTTCTTTGTTAGAGGATAGATCAATGGTGTTGCGCTCAAAATTCAATACATTTAAACGACCTGTTTTTTTATCAATCACTTCACGTGAACCATTGAGTAAAACAACTTGAGGTTTATCGTTAATAATAACGATATTTCCACTTTCAGCTAAAATCGTTGCCTTGTTGGTTGGCTGACGATCATCTTCTACTAAAATTCCTTTTAAAATTCCATTATGATCTTTGGACCGAATGTAAACCGTTAAGTTATCTGAAACATTTGTAAAGACACCTTCTTGCAACATGAAAGCGGCCATTTTGTTTCGTATTTTAAACTCAAATTTTCTAAAAGAATGATAAGATGCAGGTACAACCCATATATTTAGCAAATAACAAAGTATTGTCGCGATTAAAGCACAAATCATTCCAGGTTTTGCTAAAGCAAAAGAGGACATGCCTGCGGCTCGCATGACGATGATTTCTCTGTCTCCAGCCAAGCGGTGATAGATAAATTGAACAACAACAAAGGTGGTAATTGGTAAAATGACAGCAATAAAAGAGGGAACTAACAACCCAGTTAGTTCAAGGAATACCCCTAAAGATAAACCACGATCGACGACAAGCGATACAAAACGTAAAGATTGAGTCAACCAAATTAATGCTGCCAACCCTCCTGTTGTGGCCACTAAAGCGATCAATAATTGATGTAAAATATAGCGGTCAAACATAGGGAGACGCAAGGAAGTAAATAAACGCATGTGAAAATTATCCTACCTTGTTCCCTAGATATTTCCTCTTTACTATTAATGTTGTTAAAAAGGAAATAAAAACTGTAAATAAGACGACAAAAGAACGATATTTCATTGCAACGTTTCATTATATCAACAGTGAAATATCTTTAGATTGTAGTATATGCAAATTGAGATTAAGACAAACTTACGATGGATGTGTTTATTTTGGGAAAATTTTTCCAGGATTTAGAATATTTTGTGGGTCCAAACTCTTTTTGATTTTTTCCATTAATTCTAATTCTACACCACCACGCCAAGAAGACATCATGTAGTTTTTCAATTGTCCGATCCCATGTTCTGCGGAAAAGGACCCTTCCAAATCATATACAACGGCGCAAACAGCATCCATAAGCTCATGACTTTTATCCATAAATTCTTTGCTGTGACCATTGGTGGGTTGAACGAGGTTAAAATGAATATTACCATCCCCCAAATGCCCAAAAGGAGTGACTTGTATTCCAGGATATAATGCTTCACATGCTTGAGTCGCACGTTCGATAAAATCTGGAATTGAAGAAATAGGTACAGAAACATCATTTTTAATATTTGCTCCAGAGAGTTTCTGTGATTCAGATTGTTCTTCTCTAAAACGCCATAGGTTAAGGCGTTGAGTTTCACTTTCAGCTAATACTGCATCTAAAACTATTTCTTCTTCAAATGCTTTTTCTAATATTGTTTCAAAGAGCTCTCTTAGTCCATCTCCTTGCTCAGGAATGGCAAGTTCTACTACGATATAAACAGGAGCTTTCGTTTCTAATGGAAAATGTAATTCTGGGAAATGATGACAAACTAAATCCATTCCTTTTTGAGAAATATACTCAAAAGCTTGTAATGCCGCAGGATTATATTTGTTAAATAAGTGCAATAAGCGCAAAGCATGATGTAAATCTGGAACTGCACATAATGCGACTTCTGTAGAATGGGGGTAAGGATGTAGGTGTAAAACAGCAGTTGTAATAATTCCTAAGGTTCCCTCTGACCCAATAAAGATTTGTTTCAGTGCATATCCAGTATTGTCTTTTCTAAGGCGGCGTAAATTATGTAAAATTTGTCCATCAGCCGTGACGACTTCTAATCCTAAAACAAATTCTCTGGCATTACCATAACGCAGTGTATTATTCCCTCCTGCATTGGTTGCAATAACGCCCCCAATTTGTGCAGATCCTTGAGAAGCTATGACAATAGGTAAATATAATCCTGCATTTTTAGCGGCATTTTGAGCTTCTTCTAATATAACGCCTGCCTCAAGAGTTATTGTAGAATCAATCGTATCAATATTTCGGATTTTATTCATACGGCTTAGGCTTAATATAATTTGCTTTCCATGTTTAGATGGCGTTGCACCACCAACAAGGCTGGTATTTCCACCCTGAGGAACAATAGCAACTTGATGCTTTGCACATAACTTAACAATATCGGCTACTTCTTGTGTTGTTTGTGGCCTTAGTACAGCAATACTATTCCCTTGGAAAATTTGCCTCCAATCCGTATTATATGTTTCTGTATCTTTGGGATTAGTAATAATTCCTTGTGAACCGACGATATCGGTTAGGGTATGAATAAAGCTGTTGGTATCCATAATAAATCCATTAATGAAGGTAAAGTGTATTATCAGGTTGGTGGGGTTGGTATAACGCAGAATTAACCACTACAGTTCCAGCAATTCCAAAAAATAAACCACAAAGCAAAGACACTATAATAATAATTGTTTTAAAAGGAAATTTATCTGTAGCCGCATGAAGCGCAGATTGTATTTCAGCTCTTGAACGTTGGGTAAGTAATAATTCAGATCTTAAGGCTTCATTTTGTCGTCTTAAATTGCGAATTGCAGAATCTAATTGATTGATACTTTGCGTTAGGTTTGAAATTTGAGAGCGTGCTTTGAGTAAATCTTCTGAATCATTGCTTTTTTTGGATTGAGTGTTGTTTGCTTTACTTTTTGTTGGTGGATTATTGGCAATATTGGTAAAGAGGTTTTTTAATGCCCCACCAGTAATTGTATTTTTTTTGGCTCTTTTTTTGATGGCTTCCAAAGCATTCGCGGATTGACCTGGTTGATCTTCTAAAACCAAGGCAAGAATATCGGCAAGGACTTTAAGCTCTTTTGGGTCTAATTTTTGGTTCATCATTAATTTATTTTAATCTTGGAGCTGCAGCACGGGTAAGTCGATCACAAATAGCCAACCCTAATCCAATTCTTGGAATGGGCATGACGGCTATTCCTTTTAATCCTATTTTTTTTCCTTGAACATCTAAAAAACGTAAATACGCAAATAAATTTTGAGCAGCCTCTTCTAAACTCGCTGTAATACTTAAATTTTTACATAGGCCAGTATGTTTTATTGGCGAACCAAATGCAAGTAGAGCCTCATCGGGATTAACTCTATTGCAATTTAAGCGTACAGGCAAAGAGGGTGCATAATGAGAACTGAGTTGCCCAGGTGCAATAATTTTTGTTTCTATGGGTTGGCTATGAATAATTGGCCCACAAATAGGGATGAGGGCCTCTAAAGAAATACCTCCTGGACGCAGAAGTGTTGGTGTATTTTGACTGAGGTCTAAAATGGTGCTTTCTACACCAACTTGGCAAGGACCAGAATCAACAACAGCATCGATTTTTCCGTTAAGTTCTTGCATGACATGTTCTGCTGTTGAAGGGCTGATTTTTCCAGAGACATTGGCTGAAGGTGCAGCAATGGGCTTTGTGCTGAATTTTATTAATTGTTGTGCCACATGTGTATTTGGAACGCGAACAGCCATAGTTGATAAATGAGCAGTGGCTATGGGGCTAATTTTAGCTGGGCTTTCAACTTGTTGATTAAGGATTAAGGTCAATGCACCTGGCCAGAATTTGAGTGCGAGTTCATAGGCTAACTCTGTCTTTTGTACGAATTGAAAAACATGATCTAGATCAGCAAAATGGATAATTAACGGATTAAAACTAGGGCGTCCTTTGGCTTGGTATATTTTTTGAACAGCTTGGGTGTTAGTGGCATCTGCGCCTAATCCATAAACAGTTTCAGTTCCAAAGGCAACTAAACTCCCGTTATGAATGAGGGTGGCTGCGTGTTTGATATCAGAAATTGAATTGGATAGTAAAAAAGTCATGGAGGGGTTAATCCCTAAAGTTATTTAAAAAATTATCAATAAGCGTTCCAGAACAAAAGAACGGAGGAATTCGGCATCCTTTTTTTCCATATTGCAAAGGCTGATTGTCAAATGTCCGCAAATATCCTCCAGCAGCTTCTAAAATAGCTTGAGGGGCAGCAGTATCCCACTCCATGATAGAGTTAAAACGAAAATGCAAGTCGGCTTTTCCCTCTGCAATACGAAGTATTTTAGAAGCTGAACCCATAGCATTTATAGAGTGTGTAGGAAAGCCCTGTATGACTTTTTTAAGTTTGGGATCATTTACATAATGATGTGAAGTAATAATGCGGAATCCATCTTTTGGAACATCACTAACATGAATGGGTGTTTGTCCGTTCTTATCTATTCGCCAAGCACCTTGCCCTACAATACCACAAAATAATTCTTCATAAGCGGGAAGAGCAACAACCCCTATGACAGGTTTATGATTGCGAATTAGACCAATATTCACGGTGAAATTCTTGCTACCTCTGATAAAACCTTTGGTACCATCAAGGGGATCAACCAACCAGAATTCTGATTGAACTTGTGTATTAATCCCTTTGGAGACTTCTTCTTCGGCAATGACGGGGATTTCTGGGGCATAATTTCTTAAACCTTGCAGAATTAGATTTTCAGAAGCTTGATCTGCTTGGGTAACAGGGCTTAGGTCTGATTTTGTATAGACTTCAACCCCTTTGGCGCGGATTGTATTAATTACCATTGTAGCCTGTTTAGCTAGGTCAATTGCTAAATTCATTAATTGTTGGTCAGAAAAATGGTGCATTATAAGATCCGAACCTAAATGATATGTGCAGATAATTTTTAAGGTAATAATCGTATCACATTAAAGTGATTTTTATTTTATAATTCAATTATTGTTTAGAAAATATACCAAAAATATCACGGTAGGTAGATATTTGTAGAGTATGGTACAGTCAAATAACTTTACCTGCATAGATATCATTGCTGGATGTAAATAATTTTTATATAAAGAATTACCTTTTAGTATTCGGTTTATGTAAATAAGTATCAATAGGTGAAGTTTTTTATCTTCTCTCGTGCACTGGGCTTTGCTGGTTGTGTATGCGGATATAAGTTTACGAAGAGGGAAAGGTATTTGTTATATAGCTCATTTGGTAGAGCACTAAATTTAGGATTTAGCTGTAGCGGGTTCAATTCCCGTTATAACAACCATTGGTAAAAAACTCTGTAAAAGTTTTAAGGTTCGACTCCTTATTTTATTTCAGGAGGGGTTCTAGGAGGAAGATATTTTCTAATGGAAGTTAAATGATCTTCGGATGATTTAATTGACAGCGGAAAGCATTATTATAACCGGTTAATGATGATGTTGTTATCGCTTTATTATCAGCAAAACGGTGAGATTATACCGGATTGCCCGTAGTAAAGCCATAGTAACCGCCCACAGCGATCTGTCATGATGATGTCTATATCGGCTTTTAGACCCCTTCATTAAATTTCTTTTTAAATTTGAATATGGATATTCACAATGGCACAAAGTTTGATTGAAAAAATTACAGGTAAAAAACGGATTGTTGTTAAAGAAAATGAACGTATGATTGCGGCTTATCAAGGACAGGTTTTGGGTTTCTTTATGCCTGGTATTCATCATTTGCCAAATCGAGATCAATCTTTGGATTATGTTATTTATAATTTTAACCAGCCAGTTTTTTCTTGTGAATATCTACAAGTTATCAAACAAAAAATGCCTCAGGAGCTGGATAAGCACGTTTTAACTGTGACTACCGAAGATAATGAGGTCGGTATTATTAAAAATGGTAAAATAATTTATGATGTGATGAAACCAGGAAAAGAGTGTTTGTTATGGAAAGATGCTGGGGATTGGTCCGTTCAAAAAATTGCTGTTCTTGACGATTTCCGTGCAGATATTAAGGTAGCAAAACAATTGGTTTTGGCCAGTAAAGCAGGCATGTTGGTGACGTCGACCATTGAATCTTATGAAAAGGGAATTTTAAGGATTGATGGGAATTTATTTGATCCATTAGAAGCAGGAATTTATTATTTTTGGAATATTGCAATTGGCTTAACTGTTAAAAAAGTAGATTTGCGTCGTCAAACTTTGGATATTGCTGGACAAGAATTATTAACGCGAGATCGAGTAACTATTCGTATTAATATTACGGCGGATTATACGGTCATAGATCCAATGTTGGCTGTCTCTGCGGTGAAAGAATATCAGGCAACGCTTTATAACACATTGCAACTTACATTTCGTAAGCATTTGGGGGAAATGTCTTTGGATCAAATCTTGGATCGCAAATTTGCAATTGGAGAAGAAACGATGGCAACTGTGCGTGCTGAGATGAAATCTATTGGATTAGAGGTGCATAATATCGATTTAAAAGATGTTATTTTACCAGGAGAAATGCGAGAGATCTTTAATCAAGTTGTTGCTGCGGAAAAACAAGCTGAAGCAAATGTTATTCGCAGACGTGAAGAAACGAATGCAACACGTTCATTGCTCAATACAGCCAAAGTAATGGCCGATAACCCAATTATGTTACGTTTGAAAGAGCTGGAAAGTTTAGAATCTATTGCGGCTAAAGTCGATCATTTAACAGTTCATAATGGTACCGAAGGGCTGATGAATGATTTGGTAAAATTAAGAAGTGATAAATGATATTTAAAATATATTTTGATTTTTTCCTTGATACAAAGTCTGTTCAAGGAAAAGAGAAAATATTAAGTAATATTACTCGTCTTTTAGTTAACCAATATGGTTGTGCATCTGTTAACCACATTGAGAATAATCAATTTATTATTACTTTTGAAATAGATACTTGGGAAAACTTGATATTTAGATTGATTGAGTTTTCTCAAACAATAGGAAGACAATGGATTATCACAGGTTCTATTAATGATGATTTAAGTTTATGGAGTAATGATTCAAGAATGGTTGGGGTCAATTGTATCGGAGTTAGTGTAGATAAATTGAATTTATAATATTTAATGTCATGAAAAATTATAGATAAACATTATTGAGATATATCTCTTAATATATTTTAAAGAAAGTTTAGTTCAATGATAAAATTTAGACATTTACTATGCGTTACGATTGGCTTGTTATGTTATGCAGGCAGTGGTTATGCTCAAGATATACAAAAACTAGAACAGCTTGCTAGTCACGGGAATGCAGAGGCTTAATTTAAGTTGGGAGGGATGTATTTAACTGGTGAGGGAGGCGTGGCAATCAATGAGTCTCAAGGTGTAGAATGGCTTGAGAAGTCAGCAAATCAAGGAAACTCGAAAGCTCAAGGTTTATTAGGGGTGGTATATATTGAGAATGACCATATTGCCCAAGGGATGGAATGGCTGACAAAATCTGCTAATCAAGGGGATGCTGTTGCTCAAAAACGTTTAGGTGTTCTTTATTACGAAGGCAAGAAAATAACAAAAGATTATACTAAAGCTTTTGGCTGGTTTGAAAAAGCGGCCGCTCAAGATAATGCGCAAGCACAGTTTTATCTTGGGATGATGTTTGCGAATGCCGAAGGTACATCACAAGATATTTTAAAAGCAAAAGAGTGGTTAAAAAAAGCAGCAGATCAAGGGGTAACAGAGGCAGCAGGTAAGCTGGGAAATTTATATTATGATGAAAAAGATTATACCAATGCAAAGATATGGTTGATGGATGCTGCTAGCTTAGGAGATGGTGATGCTCAATTTCTTCTTGGTGTGATGTCTTTTAATGGTGAAGGAGGGGCTCAGAACTTCATGAAAGCGGAAGCCTATGCAAAGAAATCATGTGAAAATAAGAGCGAAAAAGGGTGTGAGTTTTATAAAGGGTTAACAAAGTAATATTGGTATAATGATTTTGTTATCATTTTTATTTTATTGAAACATATAAATGAAAAGACAATAAAACCATTCAAAGTATATAAGAAAAATTATAAGAAAATAAGTTAAAGGTGAATAATAATATGGTTTATTGTAGGGGATGCGGAAAACAAATTGATGAGAGTGATTCTTTTTGCCCTCATTGTGGTGCGCAACAAAAAATTACCAATAATAATGTAAATACAAATGGTAATCCTAATTTAAATTCTAGTACTAATGTGAATACAAATCCAAATGTTGGAGGAATGTCACAAAAGAGGTTGGCTGCTGCATTATTTGCTTTTTTCTTGGGTGGGTTAGGGATTCATAAATTTTATTTGGGTCAAGTTGGAATGGGCATTTTATATTTGCTGTTTTGTTGGACTGGTATCCCTTTGATCGTAAGCATCATTGAAGGAATTCTTTATATATGTATGTCGGATGCTGATTTTGAAGCAAAATATGGTAAATAAAATAGTGGATATTTCATCATTATAAGCTTTGTAAGAGGGGTCATTATTCTCTGTAATGATCTTTTTTATTAATGTGGGCTCTATGATTTGATCTTAGAAAAATAATTTTCTTTGTTCTTTGATACACATGTTGGATATTTTTGATATAGTGGCTTCAATATAGATTAATTTAATCAAATTATATTTAACATTTATAAGGATTATATGGATGATTCCAACGGTCAGTTTTGCGAGTTTAAAGAAGCCAGAAAAAGGTGATGTTGTTCTTTTTGTTTTTGAAGGTGGAGAACATGGTGATTCATTTCGGGTAATGAATAAGGCACTGGGTGACGCTATTATGCGTGCTATGGAAGCTGAAAATTTTACAGGTAAACATGGACAAGTTTGTAAATTGGTTTCTCCAAGTGCCGATTATAGTCATGTCGTTATCGTTGGTTTAGGATCAAAAGAAGAGCTAAACAACGACAAAGCACGTCAAGTTGGTGGGGTTGCTGCTAAAACATTGCATCATAAAACAACGGCTTTGACGATCATGGCGGATTGGGATTTTACAGAATATTCTACTTATATTGCTTTGGGTGCTTTGTTAAGTGTCTACGAATTTAATAAATATTGCACAGAAAAAAATAAAAAAACGGATATAAAACATTTAAAAGAGATTTTTGTATTAACTTCTGATTATGAAGCTGCTCAAAAAGAATGGGGCAATATTTCTGCTGTGGCGGAAGGGTCGTATTTAACCAGAGATTTGGTGAATGAGCCTGCTAATCGTTTAACACCGCCAGAATTTGCAAAACGTATTAAAGAGCTTGAAGCATTAGGGATTTCTGTTGAAGTGTTAAACAGAGCAAAAATGCAAGAATTAGGATTTGGTGCATTATTAGGGGTTGCGCAAGGCAGTGATGCAGAACCTCAAACGGTGATTATGCAATGGAAGGGTAATCCAGAAGATAAAGAAGCTCCCGTTGCATTCCTTGGGAAAGGGGTTACTTTTGATTCTGGTGGGATTTCCATTAAGCCAGCTGGCGGTATGGAAGACATGAAAATGGATATGGCTGGTGCAGCAACCGTTGTTGGCTTAATGAAAGCATTGGCAACCCGCAAAGCCAAAGCAAATGTTATTGGCGTTGTTGGATTAGTTGAAAATATGTTGTCTGGGAATGCACAACGTCCAGGGGACATTGTAACCAGTGCATCAGGTCAAACTATTGAAGTTTTAAATACTGATGCTGAAGGGCGTTTGGTATTGGCTGATATCCTTTGGTATACGCAAGACCGCTTTAAACCTCGTTTTATGATTAATCTTGCGACTTTAACGGGTGCTATTGTTGTCGCTCTTGGATATGAGTATGCTGGATTATTCTCTAATAATGACGAATTATCTGAACGTTTATCAATTATTGGGAATGATATTGGCGAAAAAGTATGGCGTATGCCAATGGGGCCTGCTTATGATAAAGCATTAGACTCACAATTTGCGGATATGCAAAATATCGGTGGACGTGATGGAGGGTCTATTACTGCGGCTCAGTTCTTGCAACGTTTTGTGAATAAAACACCTTGGGTGCATTTGGATATTGCTGGCACAGCTTATACTGGCAAAGGCACGAATAATGGCCCTAAAGGAGCAACCTCTTTTGGTGTATGTTTGTTAAATCAATTGGTTAAAGAACATTACGAAGCTTAAAGGTTTCTAAATATGGCCTCTGTTGGCTTTTATCATTTGACAAAAACCAGTCTGGATCAAGCATTGCCAGCTCTTTTAACCCGCACGATGCAGGTCAAAGAGCATGGATTAGTGCTGTGTAAAGACGATCAACAGGTAAAATTGTTAACAGAGGCTTTGTGGCGTGTGACGCATCCTGTGTGGTTGCCACACGGGTGTCAGACTTCCAAACATCAAGACATTTCCCCTGAATGGCAACCTATATGGTTGACGGTGTTTGAAGAAAACTTAAATGAGGCTGCTTTTTTGTTTTTAGTTAAAGGGCAGTCCTCTATTTCCTTATCTCCTTTTAAACGTGTCTTTGATTTATTCGATGGCAATGATGAGCAAGCCGTGCAACAAGCACGTGAGCGGTGGCGATCTTTGAAACAAGATGGGCACGAGTTGACTTATTGGAAGCAAACAGACAAAGGATGGGAACAAGGAGGCAAGTAGTTTTCTGTGTTTTTTGTTTATTTCTTTGACAAAATTTATATATTTTTGCATTAGTGAATAAAGAATTATGTTTATTCATTAGCCAATGAAGTGTTTCCTAAGAATAAAGGAATAAGATCCTGTCTTTATTTGTGTTGTGCTTATTATTGTTGTTTGTCACTTTGATAGGGGTGCAAGGAGGAATAGCAGCAAAAAGATATTATCGAGGATCAATCTTAACTGATTTAGAAAATGTTCCTTTGATTGCATCTATTGTTAGCTGTTTTTCTCTCTTTATTTATTTAGTTTTTTCTTTGGCAACGATTTCATTATCTTTTCCTATCATAGGAAAATTCTTTGGGGTTAGTTTTTATCTGGATACCTTAAACGCGTTTTGTTTATTCTGTGTCTTTCTTTGTGGTGGGTTATTTGTTTTTTTTAAACGCTCTTTAGGGTGCTCCCATTATTTTCTTCTCCCTTATGTTAATGTGCTGTTCCTCCTTTTGTCGGGGAATTTATATTTCCTGACAGGCCTTTTATCTATTCTCATTTTAATGACCTATGGGTTGTCTGTGGGACGCAGCCTTTCTCCATTTATTGCTTTGGCGAGTTTATTGATTGCGGTGGTGTTGTTACCAGGGCAAGTTGGAGATCAAGGGAGTTTTGCATCATTATCTTTTGAAATTTTAAGGCGATCTAATTTTTCGCCTGTTATCTTATTTTTTATCTTGATAACAAGTTGTGTGCTTATAGGGCTAATGCCATTTTCTCAATGGAGAATGAATATTTCTCGTCAAGGAAAAGGGGATGCGGTTTATAGTTTTATGCATCTTTTATTGTCCATGGTTGGGATTTATTTACTTTTACGTTTTTATGTTGATTTAGGCAGAAATAGCGAAATATTTATTCTTTCGCTTTTCGTTGAAATAATAGGCGTGTTTGCTGCTTGTTATGCGGGATGGCAGAGCTTAGTTGTGAAGACATTTCAAGAGCGGATAAGCTGCCTTTATGTTCTAAGTAATGGTGTTTTAGTTCAAACAATTGGGATTATGACATCCTTTATGGTGCCAGGACAACAAGAGTGGTTGCCTTTTGCGAATGATATCCTGGGTTATGGATTATTTATTCAGTTTATTGGTTTCACATTTGTTTTTTTGCTCTCTAACTTTCTGAAAGAGGCACGACAAAATCAAGGAACAGAAGTTATTCCAGCACCTATTTTGATTTCCTTATTATTATTAAGCTTTTTACTTTCTGGTCTTCCACCATTTGCAGGTTTTTCTGTGTTGTGGGGGAATTTGCAGCTATTATTAGCGATGCCATCAGGACATCATTTAGTAGCAACCTTGTTGATTACAATGCTGATTGGGTTAAATGCGGTTATTCTTATGCTATCTCTTTTGGGGTGGATGAGAACTATTTTGACAGGAGGTATCGCCTCTTTACAAAAGGCAGTTTATGAATTGCCTGATTATTTTTCTTTAAAAATATTTGCGGAAGTTAAAGTTTGTATTGCGTTTTTATTTATCATTGCATTGCTACCAGGGTTTGTATTTTTATTAATAAGATCAATCTCTACGAATGTTATGGGGTTGCCAGATACATCCCATAGTTTCTTTAGTTTTAGTCTTACAGGGCAGCAAGTGATGTTTATGCCTTGGATGATTGCACTTTTATTTACGTTGATTGTGATGATTGTCGGATGGGTTGCCCGTAGGGAGCGAAAAAAAACATCAGCTTTTTCTTTAAGAGAGTCAAATGCAGAGCCAACGCACCATCATTCTGTTGTTGAAGAGACAAGCTTTTCTTTTGGGCAGGCTAGCTTTCAATTCATGTTAGAAAGACGCTTTTCTTTGATTAATTCTTTGACAACAGTGAATTATATAATAGGAAAATATTGGTTATTGTTAAAGAAAAGATGTTTGCAATATACGCATGTTCTTAACGTCTTCATCTGGCAGTATCAAAATGCTTGCTTATTATTGTTGATTGCGCTTGTTTTACTTTCTATCAGTTTGATTGCACGGTGATGTCAATGTTGTTTTGGTGTTTAACCTTTGTAGTCACTTTGTTACATGTTCTTATTGTTTTATTTTTTGCACCTTGGGTTATGGGATTTCAAAAATGGCTAGAAGCAAAAATTCAAGGCGTCCCCGCAGTTCCTTTTTGGTTTTATTGGGGTGAGATCTATTCCGTTAATATCAAGCGGTTATCAAGCTTTTTAACCAGCACGTATTCTTATACATCCTTATTACCCTTTATTGCTTTAGGGGCAGCAATCATTGCTGCATTGTTGGTTCCTACCTTTACTATTGGTATGATGACAGCGTCTCTTTCTGATTTTTTACTGGTTATTGCTCTGTTAATGATGGTTCCTGTATCGTTTTTCTTAATTGCTTTACGATACCCATCATTAAAAAGTTTGAAGTTATTACAAACAACCTTAGTCGGTGCTCTTTTGTTTTTGCCTGTTTTATTCTTTATTTTAACCATTATTCGTTTTATTACAGGGGGCACGTCTCTGAATGCAGTGGTGATTTTTTTTCATCAATTGGGTGAGTTCCCTTTGATGGCGTATTGCCCATTACTGGTTGCCGCGTTTTCTTTGTTATTTGTGGTTTGGGATATTCCTAATTTTTCACAAAGAGAAGGAATGGATGGATTTGGTGGGGCAGACAGAGGTTTACTGCTTTATATTAATGATGTGCAATTTTTAGTTTGGTTATCGTTAATTGCAATTTTGATATGGCCACAGAGTTTAGCTATTTTACAACCTGGGGATAACCATATTATGGTTTGGTTACGCGCGGTTCCTTTTGGTTTTTTAGCTTGGGTGACAAAAATTTTTGTTGAGTGTCTGCTTTTGGCAATGATGCGTAGTTTATTATTATTTTCAAATGGGATTTATCGCGTTGGGATTGCCGTTGTTTTAAGTTTTTTGGCGATTATTCTCTATTTCGCTGGCTTAAGTGGAGTATAATCATGTGGTTGTCTCTTTTTATTAGTATTTTATTATTGGCAACAATTGGTGGTATTTCTCATCCATCCGTTCAAAGTTTTTGTCATGCGATCCTAACTGTATTATGTATTATTACAGGAATAGAGAATGCACTTGATCCTGAAATTGCAGTGGCATGTATTGCTTTATCTTTTGCATCAGGAATGTTTTTCAGTGTTTTATTAAGATATCAATCTTTTTCTCGCTCTTTTAAAGAATTATTCTCTGGTCTGTTTTTTGTTGTTTTAATGATAGCATTGATTGTTTATATTTTGCCGCCTTCTTTACCAAGGTTAGAATATGGCATTGTTTTATCGATTATTTTAATTGGTATGGTTTATAGTGTGCTTGGAAAAACAATTGGTGGGCAAATTATGGGCATTATATGTGCATTAAATGCATTGACCCTAGTTGTTGGGTTAAATGGTCAAGGAATGGCTTTTATTGCATTATTAGCATTTTATAGTGTTTTTTTGATGATGTCCTATATTATTGTGTTTCGGTTAGGACGGTTTTAATTGTGGCCACTTTGAATGACTTAGCAAAATTATTATATTGGGGCTGTGTGATTTGGCCTTTGGTTGGCATGGTGGGTATTTTTGCATGTGAAGGTCAAGCGGTCAGAGCCCGATGCCACTTTGTTGTTTCAATTATTTTAATTATTATCGCAACTTGTTCCGCTTGTTTAGCAGATGATTTCTTTATTTCAGTTGTGTGGAGTTGTGATGGATTTACGCGTTTTTTACGATTAATGATTGCTATTGGGGCAGGCATATTAACGGTTTTACTTACCTTTTGGGCACCGAGAAGTTTATTCTTTGTCAAGGAAGATAAGCGTTTATTGTGGAATTTATTATTATTTCATTTTTTAGTGGCGGTATCGATGCTCGCTGTGGCAGCGAATAATTTATTTATTGCGTTGCTGTTTATTGTTTTTTTGGCGGCATTACTTATGTTGGGATGTATTTTAAATCAAGGGGAAAGCGGTATCAAAGCAGGGTGGAGTTATTTCCGCTTTGTTTTATTATTTGCAATCTTAGCATTGGTTGCAGCCTTTTTGTTGGCCTCAGTTCCTGTTGATAATGCACCGTTCCTAGCACAGTTTAGCAGTATTTTGTTGAGTGTTTCTATTGTATTCATTGCAGGTTTATTTCCAATGTCTATTTTCTTTTTGGGAATAACTTTGGAGCTTCCTTTAACATTGCGTGGAATAGGTTCTTTTATTATTTCAGTGCCTGCACTGGCGGCTTTTTTACGCTTATATCAAATCCCGAATTATCATCCTTCTGAAAATCTTTTAATGATTTTGGTCATGATAAGTTTGCTATTTGTAATCTTGAATGAACAAAATCGACAACGTTCCTCTCTATGCCTTAGTGCTATTTTATTGGTATCGATGAGCATTTTAGGGGGTGTTTTTGCTAATCATATTGAAGGAATTTATAGTGCTTGTTTATTTATAATGGCATTGGTTGTGTTTGCTCCTTTGGGATATATGATGAGCCAAAATCAAAAGGAAGAAGGCTCTTGTGAGGGATGGATCATGTTGGCATTATCAGGATTGCCTCCAATGGGGATTTTTTGGGCTTTTTCAGTATTACTTGCTTATTTAATGCAAATTATGCCGATTGTTGGGGGCATAGTCTTGGGAATGTTTTTAATCAGAGGTTATGTATTATTTCAAAAAGGCAGGACGATTTTTTTTACACAAAATATGTCTAAGAAAGAAATACAATTGATATTTGGGGTGATCGCTGTGCAAACAATTATCTTCCCTTTGTTTATGTCCAGTTGGATCTATCAAATTGCTGCTGAATTTGTGACAAGATATGGTGGGACATGATAGAATCTGAAACACCTTTAATCACGCATACCAAGGCTGCTGATTTAATTAAAAAACATAAAAGAGAAAGTAAATTCTTTTTCCGTGTCAAAGAAGAAGAGTGGAGAGAAATTATTTTAAAACTACCCCATGATCGTTTGGTGTTTTTAACGATGTGGTGCAGCGGAGAGGATATTAACGTTATTTTTTTGGAAAATGGTTTCCGTCCTTTGGGGGTAAAAGTTGCTTTTTCTGTGGATCGTTATTTTGCGCTTTCTCAGGTTAGACCTGCTGCCATTATATATGAACGGATGATTTGGGAACTTTGGGGAAAAGAAGCCATGTACGCAATGGATCTTCGCCCTTGGATAGATCGTGGTTTATGGAAGCATTCATGGCCTTTATCGGCAAATAAAGCCCCTGTAAGTTGGTCTCCTGAGAAATATGAATATGAGATGCCAACTGACCTGATTAAAAAGGGAGGAGAGTTTGCAACAATTGATCCTTCTTCTTGTCAGGGTGTTTCACCTTCATTGTGGCGTTTTGCGATGATGGGAGAAAAAATTGTTAAAGCAGAATCTTTATATGGTTACACACATCGCAGTATTCTTTCTAATTTATTGAATAAAAATGTGTTAGAAGTTTTGCCGTTGATTAGCCGTATTCATGCGGTGGATAGTATTGCGCATCAGATTGCATTTTCTCATGCAATTGAAGACATGGCGCAATTTATTCCAACAGTTAATGTCTTGCGTAAACGTGTGATTTTATCCGAAATCTCTAAAATAATAGCACATTTATTATATTTATCCCTGTTATTTAGAGATTTAGGAATTGGTATTATTGCTTCTCGATGTGAAATTGCTAGAGAGCTTTTGATGCGTTGGAGTGCACATTATTATGGTCATCGTTGGTTAATGGATTGTGTATTTCCAGGTGCGGTTCGCTCTATAGAGGAAATAAGTGATGGAACGGCCGAAAGCTTACCTAAAAAAGTGAAATATTTATGCTCTGAAGCATATAAGTTGATGCATAGTTTTCCTGGGCTTATGGATAGTTTGCAAGCTGTGGGTGTTTTAAGCACAGAACAAGCTATTCGGTTTAATATTGGTGGTATTATTGGACGTGCATCAGGGCGAGATATTGATATTCGTCGATATATGTCTGAATATCGTTTAGAATGGCTTTCCCCGCGTAATTTTACGAGTGGAGATGTATATGCACGGATGCAGTTACGTTTTCAAGAAATAGAAAATGCTTTTCGAATTATTGAAATAATTTTGCAGGATGTAAATGAGGAGCCTATAGCACAAGATCAAAAAATTATTGTTGAAACCCTTTATGGCGAAGGAATAGGTGTTTGCGAAGGGGTGCAAGGTGATTTGTGGTATTATGTTAAGGTTGAGGCTGGAGTTATTAAGGATATTTTTATTCGTGATCCTGCGGCTAATCAAGCTTATGTATTGCAAGATGTATTGCAGGGAGAGTTGTGGGAAAATCAATCTTTGATTAGGAATTCTTTTGGAATTCTATCAACAGGTGTTGATTTATAAAAGGATAAAAAATGGCTGTTATACGAGCTTTATTTGATTCTGTTTTTGGCAAGATAAAACCTTTAGATCAAAAAATAGGTCACACAGATCAAATTTTACATTTGTTTCCAGTTCCTTGTGGGGATTGCAATGGGTGCATTTTAGAAATAACAGCATTGCGAGGTGCAGCCTTTGATATCTCGGCGAGCGGTTTGGCTTTTGTCGATCACCCTGCAATTGCAAATATTTTATTGCTGACTGGGGTGTTAACGCGATCTATGGTTCCATATTTAGAGAAAAATTGGGAACTCATGCCCGAACCAAAAGCGATTGTTATGGTTGGGGATTGTGCGATTAACAATGGCGTTTTTGAAGAAAATTATGCGGTTTTAAAAGAATCAACTGGAGGGGAGGATTGTGTATTGCAAATCGAAGGGTGCCCTCCGTCACCTCAACAAATTATGGAGGGGGTACTGGGGTTGTTGGGGCTCCAGTCTCAGCTTCATTTGGATTCTCTCCATCATTCTCGTTCGTCTCCTTATGAAGCGCCTCTGCATCAGCCTTCAACAAATGAAAACTCCGATAACTTAGGGGAATAGTACATAAATATAATAAGCCACTAAAAGCTAATGTTCCCCAAGGATCTGCAACTAAAACCGTTGCATAAATAGTTGTACCAAGGAAAAGTGGTAAAACATAGGTTGTTGGGACTTTGAAGTTTTTAAAGGACCAAATCGGAATGGTTGAAATAAGTAGAAAAGAAGTCGTAATTAAAATAATAATATTTAAAATTTGAGAATGAGCAATTTGTATTAAAAAATCCCATTGTAGCTTTTGGGCTTCTAATCCTAGGAAAACTGGAAAAAGTACAATTCCAGCCCCAGCAGGGGCAGGGACCCCTGTAAAAAAGTTGCTAGCATATTTGGGTTTATCTTCATCTTCTAATGTTGCATTAAAACGTGCCAAGCGTAAAGACATACATACAGCAAACATCGCACATGGAACAAAAGAATAACTGCCACTTTCTTTTAATGCCCACATATATAAAATAAAACAAGGAGCAATACCAAAAGATAAAAAATCTGCCAAACTATCTAATTCAGCACCAAAGCGGCTGGTTCCTCGGAGCAAACGGGCAATACGACCGTCCAAGCCGTCAAAACAAGCAGCAATTAAGATAGCAATGACGGCTTCGGCAAATTGACCGTGAATGGCACTACGAATACCAATTAATCCAGCGCATAATCCTAACATTGTTAATAGATTAGGAATAATACGGTTAAAAGAAATTCCTTTAACTCTAGGACGTATTTTTTGGCGTAATAGAGATTTACGTCGCGCGTGTAAAGATAAAGGTTTGGATGGTTTAGAATTTAGAGACAATGGTTTCCCCACCAATCATAGTTTGCCCAACTTGTACATTGGGTTGACATCCTTCTGGTAAGTATAAATCAACACGAGATCCAAAACGAATTAACCCATAGATATCCCCTGTTTCATACTGATTTCCAACCACAGCATCACATACAATTCGGCGTGCGATAAGGCCTGCAATTTGAATAACAATTAATTTTTGATTGTTAGGTAATGTTATACAAATAGCATTGCGTTCGTTATGTTCAGAGGCTTTGTCCAAAGAAGCATTAAAAAATTTTCCTTTGATATAAACACGACTATTAATTGTTCCTTTGGAAGGAATTCGTTGTAAATGTACGTTTAAAACGGATAAAAAAATCGAAATGCGCCATACAGGTTTTTCAGGCATACCAAGATTAGCAGGAGGCATTATGCAATCAACGGCGGAAACTGTTCCATCAGCAGGGGATACGATAATATTTTCTTCTGTAGGAATAATACGTTTAGGATTGCGGAAAAAATACCAACAAAAACCAAAGAAGAATAAGCTTATTTTACCAATAAAGCGTGTAATACGCCAAGGAGTCATACGAGCCAATAGAGTTACGACTGTAGAAATAATCAAAAAAGGGTGGCTAGCAGGATGTGGCTTGCAAAGACTGGATTGAATAGATTTCAAAATAGACATGTAAAAGTAACCTTTGGACGTAATATTTTTGTTAGTTAGAATCTTTAAGATTACAACTAGTTTTAGATAATTTCTTTTGTAGTATATAGTTTTTTTTTGAAGGCGCCACTGTAATTGGTGCATAAAGATTTTTTTCGATTTCTATTAAGTGGTATCCACCCAAAAATGGAACAAAAAATAACCCTATAAATTCTAAAATTTTATTTGTTCGTAGAGAGGAAGCATTCATAATTCTGGGTGGAAAATATAAAACACGCTCGTAATGACTGATGCGAAACATATGTTGTTTTAAAACGATATTTAATTTTTGAATAAAAAATGCATTTCTATATCGAAAAGAAATATTATCAATAACGGACCACCAACCGAGCTTATTTGGTAAAAGCAAAATAATTTTTCCATCATCGGCTAACGTTTTCCAACATGATCGAAGTAATAAATCAAATTGATTCTTTGTCATTTTTTGGTCATGTACATATAAAATACGATCAACACTGCATTCTTGAAATGGGAAATAATCGAGTGAAAAACAGCAGGTTTTTTGATGGTAGTAAGGGGAATATTGAGTATAATCGTTGGGAATTACATTAAATAATCCATGAATATGATAATGGGGATACCATATATTTTGTGGAATTAAAGAAAAAGTCTGACCAAAAGTAAAAAGAGATAATCCATATAAATTAGGCCATAATTGTGTCAATTTATATTGAAGATAGGTTGCAATCCCTTGTGCTTTTTGACATTTATAAGTTAAAATAGAATTAAAATCGTCGACCATTGCAACCTTTTTTCCTAGATAGTGTATTTTAATTTAAAAAAGGATCATGGTGAAATCAAGGAGAAAGTATGTCTATAATCATTGAACCAATCCCTTGCTTTGAATCAAATTATGTATGGTTAATATATGATGAAAAGCATAAAAACGCGGTTGTTGTTGATCCTGGAGATGCAAAACCCGTATTGCAAGTTTTAAATGAAAAACAGCTTTCTTTAAAAACCATATTGATTACTCACTTTCATAACGATCATATAGGGGGCGTTGCAGAATTAAAAAGCAATTTTAAGTGTAAAGTATTTGCGCCTAAAAAAGAAGAAGGGAAGATTGTTGATATTGATCAAACCGTTCAAGAAGGGGATGTTGTTTCTTTAGATCAGATTGGAACAGCACAAGTTATGGAAACACCAGGACATACCTTGGGTTCTGTTTGTTATTATATTCCTGATTTAAAAGTTGTTTTTACGGGAGATACTTTATTTAGTTTGGGATGCGGTCGTTTGTTTGAAGGAACCCCAGCCCAAATGTATCATAGTTTAAATAGGTTAGCAGCCTTACCAGAAGATACGCGAGTTTATTGTGCCCATGAATATACAGTAGATAATGGACGTTTTGCAGTATCAATTTTTCCGAATTATTTACCTTTAAAAAATAGGTTAGAACAAGTAAATTCTCTAAGGAAACAGCATTTGCCAACACTACCTGTTTTATTATCTGAAGAAAAACGAACGAATCCTTTTTTACTTGCCAAGAATATTGAAGAATTTACAGATTTTCGTAAAGCAAAAGATCATTTTGCATAAGTATGTATAAATGTTTTGATTGTATTATATAATGCTTGATGCAGTGGAATTGCGCCCAGATATATTACATTATCTCGGATTAAAAGAGTTAAATTGATTTGTGATGGAAGATTTGTCTGTGACAATTCTTCCTTTAATTGATTGCAACAGGTTAACTGAGACAATTGTTGATAAAATAATTGATTAACCCCATTAATATTTAAGGATAATTGTCCAGTCCAAGAGAGTTCAGGGAAAAATGTGTAAATTTTTCCAGCAGAGTGAATGGATAAATCATTCCATGTAAAATCGGCTTGTTGTACAAGAAGTTTGTAAAAGTTATTTGATAATTTTTTATCATTAATTAAAGCGGTTTTAATTTGTATATTGTTGATTTTTTGTAAAGAAAATTTGGTGGAATTAAAAGTAATGTTTTGAATATTTGTTTTGATTAAAGCAGAATTGACTTTATTCCCTAACATTAACCAGCTTAAGTCTATATAAATATTCTTTAGTTGAACGGATATATGATTGGATTCAAGGGGATGATGATACGTATAAAATACTTTGCCAGAGTGTAAGCGTATAGAGTGTTCTGTTTCATTATTTATAAAGGGTAATTGAATTTTCCATAAATCCCCGTCTAGTTGAAAGCAATGATTAAATTCTTTTTGGGGGCAAAGAATTTGTTTCCCATTAAGCTCTGCCATAATACTTAATGGATGCCATAATGAGTAATATATTTTAGCTTCTTTAGCTTGCCAAATAAGGGTTGGTTGCGTGTTGGGTGTATGTGTTAATAGAGTAGGGTAAGTTATTATTATTTGGGGCCATAATGTCCACGATGCACTGAGATTTGATTTAAAATTTAAAGTGAGTTGTTGCTTTTGAAGTTGTTTTTGTTGGTTTTCGAGAAAAGAATATAATTTTTGCTTTAAATACATATGTGCAAAGAAATATATACAAGCTGCACAACAGAGAAAAATAATAAAAAAAATTGATTTTTTGAAGGATATTTTTTTATGAGAAAGATAATATTTTAAAAAATTAAGCATGACATAGATTTCAAATCTAAAATAAAATTATCAAAAGATAGATAAAACATCCACAAGATAGATTCGTTAAAAATCAATAGAAAAAATAAATATTTTTTTTGTTTGACTGTTGTAAAGTAGTGGAAAATCAAGCCTTGTAACGAATCTATTAAAATTATTAACGAATCTATTTATAAAATTTTTTAATAAAAAATCCACTAAGTTATCCACAGGGTTGTTAATTACGATTCCGCCTTACTCCAACTGCGTTCTATTGAGGCTAAAGTTTCTTTGCGATTACGAGTATCGGTAATTGGGGGATGAATGGTAATGTGGATGATTCCTGAATGTTTAAGAAAAGAATTTCTGGGCCAGCAATAACCAGAGTCAATACTTACAGGAACAATTTTTAAATTTAATTGATTGGCAATAGCTACGGTTCCAGCATGTAATTTAACTTTTTCCCCTACAGCTGTACGAGTTCCTTCTGGAAAAATGATAATTTGTCTCAAATCATCAACAGCTTTTTGGCAATCTTGGATTAAATTTTTTAATGCTTTGACACCGCCTTGCCGATCTAAAGGGATCATTCCTGATAATAATAACATTGGACCGACCAAAGGAATACAGGTTAATTCGCGTTTCATAATATATGCAGGACGGTCAAGAAGGTTCATCCAAACAAAAGTATCAAAAGCAGATTGATGTTGAGATGCAATTAAGAAAGAATGTTCTTGAGGTAAATTTTCTCTTCCAATAATTTGCGTTGAAATACCACAAATTTTTTCTAACCCTTTTAGAGAAAGCCGTGTCCATAATTGAGCATAAGGTAATGCATATTTTTTTGCTATAAATCGAATAAAAAAAGCAAGAATACCCATGATAATGGTTAGTGTAAAAAAATAGATTGCAAAGAGAACAGAACGAATGAAAGTCATAAGGAACCAGCTTTTATTTATGGAATGTTTTTAAGTAAATCTTCTTTGGGACGGGTTGTATGGATTAATCCTGTATAAGCTGCAAGGAATTTGTTGTATTCAAGGAAGAGTAACCTGAGTGAATGTAGGTGTGAAAATGTTTCTTGTTTATCACTACGAGAGACATAAGGGTAAATTTGAACATTATCAAGTAAAGATTGTATTTCCACAATTGCACGACGAATATGATAGCTAGAGGTAACAATAATTAGTGAATCGAGTTGATGATAATGGACCCAAGCCGCTGTTTCAACAGCATTTCCCATTGTTGATGTCGCGTTATGACCCAAAGTAATATGATCTCGATTGGATTGGGTTAAAGTAACAGATAAGGTTTTTTCGATATCTGATAATGTGGTTGTGGATTTGACCCCTGAAATTAAAAGATATTTTCCACGATTTGATTGTAATAATTTAACAGCAGTATCAATTCGATTTGCGCCTCCTGTTAAAACGACAATCCCTTGAGCTGTTGGTATTGGTGGATAATAGGTTAGCGTATCAATGACAAATAAAACAAAACCAACACCCCATGATAGGAAAATAGCCAATATTCCCCATAAAATCATCCATTTTGGTTTGGAGTGTAGTATTTTCATGTTTTACGTTAAACGCCTTAACCAGAAATAAACAATCATGGTTGTTGTCATCCAACCAATAAAATAGTTGCATATTGGGAGTAAAATAAAAAGACCAAAAAGCTGAAATGGAGTGGTCATTAAAAAATAAAACCAACTTGCATTAGATAAAGATTGCCAATTTGGGTCACTGCTAAATGGTAAGCATAAATAAGTTAAAAATAGTAATAAAGGAATAGAAAAAATGCTGCCTATCGCTCCACCAATACAAGCAAGAAAAGCGCTTCTATTCGCAAATCGAAAGGAAATATAAGCATCAGAAGCACCAAGATTATGCAAGATTTCGATGGTTTGTTTACATTGCATTAATCCTGTTCTTGTGGATAAAGCAATGACTGATGCTGCAACTAAAATAACGATGATTAATGCTAGGAAAGCACTGGTTTGTAAGCTATTTGCAAGTGCGTTGAGGCGTTGATTCCAAAAATTACTTTGTTCAATTGAAATATCAGGAACAATTTGTTTTAAGGATTTTTGTAGATCTTTTGATAATGGTGGGTTATTTTTTAAATGAAGTTCTATAATTGCGGGAATTGGTAAAGCAAAAGATTGAACACTTTCATGCAACCATGGGGCAAGTAATTCATCAATTTCTTTATCAGTCATTTGGTGAAAAGAATCTAACTCTTTGGCGGTTGATAAGAGTGCAGTAATTAGTTGTATTTTTGTTTGAGCGGCTAAATTAGATGCTATTTTATCATTGGTTGGGGATGGATCATTGGGTGTTGGGATTTGTAATATAATTGTAGAGGCTGCACCTGCGCTCCACCTTTTGGCTAATTGTTGACTGGCATAGGCACCAGCAATGGACAAAGCAGCCAAAAAAGTCATCGCTGCAACAAGAGGAATTAAAAATTGTCCTGGTAATGCGCGGTGTAGTTTTAATCCATCAGATGTTTTATATTTAAACAGCATCACTTGTCCATAATTGTCCGTTTTCTAACTTCAAGCGTGTTGCGGGAAATTGGCGAATTAATGTATCATTATGTGTTGCCATAATAATAGTACACCCTAAATCATTTAAATCATAAAAAAGATCCATTAATCGTTTAACCTGATAATCATCCAAAGCATTGGTGGGTTCATCGGCAAGCAATAAATCAGGCCTGTGGATGACAGCACGGGCGATGGCAACACGTTGTTGTTCTCCTCCTGATAATGTTTTTGGATAAGTATATTTTTTATGCTCTAACCCTATCCATCCTAAGATACGTTGGGTCCAACGTTGGATTGTGTTGTCATCAGTATTTTGTAATCGAAGAGGCAGGGCAATATTATCAAAAACTGTTAAATTCGGAATAAGTTTAAAATCTTGGTAAACCATGCCGATCCGTTGTTTTAATCTGCAAATTTTAGATCTGCGTGCATGATTGGTAGGGGTATCCAAAATAGTAACAAGACCTGTTGAGGGCTTTATTTCAAGATGTAACATACGTAAAAGGGTAGATTTTCCAACTCCTGATGGACCTGTTAACCAGCAAAAACCACCTTGAGGAATATGTAAATTAACATTTTCCAAAAGGGTAGCATCATTTCTATAGTTTAAACTTACACCATCAAGTTGAATCATTCGCTATGTTTTGAAGTCTTTCTTGAATTTAAAATTATTTAATATCCATTCAGGAAGAGAATAATGGATCTTTATAAACGTCTTCCTAAAAAAGCAGTAATTGTTGCACAAAGGGCGGTTAAGCCAATCAGTAAAAAGCCATCGAAAATTAATGAGGATGCAGAAATTGTATGACCTGCAAGTGTTAAAGAAGATGGGATTAGCTCTGTGCTGTGTCCAACCATGTCACGTATTTGTGGGTCAGCTGCATCGACCATGCCAATAGCGGAGTGCACTAAATTTGGTAAAATTTTCCAAACAATACCTACAATTAATAAAAGAGGGGCAAAAATCTCTGTGATTTGTTGGATAAAGAAAAAGACAAAATGACAAATAGCCCATAGAAGGGTTAGAATCATGCGAAAGGGTGTGCTTCCTTTTAAAGAAGTATTTTTTACATAACGCTCTTCTGGTGCAGAGGTTGTAAGTCGTTCGTTAGTACGTGTAGTATCTGTGGGTATATTCACGAAATAATCCTCAAATAGACAATGAATTAGAATTGATTATCTTTCTGTTCGAAGTAATATGCAAGCTTATAAAAAGCAATAATTTTTATAGCTTTATTACAATAAAATAATGTTGTTAATAGATAATGATATATAAAATCATATTTCGATAATTCATTATATTATGATAATTTTTATTAAGATTTAAATAACCATTTAATAAAAACCTGTATATGTATACTAATATTTTGATGTAAATTATGGTTCATTAAGAAGATTAAGGATAATGAATATGGATGCACTACCAGCTGTTTTGGTTGTGGATGACGATCCTTTGATTTTGCAGGAAATGAAGCAAATCTTAGAAGATCAGTTTTGCGTATATATTACGGAATCTCCACATTGTGCTCTGGATATGATAAAAAGAGGCGTTCATTTTTCTGCAATTTTGTACAATTATTGTATGCCTGCCATGTATGGAAATGTTTTTTTTGCACGGGTCAGGAATATTACAGTTGCAACGCGTATTCTTTTGGCTTCTAAAGATAGAATGGATTTTTTAATTTCAGCATTAAATCAAGGGGGAATATCTTTTTTTATTCCTAAACCTCTTGATTCGCTAACTGTTAAAGAAATTGTGCAACGTGCGGTATTACGTTCGGCATATCGTCGTCAATTAAGACATGAACAAATTTTATTGCAAGGGTTGTTGGATCATTTGCCTTATGGGTTAGCTTTTAAAGACGAGCAAGGCAAATTTACTCGGATGAATGAGTTGGCTGCAGAACGTAGAGGATTGACGGTTCAGGAATGTTTAGGAAAGACAGAAGAGGAAATAGAGCCCTCTTTTAAACCAGAGGAGTTGTTTGCTTTTCAACAACGATTACAAAAAGAAGAGCGTTTTGTGGCCACATTAGAAGTACCTTCTCCTCAACGTCATGGGCCGTCACAGTGGTTCGTGATTACGCGTTTATTATTAGGAAGGGCCAAAGGGGAAACAGCTAGACCTTCTGTGATTATGGAGTTAGATATTACCGAGCAAAAAAAACTTGAGGATAAGTTACAACAAGCAGAAAAATTACAAGCCCTGGGAACGATGGCGGGTAGTATTGCTCATGATTTTAATAATCTTTTAACAACAATGATGGGATCGTTGGAGTTATCAGAACAATTATTAGCTCGAGATCAGATAGAAGAAAAGCAAATTACTTCTGTAAAACGTTTATTAGTTAATGCTTTGGCTGCTGCTCAAAAAGGGTCGATCTTAACGGAAAGATTATTAAGTTTTAGTCGCCGTAAAAAACTTTCATTACAAACAGTTGATGTTGTTCAACAATTAAAAGAAAATTACGAGCTTTTATCTCAGACATTATCTATGCGTCATGCGTCACGTTCAAAAGGAATAAAGGGTGTTGGAATAAAAGAAAGTATTTATTTAGATATTCGATATCAGATTCCTGCTGGAATTTTAGTCAAAACGGATCCTTCTCAATTAGAGTTGGCTGTGATGAATTTGTGTATTAACTCTTCTGATGCGATGCCTCATGGAGGCAGAATTATGGTCATTGTACATAAAGAAGTTATTTCAGAGATGTCCCATCATAATAGTCAACTTTCACCTGGTGAATATGTTGTTATTACTGTCAAAGATGAAGGGGATGGAATGTCTACAGAAACAATAGCACACATTTTTGAACCTTTCTTTACAACGAAAGAAGTTGGCTGGGGAACAGGTTTGGGATTGGCAATGGTTTATGGGTTTGCACATCAATCTGGTGGTGATATAATGGTGCAAAGTCAAGTCGGGGTTGGAACAGCAATTAGTATTTACCTACCTATTTTAAGTTAAAAAATGTAATATACCTCATGTAAATGTGATTATATTAAGCTACTGAAAAAGTGACTTTATATCCAATATTATTATATTGATTTTGTCGTGTTTTTGTCGAAAATAGAAGAATATTTAAATAGGTTAAGACAAAGATGGTTTCCATTGCGGTTACGCTTTCTCTTCAAGAATAGTAGGAATAATTTTATGAATGAAGAAAAAGATAAAAGCAAAAAGTTAATTTTGGTGGTCGAAGATGACTCTGTTTTGCGTCCATTATTGGTAGAGTTGCTCAGTGAGATGCAATTTAATGTCTTGGTTGCAGAGGATGGGCAGGCTGCGTTATCTTTGTTGCAAGAGTTAAATGGTAAACAAAATAATATAGATTTATTACTTACAGATATTGGTTTACCTGGAATTAATGGAAATGATTTGGCAAAGACAGCACGAAAAATGTGGCCTGATTTGTCTATATTATTTATTACAGGCTATTCTCATGGTGTTGGTAAATTACCAACGGATGAAAACATAAAACTCATTACAAAGCCGTTTTCTTTGGGGGCTTTAACAAAGAGGGTTGAAGAGCTCGTTGCAAGAGAAGAAAAGATAAGCTAAGCTAGATCTGTTTTAATCAAAAATTTGAAATAAAAGGCTATTTAATATCAATGCAAAATTATACTTTATCTTCACATGACCCCATACAGTGGCATGGGACAACGATTTTATGTGTTCGTCGCGATGGTCAGGTTACTATGGCTGGTGATGGTCAAGTCACATTGGGGCATACCGTTGTTAAGGGAAATGCAAAAAAAGTTAGAAGAATAGGTGCAAATAGTGACATTCTTGCAGGGTTTGCAGGTGCAACTGCGGATGCATTTACTTTGTTGGAAAGATTAGAAAAAAAATTAGAACGATATCCCAACCAGTTGGAAAGAGCTTGTGTAGAATTGGCCCAAGATTGGCGTACAGATCGTTATTTGCGAAGATTAGAGGCGATGTTATTGGTTGCTGATAAGCTACATTCTTATACATTAACAGGTAATGGGGATGTTTTAGAACCAGAAGATGGAGTGGTTGCCATTGGTTCTGGTGGGAATTATGCGTTGGCTGCAGCTCGTGCTTTATTAGGTGTTGAAGGATTAACATCCGAAGAAACAGCACGTCGTGCGATGGCGATTGCTGGTGATATTTGTATTTATACAAATTCTTCACTTACTGTAGAGACATTGTCAGCTAAAGGTTAATGATTATGAATGATACTATTCCTACTTACTCTCCAAAAGAAATTGTGGCGGAGTTAGACCGTTATATTGTTGGTCAAGATGACGCAAAACGTGCCGTTTCTATTGCTTTACGTAATCGTTGGAGACGAGCAAAATTACCTGATGGTATTCGTGAAGAAGTGGTTCCTAAAAACATTTTGATGATTGGACCAACAGGTTGCGGGAAAACAGAGATTGCACGCCGTTTAGCACGTTTATCACAAGCACCATTTTTAAAAGTTGAAGCAACTAAATTTACCGAAGTTGGTTATGTTGGTCGTGATGTTGAAAGTATTGTTCGTGATTTAGTTGAAGCATCTTTGGTTATGTTACGTGATTTGAAGCGTCGTGATGTCAAAGAAAAAGCAAAAGATGCGGCTAATCAACGCTTAGTTGTGGCATTGGTTGGAGAGAGTGCTTCTGCAGAAACAAAAAATAAATTTTTGCAGATGTTGTTAAATGGAGAGCTAGAGGATAAGGAAATTGAAATTAGCCTAGCAGATGTTTCCTCTCCTGTTAATCAGTTTGATATTCCTGGTATGCCTTCAGCCCAAGTCATTAATTTTTCTGATATGATGAAAGGGTTGATGAATCGTCAAGAAAAAACGCGTCGTTTAACCGTGGTCAAAGCTAGAGAAGCATTAATTCGTGAAGAATCTGATAAATTATTAGATAATGATGCGTTAGTTCAAGAAGCTATTAACCGTGCTCAGAATCATGGTATTGTTTTTTTAGACGAAATTGATAAAGTCTGTGCTCGTTCGTATGAAGGTAGCGGTGGACGTGGAGGTGCGGATGTATCTCGAGAAGGGGTGCAACGCGATTTATTACCTTTAATTGAAGGTACAACAGTCTCTACAAAATATGGGTTAGTTAAAACAGATCATATTTTATTTATTGCATCTGGAGCTTTTCATTTAGCGAAACCTTCTGATTTGTTGCCAGAATTACAAGGTCGTTTACCTATTCGTGTTGAGTTGTCTGCATTAACTTGTGAAGATATGCGCCGTATTTTGACTGAACCCGAACACTCTTTGTTAAAACAATATATCGCGTTGATGGAAACAGAAGGGGTGACTTTACGTTTCACGGACGATGCTATTGATGCGATTGCGCAACTAGCCACTGATATTAATGAACGTGTTGAAAATATTGGGGCACGTCGTTTAGCAACGGTAATGGAACGATTATTAGAAGAAGTTTCATTCTCTGCGTCTGAAAGACCAGGGGACTCTATTGAAATTACGAGTCAAGATGTCCAAGACCGTGTTGCTTCATTGGCAAATAAGAGCGATCTTAGCCGTTTTATTCTTTAGCATTATAAAATTGACTGATCATACGAGATGAATAAAATATCTGACCCCTTTATTATTCCAGAAGAAGAAACCGCGTCTGAAGCAATTGAAGCCATTCGTGAAGAGTTGGAATTATTTGATGATTGGATGCAACGTTATCGTTATTTAATCGATTTAGGGGAAAAGTTGCCTGTTTTTCCAGAAGCGTGGCAAAATGACCGATTTCGTGTGGTCGGTTGTCAAAGCCAAGTTTGGCTAAATTTTTGTGAAAAAGATGGCCAAATATTTTTTGCAGGAAGCTCTGATGCGGCAATTGTTAAAGGGTTGATTGCTTTGTTACTACGAATTTATTCTGGGCGTAACGGTTCTGAAATTTTACAAATTGATCCTATTTTCATTACGGACCTTGGTTTGGCGGGGGCTTTGTCTGCCAATCGTAGTAATGGGGTAGCATCAATGGTAAAAGCAATACAGGCAATCGCACAAAGTTATTTATAAAATTTACGTTGATAGTTGATTTTTAGAGCTGTATAAACGCGGAATTGTGATTTTTATTTATTTTAAGAGCAGAGTAAAGTTACAAAGAAATTAACTTTTTCTTTTACGCAAAGAAAAAATATAGAGAGGCTATACATGAAAAGGACTGTAGGGGATTTTTTACTGGATAGATTATCCCAAATTGGTATTAAAGATATTCTTGGTGTTCCTGGAGATTATAATCTTCAATTTTTGATCCAAATGGAAAGAAGAAAAGACGTTAAATTCGTTGGGACACGTAATGAATTAAATGGTGCTTATGCTGCGGACGGTTATGCCAGATTAAATGGTATTTCAGCATTATTAACCACGTATGGTGTTGGTGATTTAAGTGCAATTAACGGCGTTGCGGGTGCATATGCAGAATATGTTCCAATTGTTTGTATTACGGGTGCCCCTCCATTAAATAGTATGTATCGCCATCGTTCTTTGCATCATACGACGGCTGAGGGTAATTTTGAAGATATAATGAATTGCTATCGTCCTTTTACGGTGGCTCAGGCACGTATTACCCCACAAAATGCAGTTGAAGAAATTGATCGTGTTTTACGTGCTTGTGTGCGTAAAAAACGTCCTGTTTACTTACAAATTCCTTCTGATATTACTTTTTTTGAAATTGATGTTTTTAATGAAACTTTATCATTACGTCAGCAAACAAGTGATACACAGCAATTAAATGCATTAGTAGAACGTATTGAAGAAAAACTAGCCAAAGCAAAAAATCCTTCTGCATTATTAGGAATGGCGTTGGATCGTTTTGGTTTGCGTGATTTAACACAATCGATGATTGAGAATCTACAGATTCCTTTTGCGACTTTGTCTGCTGCTCAATGTGTATTGGATGGCGATCATCCTCAGTGGATTGGTGGATATAGTGGACGTTCATCTTCTGATGCAGTGAAAGCTGCTATTGAAGAATCTGATTGTTTATTGGGATTAAATATTAAATTTACTGATAGTAACTCAAGTTATTTTACCCAAAAAATCCCAGAAGATATGATTAATATTCGTCCTTTTAGAACGATTATTGGTCATGAGGTTTTTGAAGGTGTTTCAGCAATTGAATTATTAGAGCGGTTATCTAAAATAACGCCGCCAAAGAAATACAAAGATTGCAAAGTTAATGTTGCAAAAGTTGAAGAACCTTGGGTTGCTAAAAAAGATGAAAAGTTAATTCAAAATCGTTTTTGGAAGCGTGTTGAAAAATTTATTAAGCCAAATGATGTGGTTGTTACTGAAGCTGGTACATCGATGCGTGGTGTGAAAATTTTGGATATGCCTTCTGGTATTACGATTATCAGCCAACCTTTGTGGCTTTCAATTGGATATTCTTTACCAGCACTTTTTGGTTCATTAATGGCTCAACCAAATCGTCGCCAAGTGATTTTTATTGGTGATGGCTCATTCCAATTAACAGCACAAGAAGTCTCTTCATTTTTTGAACATGATTTAAAACCGATTATCTTCTTAATTAATAATAGAGGATATACAATCGAACGTGCGATTATGGGTTTCCACTCTGCTTATAATGATATTCCAAATTGGAATTATCGTCAGCTGTTTGAAGCTTTTAGTGATGGAAAAACATTTTTTGCTCGTCAAGTAAATACAGAACAAGATTTGGAAAATGCATTAAATGATGCAGATAAAGTGTCTGATCAGTTATGTTTGATTGAAGTTATGTTTGATCCGTTAGACATTCCAAAATCTGTACAATCTTCTGCAAATATGGTCGCAGCTTTTAATTATGGTCCAAGAGGCTTAAAAGAGCTTGATAAAAATGTAGATGATTAATTTTTGATATAAATATCAAAAGAAAAAGCCAGTAAATATTTATATTTACTGGCTTTTTTATTAAAAAATAATCAATCAAAATTAATTATTTTTCTGTTGTATTTTGCTGGGGAACTTCAATATCAATTTCTAGGGTTGAGAAATCATTTCCCCTGTCAACTTTGACCTGAATTTTTTCTTGATCAATGGAAATATGTTTTTGAATAACTTCCATAATTTCTTTTTGTAGTTTTTGTAGTAAATCTGAATTAGCAGCTCTTGAAGACCGTTCATGAGCAAGCAAGATTTGTAAACGATCTTTAGCAACAGGCGCAGTGTTTTTTTTAGCAAAGAAATTTGAAAAAAAGCTCATGATCCGCTCCTTCCAAGTAACCAGTCAAAGAATCCTTTTTTATCCGTTGGAACTGTAACTTCGATTTTTTCCCCTTGCAAACGTTTTACGGCTTCTGTATATGCACGCGCGGCAGCAGAATTAGGGGATGATAATGTAATCGGGGATCCTAAATTTGATGCTTTTAAAACATCTTCGCTTTCTGGAATAATACCAATCAAAGGGATAGAAAGAATTTCTAAAATATCATCAGTATTTAACATATCGCCACGGCTAGCACGATTGGCTGCATAACGTGTGATTAAAAGATGTTTGGGAATTTTTTCCCCTTTTTGGGCCTTGTCGGTTGTGCTATCTAAAATACCAATAATACGATCACTGTCACGGACAGAAGAGACCTCTGGATTGGTGATAATGATTGCTTCATCAGCAAAATGCATTGCCATTTTTGCACCACGTTCAATCCCAGCAGGACTATCACAGATGATCCAATCAAATTTTTCTTTTAATTCTGTAATAACCTTTTCGACACCTTCTTCGGTTAAGGCATCTTTATCGCGTGTTTGTGACGCGGCAAGAATATAAAGAGTTTCTGCACGTTTATCTTTGATTAACGCTTGAGATAAAGTGGCTTCACCTTGAATAACGTTGACAAAATCGAAAACAACGCGCCGTTCAGCCCCCATAACAAGATCAAGATTTCTAAGACCAACGTCAAAATCAATAACAACAACGCTTTGACCAGTTTGTGCCAATGCTGCACCAATTGCAGCTGTTGATGTTGTTTTACCAACCCCACCTTTTCCAGAGGTAACAACAATTACCTTTGCCATATTACTTCCCTTAATTCTTACGGTTAGAAAATTACTACTGTATATTGTTTAATAATACTAGAGATTTAAAATAAATTTTACTCGATATTATTTTATTTTTAATAAAGGTGCTACTGTCATGACATCATTATCTAAATAGACTTGTGCAGCTTTCATACTTAAATGATCATCGACTTCTTCGGCAGTCATATAATATCCATCAATTGCCATTAATTCTGCTTCTAATTGATAAGCAAAAATTCTAGCTTTAGGTTGACCGCTAATTCCTGCAATGGCTCTGCCACGTAATGCACCATAAACATGGATTGATCCTCCGGCAACAATTTCGGCACCAGAAGCGACAGAGTTTGTAATAATGACATCGCCTTCTGGGAACAAAATGCTTTGCCCAGATCTGACAAGTTCATCAACAACCAAGCAAGGTGTGGGTGTATTTGATGTGGGAGGGTTGGTAGGCATATCCAAATTATCAATATGCTTTCCATTACCAAAAATAAATGTTTTTGGCCAATTTTGTAATGCTTCCCACGTTGAGGATCTGCCTTCAACACAAATAATTTGGATGTTTCTTTGTGTTAATGCATGGTGTAGGTTTTCTAATCCTTCTTCTTGACCAGTAAGAAGCTCAAGATTCAAAATAACAGGTTTTCCCAAGAAAAAGAAAGAGGAGCGTTCAAGTTGTTTATCTAAGCTTTGAAGCCAGTTGGATAAAGGGGCTTCGGGTGAAAGAACTAAGGATAAAAAAGAACGGCCTCTAATACGTATTTGAGGGAGAGATGGAGAGGTGTCTGACACGAATAATAATTCCTATTATGCAAGCAGAAAGAATGATTTGATCAACTTATATTGTTTTATTGTGGATGAAAATTTAAAATTAATCTTTATATTCATTTTATAATTTTTTGTCACTTAATTATCTAATTTTTCGTAAATTATAAAAAATAGTGTCTTTTAGAGCAAATTATAGGGAGTAAAGACTTGTTTTTGGAAATATTTCATTGGATAACTGAATATAACAATGATAAAGATGTTAAGTTTCAGAGTAAAAGACTATATTCTTGCTCGTTCATGATATTTTAGAAAAAAATGGCTAAGTTATATGCGTATATTATATCATCTACCTCTTTGTCCTTTTAGTCGTAAAGTTCGTCTGATTATGGCAGAGAAACGTCTTTCTTTTGAATTGATGACAGAGACGGTATGGAAAAGAAGACCAGAATTTCTTGCAATTAATCCAGCGGGAATGGTGCCTGTGCTTGTTGAAGAAACAGGGCTGACAATTCCTGATTCTTATGCAATTTGTGAATATTTAGAAGAAGCCTATCCAGACACTTCATTAATGGGACGTACATTGGCAGAACGTGTAGAGGTTCGTCGATTAACAGCCTGGTTTGATTGCAAATTTAGTCGTGAAGTAACGCATAATCTTTTATATGAAAAAACTTTCAAACGCTTTTTTGGCAATAATAATCCCAATGCTCAGGCATTAAGGGAGGGGTATGAGAATATAAAATTGCATCTAAATTATATTGCAGAATTAACAGAAAGTAGAGTGTGGTTGGCAGGGAATAACCTTTCTATGGCAGATTTTGCTGCAGCTGCGCATTTGTCTGCTTTGGATTATATTGGGGATGTGAATTGGGATAAAAATCCAATTGTTAAAGATTGGTATGCTCGGATTAAATCTCGTCCAAGTTTCCGTGCATTATTAAATGATCGTGTAAGTGGTGTTGTTCCTCCTAAACATTATACGGATTTGGATTTTTAATTAACCTGAATAGAGGCGTGATGTCTGATAAACCTGTTATCTTGCAAGTATTACCTGCGTTGGGTACGGGGGGTGTAGAACGTGGTACGGTTGAGATGGCACAGGCCATTCTTAAGGCAGGTGGTATTGCTATTGTTGCAAGTGCAGATGGAATTTGGAAACATTCTCTAGAAAGAATGGGAGCAATTTATATTAATTTGCCTTTAAATTCTAAAAAACCTTGGTTGATTTGGAAAAATCAATTTGCTCTGGAAAAAATTATTAAAGAGTATCATGTTGATATCGTGCATGTTAGATCCAGAGCCCCTGCATGGTCTGCTTGGTTGGCAGTGCAAAAAACAAAAGCACATTTTGTTACCACTTGGCATGGTGTATTTAGTGAAAATTGGCGTGGGAAACGTTGGTATAATCAAGTTATGACGAAAGGCGAACGTGTTATTGCGATTAGTCATTATATTGCGGAACGATTAAAAACACAGTATGGATTTAAAGAGCAATTTTTGCGGGTTATCCCTAGAGGAGTTGATTTAAAGAATTTTGACCCAGAACTTTTTTTTGGCGATAGAGTGGCTGATCTGGCAAAAAAATGGGGAATAGCAGAAACACAAAAAGTAATTTTATTGCCTGGCCGTTTGACAGAGTGGAAAGGGCATGAGCTTCTTGTTCGCGCGATGGCAAAGATAAGACAAAATCATAAGGAATGGATCTGTGTTTTTGTGGGACCGTCAAAGCGAAAAGATCAGTTTACACAAAGATTATTGGTGCTAGCAGATCAATTGCAAGTGCGTGATTGTTTGTATTTTGTTGGAAATTGTCAAGATATGCCAGCAGCGCTGATGTTGGCTAATATTGTTGTTGTGCCTTCTTTAAAACCAGAACCTTTTGGTAGGGTGGTTATTGAAGCACAAGCAATGGAAAGACCTGTTGTCGTTGCTAATCATGGCGGTGCTGCTGAAACAGTTATAGATAAAAAAACAGGTTATGTTTTTGAACCAGGAAATGCTGAGTATTTGGCAAAGATATTGCAAGAGCTAATGGAATTATCTGAGGCAGATTTACAATGGGTAGGTCGATTAGCCAGAGAGGATGTACAAGAACGTTATACGTTGGAGCAAATGCAATTATCGACATTACGTGTTTATAATGAGTTATTGCCAGAAACAAAACAACTCTCATTATCATGACAAAACCCTTAAAAATTTTAGTTATTCGCTTAGGGGCTTTGGGGGATTTTATACAAAGTTTTTATCCGTTTGCAGCTATTCGTTACCATCATCCAAAAGATAAAATTACCTTATTAACAACAAAACCCTTTGTTGATTTGGCCTTACATAGTCCTTGGTTTGATCGTGTGCAGATTGATCATAAACCGCATTTATTAGATGTAATAGGATGGCTTAGGTTAAGAAAAAAGTTGCAAGGCTATGATTTTGTATATGATCTGCAAACATCTGGACGTTCCAGCCGATATTTTAAATGGGCAGGTCGACCACAATGGTCTGGGATTGCAGAGGGTGCATCACATCCACATGATAATCTTCATCGAAATGAAATGCATACCATAGATCGTCAAAAGGATCAGTTACAAAGAGTGGGGATTACTGTGTTTCCTAAGCCTGATTTATCTTGGTTGGTATCAGAGTCCGCCACTATTCCTAAACCTTACGCAATATTCGTTCCTGGATGTTCTGAAAAACATCCCGAAAAACGATGGCCAGTTGAGTATTATGGTAAAATTGCACAATATTGTATTGATAAAGGTATACAACCTGTGATTGTTGGAGGTCGCTCTGAAGAAAAATTAGTTGAAGTAATAAAAACGTCGTGTCCACAAATAATTAGTTTAATTGGGCAAACAACTTTGTTACAATTAGGAAGTATTATGAAACATGCAAAATTTGCATTGGGTAATGATACAGGACCAATGCATCTTGCTGCAATGGTGGGCTGTCCGAGTGTGGTTTTGTTTTCATCAAGCAGCAATCCGTTATTAACGGCCCCCCGTGGAGATGATGTAAAAATAATATATCAGGAAAATTTAAAGGATCTGACTGTAAAAAAGGTTGCGCAAATGTTGAAGTGGGTTCATTAATTTTTTTACTTATTTTGATATAAAAATTTGATTTGTTTTTTTGTTCTGGAGATTTGATTATGCTTTCTATTACTTTGCCTGATGGTTCTATTCGACAATATGAAGGAGTAGTAACAGGCTTAACGATTGCACAATCTATTGGAGCAGGGCTGGCTAAAGCAGCTTTGGCGATGGAAGTTAATGGTAAATTGGTTGACTTGTCTCTGGAGATAACAGAGGATTCAACGGTTAAATTTATTACCAGAAAAGATGAAGCTGCTTTAGAATTAATCCGCCATGATGCAGCACATATTTTGGCCCAAGCAGTTCAAGAATTATATCCAGGAACACAAGTTACAATCGGCCCAGCTATTGATAATGGGTTTTATTATGATTTCGCTAGAGATGAGCCATTTAAACCTGAAGATTTAGAAGGTATTGAGCGTCGTATGCATGAAATTGTGACGCGTAATGAAGCTTTTATTCGTCATGTAATGCCTCGTAATGAAGCTATTCAGCATTTTGAAAAAATTGGCGAACATTATAAAGCTGAACTTATTCGTGATTTACCTGAGAGTGAAACGATTACGATTTATCAACAAGGTCCTTGGTCAGATTTATGTCGTGGACCCCATTTACGTACAACAGCTGACGTTGGTAATGCTTTTAAATTAACCAAAGTTGCAGGTGCTTATTGGCGTGGAGATTCCAAAAATGCGATGTTGTCTCGTATTTATGGGACAGCATGGCGTGATAAGAAAGAATTAGATGCTTATTTGACGCAACTTGAAGAAGCAGCACGTCGTGATCATCGTCGTATTGGTAAAGAAATGGATTTATTCCATTTACAAGATGATGCAGCAGGGTCAATTTTTTGGCATCCAAAGGGATGGCAACTTTATACAAAATTACAGGATTATGTTCAAAGAATTCAACGTCGTTATGGGTATGTTGAGGTTCGTACGCCTCAATTATTAGACCGTTCTTTGTGGGAAGCTTCTGGGCATTGGGAAAAATTTAGAGAAAATATGTTTATTGCTTCTGTTGAGGATGAAGATCGTACATATGCTTTAAAACCAATGAACTGTCCTTGTCATATTCAAATTTTTAATCATACGTTACGCTCTTATCGTGAGCTTCCTTTACGTATGGCTGAATTTGGTGCATGTCATCGATATGAACCCTCTGGAGCTTTACATGGCATTATGCGGGTTCGTTCTTTTGTTCAAGATGATGCGCATATTTTCTGTAGTGAAGATCAAATCACTTCTGAAACAGCTTTATTTGTGCATATGCTTTCAGAAATTTATAAAGATTTGGGTTTCGAAAGTTTCCGAGTTAAATTTTCTGATCGTCCAGAAGTGCGTGCAGGAGATGATGCAACTTGGGATAAAGCTGAAAATAGCCTGAAAGAAGCTTGTAAGCAGGTCAATGTTGAATTTGAACTAAATAAAGGTGAAGGGGCTTTTTATGGTCCTAAACTAGAGTTTGTGTTGCGTGATGCGATTGGCCGTGATTGGCAATGCGGTACGTTACAAGTGGATTATGTTTTACCAGAACGTTTAAAAGCTTCTTATATTGGAGAAGATAGTGCTAGACATCGTCCTGTAATGTTACATCGTGCGATTGTGGGGTCATTTGAAAGATTTCTTGGTATTTTGATTGAACAATATGCAGGATCTTTCCCTTTATGGTTGGCACCTGTACAAGTGGTTGTTGCAACAATCGTGAATGATGCTGAGGAGTATGCCCAAGAGGTTGTTGAGTTATTACAGGCAAAAGGAATGAATGTAGAGCTTGATTCCAGAAATGAAAAGATTAATGCAAAAATTCGTGAGCATAGCCTACAACATGTTCCTGTGATTATAGTTGTGGGACGTAAAGAAGTTGAAGAACGTAAAGTAGCCATACGCAGATTAGGTGGAGCGGCTCAGGAAGTTCTTGGTTTAGAGGATGCTGTTGCGTTATTAGCAAAAGAATCAACCCCTCCAGATCACAATCGTCTTCCAGTTACAAAACAAAAATCAAAACTTCAATGTGAAGGCTAGATCGTTCGACAAAAATAGATTATAATAATCACTGAATCGTTTTATATAGCTTTAGAAAGAGTATCATACAAAATATATGTGTGTTTATTGCCAAGTAAGGTTGCTTCTTTCTAAGGTAAACAGTTAGAAGGAAGTTAACCATAGTAAAGACATCGACACCCCCCACGACAAACCGCGAAGGTCCGCTTGTTGATGAGGAGATTCGTGCACCTCAGGTTCGTCTTGTTGGTGCTGAAGGCGAAATGTTAGGCATTGTTGCAACACGCGAAGCTTTGAAAATGGCTCATGCGATTGGGTTAAATCTTTTAGAGGTTAGCCCGAATGCAGATCCGCCTGTAGCAAAAATTCTTGATTACGGTAAGTTTAAATACGAGCAACAAAAAAAGAAAAATGAAGCGCGTAAAAAACAAAAAGTCATTGAGATTAAAGAATTAAAAGTTCGTCCTAATATTGATGAAAATGACTATCAAGTCAAATTAAATGCTGCAAAGCGTTTTATTGGTAGTGGTGACAAAGTGAAATTAACGCTTCGTTTTCGTGGTCGAGAAATGGCCCACCAAGAGTTGGGTGTTCAGCTTTTAGAGCGTTTTCGTCTAGATTTGGAAGCAGAGACCAAAGTGGAACAGTTACCAAAGCTTGAAAATCGTCAGATGATTATGGTTTTAGCCCCACGTTAAAAAAAGAAAAAGGTATGTAAGAAATTACATACCTTTTTTATTGATTTTGATAAAATCCTCGCTTTTCTCGTAATGATCGATTATTTTTTATACTCTGTTAAATGTTTGAAATAATATATGAAGCGAAAAGGATACTTTCTGATGGAAATGCAATCTCGTTTTTCTGGTTTTTGTCAAGAAGTCAGAAAAGATATCATCTTAGGGTGGGCTATTAATATCTCATCACCGCGAGATTATGTGACTGTATTCGCTTTTATTGATGATCAACAAGTTGCAGAAATTAAATGTGATCAAAATAGAGAGGATATCCAACAGAAAATTAATTTTTTTCGTAGTGATATTGGATTCCAATTTACTATCCCAAATGAATTTCGGGATGGAAAGCCTCATAAACTTTCTTTTCGTTTTCCAGATAATAATATTATTTCTATTTTAACTAAAAAAAGCCCCACAGAAGGGATTCCAGCCTACCCTTTCCAGATTGAGGAAAAACAACCTAATCAAATAAAAGTATTATCTTGCATGGATGGATGGAAAAATGGTGCCATTCATGGGTGGGTTTTAAAGCAAGATACTTCTACAGGAAAATATTCTGGTAAATGCCAAGTCATGGTGACAATGGATGGTCGCCATTTAAAAACTGTGGAAGCCAATCAGTTTCGTGGTGATGTTGCCAGTGCTGTTAATGCAGATGCTCGTTGTGGTTTTGTCGTTGTTATCCCTAGAGTCTTGCGTAAGAGGTTAAAGTCTGTATTTCGTGTTTTTGTCATGCCAGAGCAAATTGAGTTGCAAGGCAGCCCTTATGAAACGAAATTAATTGATGATTTATTAGAGCAGCAGTTATTAGTCGTTAATAATAAAATTGATTTTCTTTATAAGGAAATGGCAGTTTTACGCAAGCAACTGAAAAGTTTAGTTAGTAGCTCTGATTTCTTGTTGAATGAGTATAGTACATGGGCAAAGAAATATTATTTCCTATTACCTAAAAGCTTAGAAAAATTACATTTAGAGCTAGCAATAAAGGATATTGAGTTTCACACTCCATTAATCTCTATTATTTGTCCTGTGTATCAACCAGAAATTAATTTTTTTAAACAAGCCGTAGAGTCTGTTTTAAAGCAAACCTATCACAATTGGGAGCTGATACTGGTTGATGATGGTGGAAAATCTGCTGATATTCAAAAAGAAATTAAACAACTTGTTAAACAAGATTCTCGAATTAAGTCTGTTGTTTTAAAAACAAATAAAGGAATTTCAGAAGCAACCAATGCTGGGATTAAAAAAGCGATAGGGGAGTGGATTGCATTTTTTGATCATGATGATGTGCTGGTTCCTCAGGCTTTAGAGATCATGATGGGTTCTGCACAATTACATCAAGCACAAATGCTTTATTCTGATGAAGACAAAGTTGATGATTATGGTGCTTTTGTTGAACCTCATTTTAAACCAGACTTTAATTATCGGTATTTGCTTGGGTTAAATTATATTTGTCATTTTGTAATGGTAAATGCTGATGCGGTAAAAAAAGCAGGGCTATTGCATTCAAAATATGATGGTGCGCAAGATCATGATTTTTTATTACGATTAACAGAAATTATTCCACATCAACAAATCCATCATGTACCTGAAGTTTTATATCATTGGCGTAAAACAGCAGGCTCGACTGCGGAAACAGTGGATAATAAAGACTATGCTGTAAATGCGGGTATTGCTTGTGTTCAAGATCATCTAAAACGAATTAAAAAATCTGCGACAGTTGCTTCAATTAAAGGTTTTACGGCTTATCAAATTGAATGGAAAGAAACGCCAACAGATCAAGTCATTATTATTATTCCTTTTAAGGATCAAGTCGCAACGACCAAAGAGTGTGTTGATCGCTTGTTAGAATATACCGATTATGAGAATTATAAGATTATATTGCTAGATAATGCTTCGTGTGAACCTGAAACTATGGCGTTTTTAGAAAAATATTCTAAGTATGATAAAATTGAAGTATTACCAATTTATGAGGAGTTTAATTTTTCTAGATTAAACAATCTTGCGACTCAACGATATAAAGGTGATTTTTATTTATTTCTAAATAACGATGTTTTTATTGATGATACTAAATGGTTGTCTATTTTAGTTAATGAAGCAGCATTATCTGATAAAGTAGGGATTGTAGGAGCCAAATTATTATATCCGGATGGAAGAATCCAGCATGGCGGTGTTATTGTTGGACCTCAGGTTATTGGTGCACATATGAATTGGGGACTAGATGCCGATGAAGTGGGGTACGCATATCGTTCTATTTTATCTCAGGAATTAACAGCGGTCACCGCAGCAATGTTATTAATTAGAGCAAATTTATTTCATGATCTTGGTGGATTTAATGAAAATCATTTAAAGATTGCTTTTAATGATGTGGATTTGTGTCTTCGTGTTAAAGAAGCAGGCTATAAAGTTGTTTTTAGTGCAGATTGTATAGCAGTTCATCATGAGAGTCTATCAAGGGGCAGTGATGATTGCCCAGAGCATGAAGAGCGTTTTGCATATGAAAAAGAGTATATGAATAATAGTTGGCAAAATAAAAAAATTTATCAATATGATCCAGCATACTCTATTCATTTTGTGGTAGAGCCTCACCTTTTTTCTGAATTAAGTAACCCAGAAAAAACAGAGGCTACAGAGAAATAATAAATTATTTCTCGATTTGATTAAAATCAGCGATCAGGCTAGCAGCCTGGTCGATTTGAGAAAGTAATTTTAGACGATTACTACGAATAGCAGGGTTTTCGTCATTAATGGTTACGTTTTCAAAGAATAGATCCAAAGTGCCTTTCAGGGTTGCAATGCTATTCATTGCTTCACTAAATTGTTCTTTCTGTAAGTTGCTATTGGTCTCAGCAACAGCTTTTTCTAAAGCCGTAGCAAGATTTTTTTCTTCCTCTTGGGTGAATAAGCTTCGATCAGCAGTCCCTTGATGAGGGCCGTCTTTTTTATCTTCAATACGTAGAATATTACTCGCGCGTTTTACCGCTGCAAGTAAGTCTTTACCATCTGTAGTTTCCAAGAAGGAGGTGATGGCTTCAACTTTCTTTAACAATTCAACAAGATCAGCAAATTGTTTAGTTGGTGCAACGGCAGAAAGAATATCATAACGAGATCCTTCACTTCGTAATTGAACATAAAGACGTTCATAAATAAATTCTATCAAAGCGTTAAGATCACTTGATGCTTGTAAAGCTTTTGGTAAACCAGCAATAGCGAATTCAAAGAGTGCTTTGATATCTAAACGGAATTGATTTTCACGAATAATGCGAATGATTCCTAAAGCTGCACGGCGAAGGGCATAAGGGTCACCAGAACCACTTGGTTTTTCACCAATTGCAAAGAAAGCGGTTAGAAGATCAATCTTGTCCGATAGGGCTGTAATAAGAGAAATTGGAGCGGTAGGGACGTTATCACTTGGGCCAGCAGGCTTATAATGTTCAGCAATAGCCAAAGCGACTTCAGCTGCCTCTTTGTCATGTTTGGCGTAATATCCGCCCATAATTCCTTGAACTTCAGGGAACTCACCGACCATACCTGTGGTTAAATCGGCTTTACAAAGGAGTGCAGCACGTTTTGAGAGCTTTTCATCCTGTTGTAATTGTTGCGCAAGATAACCTGCCAACCGTTCTAAGCGTTGAATACGTTCATGTTGACTGCCAAGTTTTGCATGAAAGATTACATTTTGAAGTTGTTGGTTTCGTTGTTCTAAAGATGTTTTACGATCTTGATCCCAGAAATAACGTGCATCTGCAAAACGAGCGCGTAAAACACGCTCATTTCCTGCAATAATGAGTTTACCTTCATCATCAGGGGTAATGTTGGCTATGAATGCAAAAGCATTGACGGGTGAGCCATCTTTATTTTTTAAAGCAAAATAACGTTGGTTTACACGCATGGAAACCTGCATGACTTCAGGAGGTAAATCCATGAAAATCTCGTCGATTTTACCCAATAAAGGCACAGGCCACTCCACTAATCCTGTGACTTCGTTTAATAAGCCTTCATCAGGAACAAGTTGTAAATTGGCTTTTTCAGTTAATGTTGTAATTTCACTGAGGATTTTTTCACGACGTTTCTCAACATCAGCAATTACAAATTGAGAAAGTAATGTTTCTTCCCATTGTTTAGCATTTTGAATGTCAAACATTTGCGGTGCAAGGAAACGATGACCTTCGCTTTTATTACTACAAACCAATCCATGTGCATCATCGTCAGCGGTTGTTAGGTTTAATGGAATGATTGTTCCGTCCAAAAGGCAGGTGATGTAATGTAAAGGCCTGACCCATGTAAATTGGCTGCCGTTGCCCCAACGTTGAGATTTCGGCCAAGGGAATTTCCATAGAATTTGAGGGAAAATTTGGGCAATAAACTCAGCTGCGGATACTTCAGCAATTTTCTTTTGTAAAATCCAGAATCCGTTTTCTTCGATCAGATCAGATTTCTGAGCTTGATGTTTACGTAAGAACCCTTCCAATGCTTTTTCAGGTGCTGTTGTGCGAGGTCCACGTTCTTGCACTTCTTGAGCGGGGATGGTATTTTGAATATCTAAACGAATAGCAATACGACGAGGGGTGCTAAAAGTTTTAATATTTTCAGGGGATAAGTTGCCTAGGGCATCACATAATAGACGTTGTAAATTCTCTGTGGCTTGGCGTTGCATGCGCGCAGGGATTTCTTCGGAAAAGAGTTCGATAAAAAGTTCAGACATCTTATTTCTCCTCCGCTAACCAAGTTTCACAACAATGTTTGGCCAAGTTACGAATGCGACCGATGTAAGAGGCTCTTTCGTTCACACTAATCACCCCACGAGCATCTAGTAAATTAAATAAATGGCTGGCCTTTAAACAGTAATCATAAGCAGGTTGCGCTAATTTTTGGTTGGCTAAGGCTTCAGATTCTTTTTCAGCATCCTTGAAATGGCTAAAGAGGATTTCCGTGTCTGCACATTCAAAATTAAAACGAGAATAATCCTGTTCAGCTCTAAGGAAAACCTCACCATAGGTTAAACCATGATCGTTAAAAGCAAGGTCATAGACATTTTCAATGCCTTGGATATACATTGCCAAGCGTTCTAAACCATAGGTTAATTCGGTTGATGGAATGCTGGTGGTGATACCTCCAACTTGTTGGAAATAGGTGAATTGGGTGACTTCCATCCCATCACACCATACTTCCCAACCTAATCCCCACGCACCAATGGTTGGATTTTCCCAGTCATCTTCAACAAAGCGAATATCATGTTTTTTAGGGTCAATACCAATGGCTTTATAACTTTCCAAGAGAAGTTCTTGGCTCTCTTTTGGGGATGGTTTTAAGAGAACTTGGTATTGATAATAATGTTGTAATCGGTTTGGGTTTTCCCCATAACGTCCATCCGTTGGTCGGCGGCAAGGTTGTACATAAGCAGCCTTCCAAGGTTTATTTCCCAATGCCCGTAATGTGGTATGCGGGGATAGGGTTCCAGCGCCAATTTCAAGATCATAAGGTTGTAGAATAGCACATCCTTTTGAATCCCAAAATTCATGAAGTTTTAAAATAAGTCCTTGAAAGGATAAAGGACGGTTTATAGAAGATTTTGAAATCGTATTCGAAGGCATGAAGTGTATATTTCCAAGAAAACGAACAGAAAGAATAACTTATTTAAATTAGGTAAAGCTGTTATTATTTCCTATGTGTAAATAAAACAATTCACTATATATTACATAAGGGATAAAACAATAAAAGTGAAAAAAAACTTGTTAATTTTGTTGTAAAAGCCACATATTATAAAAAGAAGAATGAATCTTATACAAAGGTTATAAATAGATGAATAATGAAGAACGTGAACTTATTAATAATTTCTTTGATAGGGTCGGTGGAAGAGGATCATCCCAATCTGGTTCCGTTCCTATGACGAATCAACTGCCACCACTTGATCCCGAAGCTGATAAGTTAATTCAAGAAAATTTTCAAAAAAATCCAGAAGCAGGTTATCGAGTAACACAAATGGCTGTTGTTCAAGAGGCTGCGTTGGTTGAAGCACAAAATCGTATTCGTCAGTTAGAATGGCAACTACAACAACAGGCACAACAGTTGCAACAATTGCAGCAGCAAAATCAACAACAATCTCAATCAGGCGGTGGTGGATTTTTAGGTGGGTTATTTGGTGGTAATCGTCAATCCAATCAAGCTGCACAACAAAATCAAGCTCCTCCTCCTGGATGGGGAGCACCAAATAACCAACAACAATTTCAAGGACAACCAGGACGACCATATCCAGGACAACAACAAGGATATGGTGCACCTCCTCAAAATTATCCTCCTGGATATCAACAAGGAATGTTTAATCGTGGGGGAAGTGGTTTTTTAGGAAGTGCATTAACAACAGCCGCAGGTGTTGCAGGTGGAATGTTTGCCTATAATGCATTAAGTGGTTTATTTAGTGGTGGTGGACATGCTGGTGCAGCAGGAGGGGCTGCTGTTGACCCCGCTGTTGGTGCGGGTGCCGCAGATCCTTTTGCTGGTACAGATCCATTTGCAGGGACAGGTACTGCGGTTGATCCTGGTTTTGATGCTGGTGCTGGGACAGATACAGGAGGATTTGCAGATTCTGGATGGGGTGCTGCGGATAATACCAGTCAAGATGATAGCGGTTGGGGCGATAGTAGCGATGATAGTGGTTGGGGTGATGATAGTTTCTAAGGATTCTTTAATTATTTAAGGAATCGATAGTTGAATGGAAACAGGGCAATGATCTGATAATGTATTTTGTTTATCATTGCTCTGTTCTCTGTATTTCATGACGCGTAGAGAATTAGGAATTATCCATTTTGCGGCGTGGTAATCTAAAATAAAACCATCAATAAAATAGTTTCCATCCCAACAGGGGGTTGCTGTATACGCTGTTGGAAAAATTAAGTTGGATGTTGAAGATAACGTTTTAAAAAACAAATCATTTGGAGAGATAACCCTATTAAAATCTCCTAGAATTATAAAGGCTTGTTGTTCTTTTAAACGTTTTTGAATCCATTCTTGTAAAATGATTTGTTGTTTTTTTAATAATATACAAGAGTTTTTTAGTTTAGATCGATCTAAAGGATAATCCTGACAACCTGATTTTAAATGGATAACGAGTATTCTTAAACTATTATGAGCGATATATAAAGTTACGTCTAACCCACTACGTAAAGGGTGAGGAGTATTAATATGACTCAAGTTATTTAAATCTGGGTTTTGCTGAATATAGTCAACAGCGTTTTTACGAATAACAAGAGCGGTATGTTGAGCGATAGGATCGCTAGAAATGAAAAAAAGATATTGATTCGAAGGAAAGATAGTATTGAGCGTTTCAATAGAGCCGATTTCTTGTAGAGCAATAATATCAGCATTTAACCTTTGAGTATAGCTCAGTAAAGATTGAAAATCTTGAGGTTCTCTCAGAATGACATCGTTAGGGATGGGGTTCTTTTGAATATCTTTTTTTGAAACGAACCACTCGATATTCCAAGTGGTTAATTTAAGTGTTTTTGCTTGTACAGAAACATTAATAATGAAATTGAAAGATAATGTATAAAAAAATATAAATAGGATTTTTCTATACATTATGAATTAGTTAATATTTATTGTGCGTTTATTTGATTTTGTAAAATATCAATAGCTTGACTGACAGTCATGTCATGTCGTGTTTCTTCGTTTAAAATATAAATTTTTCCATTAGGAATATCATAATACCAACCTTGTAAAGCAAGCTCGTTACGTGCCAGAGCTGCGGCAACAGAAGGGTGAGTACGTAAATGATTTAATTGTAATAATACGTTATGTTCTGTTAAAGCTTGAATACTTTCAGGACCAACATCTGTTGCTGTGAGCGCATCAGTCACAGCATGAGCAGTCGCAGCAAATTTTAACCAAGTTTTAACAGCAGGCATAGAATCCGTTGTTTCAGGATGGATGAGCGCTTTCATTGCGCCACAATCTGAGTGACCACAAATAATGATTGTAGATACTTTCAAAGCACATACAGCATATTCAACAGCAGAGGTAACCCCTCCCATTGCGTTTCCGTATGCGGGAACAATATTTCCAATATTTCTAAGAACAAATAAATTTCCAGGAGATTGATCTGTTAAAAGCTCTGGATCAATACGACTGTCTGCACAAGTAATAAATAATGTTTTAGGAGATTGACCGTTTGCAAGTTTACTAAATAGCTCTTTTCGTTCAGGGAATTTTTCTGTTTTAAAGCGTTTAACGCCGTGTAAGAGTTCTAATAAAGCTTGTTTAGGGTTCATATCAGGCATGTGTTTTCTTTCTTTTATTAAACCAAGAAGCTGTTATCCAGCAAGAAGATTACAGTTATTGTAAAGACTAAAGCGGATATTGCAATTCTATTCTATATGAATTTTTTGTGACAATTTAAAAAAATAGCAGGCATTTAAGCCTGCTATCTTAGTATCGTATTAGGAGAGTTTTTTGATCTCTTCTAGAATTTTATCAAATGCGATTTGATAGTCGCTTGCATTTGGGCCGCCCGCCTGAGCCATATCAGGTCGTCCACCCCCACCTTTGCCTCCAACGGCGTTACTGGCGATTTGGACTAAATGAACAGCACTGATGGTTTGAGACAGTTCTTTACTAACAGCGACAACAAAAGAGGCTTTATCTCCGAATGAAGAGAAAACAATGGCAATGCCATTATCCATTTTTTTGACTAATCCTTCAGCCAAAGATTTAAGCTCTTTGGGGGCAACATCCCCTAGATTACGCATGATATATTCAATATTGCCAATTTTTTCTGCGTTACTTTGTTCGTCTCCACCAACAGCGATTTGATGCTGAAGTTTAGAAACCTGTTGTTTTAAAGATTTACGCTCATCTAATAATTGTTGTAGGCGTTCAACGAATTGCGTCTGTGAAGCGTTTAATAATGATGCCGCCTCATGTAAAGTTGCTTCATTTTGTTTGAAATATGTTTCAGCAGCAATGCCAGCAACCGCTTCAATACGACGAATACCAGCAGCCACACCAGTTTCAGAAATAATATGGAATAAACCGATTTCAGCTGTGCGGGTGACATGCGTTCCCCCACATAGTTCAATAGACCAAGCTTTTTGTTTTTCCATATCATTGCCCATGGCAACAACACGAACCTCATCCCCATATTTTTCACCAAATAGAGCCATTGCGCCCATATCAACCGCTTCATCTGGGGTCATAATACGGGTTATAACAGGCTCATTTTTGCGAATTTCAGCGTTTACAGCAGCCTCAATGGCTTTTAATTCCTCTGGGGTAACAGGTTTTGAGTGACTAAAATCAAAGCGTAAACGATCCACACTGTTTAAACTGCCTTTTTGAGTAACATGATCGCCTAATTGGTTTCTAAGCGCTTGATGCAGCAAATGCGTTGCAGAATGGTGTGCTTTAATGGCTTGGCGTTCTTCATGGTCTAGACTAGCAGAAACAGGCTCACCAATTTTAACAGAGCCTTTGACGATTTTACCATAATGAACAATAAGATCCCCTAGCTTTTTTTGCGTATTGGTAATGCCAATAATTCCATTTTTGCTGGTAATATAGCCTGTATCTCCAGCTTGCCCACCACTTTCACCATAGAAGGGGGTTTGATTGAGAAGAATAGCAACTTCATCACCTTCTTTAGCTTCTTGAACAGATTGATTATTGACAATAATAGCTTGAATTTCAGCATCAGCAATTTCGTTTTTATATCCAAGAAATTCTGTAGCACCGAGTTTGTCTTTAAATTCAAACCAAACTGTTTCTGTAGCATTATCTCCAGATCCAACCCATGCGGCTCTGGCTCTGTTACGTTGCTCATTCATGGCATTATCAAAGCCTTCTTGGTCAATCGTAAAGCCTTTTTCACGTAATGCATCAGCAGTTAGATCCAAAGGAAAACCATAAGTATCGTAGAGTTTAAAAGCGATATCTCCAGGCAATTTTCCTTTGCTAGGAAGTTTATTGGTTTCATCAGCCAATAAGGAAAGGCCTCTATCTAGCATGGTTTTAAAGCGTTCTTCTTCCCCTTTTAACGTTTCAGAAATTAACGCTTTGGCTTGGATAAGTTCTGGGTATGCCCCCCCCATTTCTGTAATTAAAGCAGGTAATAACTTATAAAAAATAGGTTCTTGGGTGCCGATCATATGTAAATGGCGCATCGCACGGCGCATAATTCGGCGTAAAACATAACCACGTCCATCTTTGGAGGGTAAGACACCATCAGCGATTAAGAAAGCTGCTGAACGTAAGTGGTCGGCAACAACGCGATGACTGACTTTATGGGCCCCAAAAGGATCTGTGTTTGTGACATCAGCAGAAGCATGAATTAAGGCTTGGAAGGTATCAATATCAAAATTGTCTCTTTTTCCTTGCATAATGGCTGCAAAGCGTTCCAATCCCATTCCTGTATCAATAGAAGGGCGGGGAAGAGGGGTACGTGTTCCTGGTGGATCTTCAAAATATTGCATAAAGACCAGATTCCAGATTTCTACAAAACGATCCCCATCTTCATCAGCGGAGCCAGGAGGACCGCCAAAAACATCTTCACCATGATCATAAAATATTTCAGAACAAGGACCACAAGGACCAGTATCTCCCATGCGCCAAAAATTGTCAGAGCTGTTAATGCGAATAATACGATCATCAGAAAAACCTGCGATTTTTTTCCATAAAGTCGCTGCTTCTTCATCTTCGGCATAGACGGTTGCAAGGAGTTTTTCTTTGTGTAAACCAAATTCACGCGTAATTAAATTCCATGCAAATTCAATAGCACCTTCTTTGAAATAATCCCCAAATGAGAAATTGCCCATCATTTCGAAAAAAGTATGGTGACGTGCTGTATATCCAACATTATCAAGGTCATTATGTTTACCACCAGCTCTTACAACTTTTTGAGCTGTTGTTGCACGAGAATATGGACGATGCTCTTGCCCAGTAAATACGTTTTTAAATTGAACCATTCCAGCATTTGTAAAAAGCAATGTTGGGTCATTTTGTGGAACAAGTGATGAAGAGGGAACAAGTTGATGGTTATTTTTTTGAAAATAATCAAGAAACGTAGAACGTATTTCGTTTGTACTGCGCATGGTAAAATAAATAATCCTAATCAGAATATAAACATTATTTGTTTAAAACATTTTTGGGCAAAAAAATAGAGTAATAAAACTTTGTGAACTATTTCACTATTTTTCTGATAATTTGCAAGTATTGCTACTTAAACTTTCAATATAGAAGTAAAAATTTATGTCTGATGTTATCAAAAATACACTAAACTTGCTGGATCATGGGTTAATTGGAAAATTTCGTCGAGATTGTCAAGCGAATTGGTTGCAATTTACTCAACATCGATTTGTTAAAGAATTAGCAACTGGGACGCTGAAACAACAGGAATTTCAACAATTTTTAATACAAGATTATTTATATTTGCTTGATTATTGTCGAGTTGAAGCGTTAGCTATTTATAAAAGTAAAACTTTAAAAGAAATGCAATATTTTTCTTCTTTATTACAAGGGTTAATTAATATCGAACTTCCTTTACATATGACATATTGTCAAGAGTGGGGGATTAATCAAAACCAATTAGAAAATTACCCTAAAACATTAGAATTAATTGCTTATAGTCAATATTTATTAAGTAAAGCAGCACAGGGAGATTTGTTAGATTTATTAGTATTAATTTTACCCTGTTTGATTGGATATGGTGAAATTGCTTTGAAGATTTTGATAGATTTTGAGGGGAATATACAAAATAATCCTTACCAATCATGGATTAATTTATATACAGGGCCTGGTTATTTAGAGATCTTAAAGAAAAGTTTGTGTTTTTTAGATCAAATTGGCGAACAATATGGTGCCAAACAACGCTATGAGATTTTGCTTGAAGAATTCAGGACATCGGTTCAACTAGAAACTTTTTTCTGGAATGTTGGTAATCAAAATTCTTTGCAAATCTTAAGTTAATTTTTTTTAAAGCGATTTGTGTAAACAAGTTTGCGAGATAGGTTAAAATTGGCAAACATACCTGTTATAGCTCCTGCTATTAAAGCAATTATAGGATGTATTTTACAGGTTGTGCTGAGGAAAAATAAGATAAACACTGTGCCACGGTTTAAAAAAAACCCAAGGCTATTCGTGATAAGAAACTTGCACCATTGGAAGAAAATATGTTGTTGTTCTCCCAATCCATGAAAAGTCCATAAACGATTTATAAACCAATTTGATGTCGCTGCGATAAAATAAGCAATTAAGGTTGCAATCGTTAAGCCGAGTATATGACGGAATGAATAAACTATGAATGTATCTATAATAAGTCCAAAGAGACCAACAAATGCAAATTTTATAAATTGTATTTGCTTTTGATGGTGTTTTTTGGGAGTAAATTTTAAGAAGAATTGAGGAGTTAACATATTAATAGATACTTCAATTTTTTGTTAATTATATCATTTTTATTTAATGATGTATCTTATTTTATAAAAAAAGGAGATATCAAAGATATCTCCTTTTATAAATTATTATTTAAGCAATAAATTACTTAAGAATAATTTCTACGCGACGGTTTTGTGGTTCACGTACATTTGGTCCTGTTGGAACCAATGGGTGAGATTCACCAAAACCTTGTGTAAAGATTGCACTAGCTGGAACACCATCACGGATCAATTCAGCTTTAACACTTCTTGCACGGCGTTGAGATAGACCCATATTATAACGAGCACCAGCAGCACCACCACGAGCAGATGAAGTATCTGTATAACCGTTAACTTCGATACGTGTTGTTTGAACACGTGTAGATGCTTGAGCTGCTTCACGAACGATTTCACGAGCGCGAGGTGTTAAAGCATATTTATCAAAGTCAAAGAATACTAGGTATGTGCGAGCCGCTTCAGCTACAGGAGGAGCTACGGTAGGTGCAACTACTGGAGGAGCTGGAGGAGCTGTATCAAATGCGTAGCGTAAACCTAGGATAAATTGGTGGTTGAAGCGATGATCAACTTTACCATTACCTTTATAAACGCCATTACCTACCCAAGAAGTTGATTTATAGGTAGATTGATCTAATTGGCCCATCATACGATATTCTGTTGTTACAGCAAGACCAGGAACGCCTGGGATATCATATGCAGCACCAACGATACCTTGATATGCAAATCCACCATTGGTTCCGCCAAGACGGTTTACACTGCCATTAAGATATTTTGTTTGTAATGGTCCCATGTCTTGCCATAGGTAACCAGCACCAACACCAACGAAAGGTGTAATAGGAACATCAATTCCGAATTGGCGTAAATCAATGTCATAAAGAACATTAACTAACCCACCATATCCTTGGTCATGACCTTTGGTTTTGTAAGCAGGAGCTTCCGTACCTTTACGGCCATTAATGTTAGAATAGTTGTAAACACCTTCTACTTCAACGCGAAGACCGTTACCAAAACCCCAACCAGCAGAACCGAAGGTTGTAAATCCTGTACCGTGACGATACTGAGATTTGCTTCCTGCTGCATTGTTCATACCATTAGCACGTGTGCTTGGTGAAAAAGTAGCGTGTTGATTTTGAACTAAGTTATAACCACCACCCAAGCTAACATAAGGGCCAGTAATTGTGCTAGCCATCGCTGCAGCGGGTGTGGCCACTGCAAAAGTCGTTGCAAGTAATGCAGTACGAAGACGCATCTTGACTTATCCTTTTAATTACGTTTTGAGCGATAGACCGCCTATAAAGACGGAAGCTCTTTTAATAATGAAACTCTATAACCAGATATTAATCTAATCTATTTTATTGTAAAACCAAGAGGGTTTTTATGTTTTACGTGCGCTTCTATAGCACATGTAATAAAAATAACACAATCATTTCTCTAGATTTTTTTTAACCGTTAAAGATTAATTTAATAATAATTAAGTTTAAAAAGAATGACAATGATTGAAATGTTTTTAATGAAATAGAATTTTAAGCATGTGCTTTCTATACAACAAAACCGCTTATATACAGCCATCATCAATTAATAATTGATATAAGCTATCTTCTGTAACATCTTGAGATGTAAAAGTTTTTCCTATCCCATTTACGAGAATAAATAGTATTTTTCCATTTTTTACTTTTTTATCATGTTGAAGATGTTTTAGTAAATTTTGTGCTGATAATAGGGTGGAAATATCTTGGATAGAAGTAGGTAATCCAACTGTTTTAAAATGTTGAATGACACGATTAGTATCTTCTTGAGGACAAATTTGCATGCGTGTGCAAAGTTTAAAAATTAAACAACACCCTAAGGCGACCGCTTCTCCGTGTAAAATACGTCCATCATAATTTAATTCAGCCTCTAAAGTATGCCCTAAACTATGACCAAGGTTTAATAAATTTCTACCTTTAGAATTTTGTTCGAATTCATCATTTTTAATGATTCGAGCTTTAAAATTGCAGGCACGCTCAATGGCTTCATCTAGAAATTGGTGGTCTTTAGTAAGAATTTTATGCTCATTTTTTTCACACCATTGAAATAGCTCTGGATCGTCAATGAGTCCTGCCTTAACAATTTCAGCATAACCAGCAAGTAATTCTCTATGAGGTAAAGTATTTAGAACATGCGTATCAGCAATAACAATTTGAGGTTGATAAAAAGCACCGATCAAGTTTTTTCCTGATGGTGTATTAATTCCTGTTTTTCCGCCTACAGAAGAATCGACTTGCGATAACAAAGTTGTTGGAATTTGGATAAAGGGTACACCCCTTAATACTGTTGCTGCTGCAAAACCGCTTAGATCTCCTGTAACCCCGCCTCCAAAGGCAATAATAGGTGTTTTTCTTTCAATATTTTTTTCGAGTAATTGATTGGTTACTTTTTCATAATATTTTATTGATTTTGTATTTTCACCTGGAGGGATTAAAACGGTCTCATATTCGATTTGTGCCCGTGATAAGCTGTCTGTGAATGTTTGTAGGTGCAGGGCAGCTACAGTTTTATCTGCAATAATAAATACTTTTTTTTGTGATAAGATTGGGGTTAATAAAGATCCAGCCTGTTGTAATAATTTGGGGCCAATTAAAACTTTATATTCAGTATTAGAAAGTTGAATAGGTAATGTGCGCATTTGTTTTGCTTGTTCCAAAGTTAAGAGAGTCTGTGCTAAAGTAGTTTCTACTTTATTGTCGTAACACGGAATAATAAAGTCTGCTTCGGCGTAAATAGGGTAGCGTGACGTCATGAGATTCGATAAAATATCACGCTTATTTCCAGAATTTAATAAAGGACGATGGGTATGATGAGAGATTCGCTCTAAAAGCGTTTCAACACTACAATGGAGCCAAATCGTTGTTGTTTTTTCTTTTAATAATTCTCTTGTCTTAGCATGCATAAAGGCGCCACCCCCTGTGGCTAATACAATAGGGGATTGTTTAATTAAACGGCGGATGACCTCGTGTTCCACACGTCTGAATTCAGCCTCTCCATATTGTTCAAAAATATCAGCAATTGTACAACCTGCTGTTTTTTCGACTTCATGATCAGAATCAACAAAAGGAATGGAAAGAGAATGAGCTAATCTTTTACCAATTGTTGTTTTTCCTGCTCCCATTAACCCGATTAAAGTAATAGGCTGATGTTTAATTTTGTCTTTGTTTACCATTAAATATACCGAAGATAGCGTAAGTTGTTTTAAATATACTGACTTAAATGAAATATTGAAAATATAAAATTTAGGTTTATTTTCCTAGCACAATCTATCGTAAAGGTGGCGGTGTTGTGTTATGAAAATAATTTATTGTAATGGTTAATATACAGAAATCATAGATTAAAATTTTTAAGGAAAGATGATGCGTCGTCCTATTGTTATTATTATTGGCTTTATTGTTATTGTGTTTGCTATTGTTGTTGTGCTGTTTGGGCTTAAAGGTCCAGAAATGCCGATTCAAGAAATACACAAAGTTATTCCTATGTCTAAGTTGCAGCAGCAAGCTACAACACCAACGGTACCAACAGTCCCTCCTATTTCTGTCCCTGCGAATAATATTCAGCCTAGTGCAGCTTCTGCTCCGCAGCAACCCTTACCAGCTGTGCCGCAACCTGGCGTTGTTCCTGGAAATGCTTCGGGTAATGTTGGTGGGCAACTTGTTTCAAATCCTGCGCCACAAAATCCTGTACCAGTTACACCCCAGCCTAATTCTGTCCCGAATAATACTGTTGGGCAGACTGTACAACCACAAACCCCCGCTCAATCTACTGTTCCTTTGATTGTACCACAACCTGGTGCGGTTCCTGGAAATGCAGCAGGGAATCCTAGATAAAACTAGGGATAATCGTCATTTATTTAGTCAATAATGAACAATATATATCTTGAACCCTTTTTAGAGATGTTGGCTGCAGAGCGTGGAGCTACAAAAAATACGTTGCATGCGTATCAAACAGATTTAGATGATTTTCAGGCTTATTTAACGAGGCAAGATAAGCTTGAAAATATTTTATCTGTTTCTAGAGAAGGGATTCAAAAATATTTTGAATGGATGGGAAAAGAAGGAAAATCAGCAAGAACCGCGGCAAGACGATTGTCCTGTTTACGCCAATTTTATCTTTTTTTGCTAAAAGAAGGGATTCGGCAAGATGACCCAACATATCTATTGCAGAATCCTTATTTGCCTCAAACGCTTCCTAAATATCTAACAGAGCTTGAAGTTGGTCTTTTGTTAGAAGCTTCAGAGCTTCTGGAAGATTATCGTCGCGGATTAGTGGCTAAAGCTGCTTTAGAGATTCTTTATAGTTCAGGGTTGCGGATTTCTGAGTTACTTAAATTACGAAAAGACCAAATTCAGTCTGAAACTAAAATTCTAAGAATCTATGGGAAAGGTGGCAAAGAGCGATTAATTCCTATTTCTGATTCGGCGGTTACTGCTGCTATTGATTTAAAAAAGTATGATCACCATTTACAAAGTATCTTTTTATTTCCTGGTCGAAATCCAGTGAATAGTTTAACGCGTCAAGGATTCGATAAAATTTTGTATCAAGTGGCTTTAAAAGCGGATTTAGATCCACAACGTATTTCACCCCATGTATTGCGTCATTCTTTCGCAAGTCATTTGTTGGCGCGTGGTGCGGATTTACGTTCTTTGCAGATGATGTTAGGACATGCTGACATTTCTACGACACAAATCTACACGCATGTTCAAACTGAACATTTACAAAAAACGGTTCATAATCATCATCCTTTGGCAGGTGAAAGAAAAAAGAAATGCGATTAGAAAACCTCAGTTCATATAAAATGATAGATTTTATATTGAAGAAGCTATAGAATTTTATTTATTTGTGATATTTGCGAATCATTATGCGTCAATTTTTAGATTTTGAAAAATCAGTTGCTGAACTTGAAACAAAAATTTTTGAGTTACAGCACGTCGAAAGTTCTTCTGAAGATGTTAATATTTCAGAAGAGTTAAAGCAGCTTACTGACAAGGTGGAAAAGCAATTACATGGTTTGTATGCTAAACTTACCCCTTGGCAAAAAGTTCAAGTTGCCCGTCATGCACAGCGCCCTCATGCTTTGGATTATATCCAAGATTTTATAGAGGATTTTACGCCTCTTGCAGGGGATCGGTTATTTGCTGAAGATCATGCCATCGTGGGTGGAATTGGACGCTTTAATGGACAAACGGTGGTTGTGATTGGTATTGAACGTGGAGCAGATTTAGATACACGTTTAGAGCATAATTTTGGTATGGCTCGACCTGAAGGGTATCGTAAAGCACAACGCTTGATGCGTTTAGCCAGTCAATTTGATGTTCCAGTCATTACATTAGTTGACACACCAGGTGCGTGGCCAGGAATCGATGCTGAAGAAAGAGGACAGGCAGAAGCGATTGCAAAATCGATTCAAACATGTTTGCGTACATCAGTGCCGATTATTTCTGTGATTATTGGAGAAGGTGGTTCTGGTGGGGCTATTGCTTTAGCTACTGCAGATAAAATATTGATGTTGGAACATTCAATTTATTCTGTTATTTCACCAGAAGCTTGCTCATCTATTTTATGGAGAGATGCATCTCAGGCAGCTCAAGCGGCTGGAGCTTTATGCTTAACCGCTCAAGATTTGTTAAAATTGAAGCTAATTGATCAAGTGATTCCTGAACCTATGGGGGGGGCTCAACGTGATCCTCAAGCTGCTCTCAAAGTGGTTAAAAAAGCAATTCAAGATTCTTTAGATCAATTAAAAGATATCCCGCACCAAGCTTTGCAAGTGAAAAGAAGAGAAAAATTCTTGGCGATGGGTCGCCAAGTAATAGAGTAATTCAGTTATTGGGGTTCACCTTCATAAGGTTGGTACCCCATACAAATAAATAAATCATAAATTTCTTTGGCAGCAAGTTCAACAGCTTGGTTATCTTGTCCTTTAGTGACAAGGGCAACACCATTTTGCTTATCATTTTTGTAAAAAGGATAAGATCCAATATCGGTTTGTGGGTATTTATTTTGAATTTTATTTAAATCAGCGGCAACTCTGCCTTCTGAAGCATTATAAGCATACCAAGTTTTAGAAATAATAGGTAATCCATGACGTAATGTAGGAATAATATTATTTAACATGGCTTGCATAATCTGAGGGACACCCGCCATAACGTAGACATTTCCAATAACATAACCAGGTGCTATTGAAATAGGATTAGCAATAGGTTTTGCCCCTAAAGGTAAGTAAGCCATACGTTGACGGGCTTCATTAAAATTCTCTTTTCCTATATATTCTTCTAATAATCTGAAGGTTTCAGGATGTATTTGGTTGGGAACACCAAAAGCTTCAGCAATACATTCGGATGTAATATCATCATGAGTAGGGCCGATCCCTCCCGTAGTAAAAACATAATCAACAGCAGCTCTGATTTCATTAACCGTATTAATGATTACTTTTCGATCATCAGGAATAACGCGAGCTTCTTTTAATTTAATTCCTGCAATTGCTAAGTTCTTTGCAATATAGTTAATATTAATGTCTTGTGTACGTCCTGATAAGATTTCATTGCCGATAACGATAATTGCAGCTGTGGGATTCATTGAATGTTTCCTTGGTTATTGAATATGAAATAGATATGATCAAATAAAGCCAGTTTTTTAAAGTATAAGCGAAGGTGGTAGAATGATACATACAAAATTTGATGAACCTGTTTGTATATGGGATGCCAAAGCATTATTAGGGGAAGGCGTGGTTTGGATAGAGTCTGAACAAAGTGTTTATTTTGTAAATATTTTAGAAAGTAAAATTTATAGGTATCATCCTGAAACACAGGCAAAAACAATTTGGAATACACCTAAACAACCTACATTTATTTTTCCAACAACAGGTAATGTTTTGTTATGTGGGATGGAAGATGGATTATATTGGTTTGATCCTATTCAAGGTAAATTTACTCAATGGTTTAAATTGCAAGAACCTTATACGAATAATCGCTTAAATGATGGATATATCGATTCTTTTGGTCGGCTTTGGTTTGGAACAATGGATAAAGAGGAACAAAATCCAAGTGGATCGCTTTATTTATTACAATGTGAGCAAGATGGTAAGATTCGAGCTGTTCCGCAAGATAAGAATTATATAGTCACCAATGGTCCTTTGATTATAGAAGATCACCATATTTTGTATCATAACCATTCAAGTAAGCAGATTATTTATCGATTTGATTGGCAAAATTCTGGGCAAATTTTTCATAAAGAAAAATTTATTACAATTGATAAAGGGTATCCTGATGGTATGGCCGCAGATATTCAAGATAATTTGTGGGTTTGTTTATATGCTGGTCAGCAAATTAATGTTTATTCTGCCAAACGTGATTTATTGAAAACGATTCTTTTACCAAGCCCAAATGTGACCAAGATTGCTTTTGGAGGAGAAAATTATCAAACAGCTTATGTTACAACGGCACTTAAAGGAATGACAAAAATTGAAAAAAGACAATATCCATTGGCTGGTGGATTATTTTCTTTTTCTGTTTCAATACCAGGGAAACCACAAAATTTATTTAAGATTCCAGAAATGATTATATTAAAATAGCAAATCTTTTAGCAAAGGAATAAAAGGTTTATCCGCTTCCATGACGAGATAATGATCCAATTCATCAGCAGAAACCCAAGCAAGTTGTTGGTTTTCTTGTGCCTCAGGTAAGTTTTTCCATTTATGACATACATATAAAGGCATTAATAAATGAAAATCAGTATATTCATGAGAAGCAAAGGTAAATGGAGCTAAACAGCTTTGAGACACATCAACATTTATTTCTTCTTTTAGCTCTCTAATGAGGGCGGTCTCAGGAGTCTCGCCAGTTTCAACTTTGCCGCCTGGGAATTCCCACATACCAGCCATTGATTTTCCTTCGGGTCTACGGGCTAACAACAAGCGACCATCAATATCAATTAAGGCTGCTGCTACAACAAGCAGAATCTTTTTGGGATTTGATGAAGGAGTAATCAAAGTAGAGCGTCTTTCAGGACAGATATCTTCGCGTTGAAGTAAAAAGTAAGAAACAGGTTGCTCGGTAGCACACGCTAAAAATTTTTCTTTCCCCTGACCAAAAGGATGATAACCACATTTTTTAAGCACAGCGATAGAGGCTAAGTTATCGTTGGCAGCTGTTGCACGAATATAGTTGATATTTAAATTTGCTAAGGCCCAAGCACTAATACGTTGTAAAGCTTTGCTCGCAATTTGCTGCCCCCAATATTTATGCGCTATCCAGTATCCTATTTTACCGAGTTGATCTTTTTGATCGACACGTAATCCAATACATCCAACAATTTGCTGTGTGTTATCGTCAATAATAGAAAAGTGATAGGATTTTCCCGTATTAATTTCTTCAATTACAGAGTTAATCCATTGTTCTAACAAAGGTTTTGGATAAGGAAAGGGGACTTGGCTCAGCATTCTTACAACATTCCAATCATTAATCAAAGGATGAATAGTATGAATATCCTCGGGTTGAATAATGCGTAATGTATAATGATCGATTTTTAATGGAGAAATAGAAACATTATGGATCGTCATTTTGCAAAGCCTTAGTTATAAAGATTATCGTTTTTTAGCAGCAATCAAGAATTCAACATTGCCTTCTGGACCTGTGATAGGACTGGTTTCGATTCCTAAAATATCCCAGTTATCTAACGTTTCCCACCAAGATTGAATTTCTAGACATACTTTTTTATGAATGTCAGGGTCACGAACGACCCCTTTGGAACCAACATGTTCACGACCTGCCTCAAATTGGGGTTTAATTAATGCAACAGCCCATCCCCCAGATTGGCATAAAGAAAGAGCAGCTGGCAAAACTGTTTTTAGGCTGATAAAGCTAGCATCACAAACAACAACATGGATAGGTTCTGGAATAATTTCTTGAGTTAAGTATCGAGCATTGCATTTTTCATGCACAATCACTCTTTCATCACTTCTTAATTTCCATGCAAGTTGTCCATGACCCACATCAACGGCATAAACTTTATTGGCGTGATTGGTTAATAAGACATCTGTAAAACCACCTGTAGACGCACCAATATCTAAACAATTTAATCCTTGAGGAGAAAGATTGAAAAAAGATAATGCATGATCAAGCTTTATCCCACCACGAGAAACCCAAGGATGAGCTTGTTGCTTAATATAAATATCAGCATCCTCTGTTACCATATCTCCAGCTTTATTGACGCGTTGTTCTTTATTAAAAACAAGACCAGCCATAATCAAAGCTTGAGCTTTGCTACGACTTTCCACGAGACCTCGGTCGACTAATAAAACATCAATACGTTTTTTAGTAGCCATGAAATTAAAGCTCTTTATAATCTGGTAACATAGGAAAATTTTTAATTTTTTCGATACACAACATATTCTGCTAATGCACGAAGATTATCTGCAGCATCTCCAAAGGGTTCAAGGTGACGAATCGCTTTTGCAACCAAGCGATTGGCTTCTTTTCTGGCATTTTCGATTCCAAGAAGAGAAACAAAAGTCGATTTGCCAGCCGCATTATCTTTACCAGCTGTTTTACCAAGCTCTTCTGCACTAGCGGTGGCATCTAAAACATCATCTGCAATTTGGAAAGCTGTTCCTAGGTCTCTACCATAACTGATAATATGGTTGTGTAAATCGGGTGCAGCAGAACCTAAAATTGCTCCAGCTTCTGCGGAGTAACAGATTAAACGTCCAGTTTTCATTGCATGTAAATTTAAAACTTCTGGAAGTGTCAGGTGGCGATTTTCACCTTCCATATCAATAACTTGCCCACCGACCATTCCAGTTGATCCGCTTGCCTCTGCCAAAGCTTTTACCAATTGAATACGGATATTTGCACTTTCATGAGACTCTTCCATAGCTAAAAGTTCAAAAGCTTTGGTTTGTAGAGCATCGCCTGCTAAAATAGCAATTGCTTCTCCAAATTTAATATGGGTTGATGGCTTACCGCGGCGTAAATCATCATCATCCATAGCAGGTAAATCATCATGAATTAAAGAATAAGCATGAAGCATTTCAACGGAAGCACCGACATAAAGCGCTTTGGACAAAGGAACGTTAAATAAGGAAGCAACTTCTGTAACAAGATATCCCCTGAGGCGTTTTCCTCCACCAAGGACAGCATAACGCATTGCTTCTATTAAATTTGCTTCTCCATTTTGCATTCTTGGAAGCAGTTTATTTAATGTTGTTTCTAGCTCTTTTGCTCGTTGAGTTAAAGAGTCATGAAGAGATTGAGCGTTGTATGTTGTAGAAGAGGGAGCAGTCATAAAATGGGGAGACCTTCAAAATTATTCAATAGTTTCTGTATCGAGGCTAGTATCATCTTTTTTGACAATAATTTGAACACGAGCCTCTGCTTCATTCAATTTTTTTTCACAATAGCGGCGTAATTGTGCACCACGTTCATACGAGACAATAGCTTCTTCTAGCTTTTGTTGGCCAGTTTCTAGGTTGTGAACAATTTTTTCAAGTTCATTCAAAGCATCTTCGAATGAAAGAGAAGATAAATCATCGGTCATATTATTTTCCAAAAATTATTTAGAGTCTAAATAACACTATATTTTATACCTTACGTAAAAATAGTATATTTATTTTCGTTTTATTAAGAAAGATAAAGATGTTCCTTGATCAGAAAAAGCAATCAAGGCGTGACCTGTTTGTCGGCAAAAATCTTGAAAATCTTTAATGGCATTTCGGTCCGTTGCTAAAACACGTAAGCAGTTACCTTCTTGTAATGTTTTTAACGCACGGTTGGCTTTTAAAACAGGTAAAGGGCATAATTGCCCTTTAACATCCAAAACCGTCTCAATCATGAAAATATTCCTAAAAAAGACCTTGTTTCCAAGGTCTTTTATTACACTATTCTAAACTATTTGTATATGAATAGATGATTATTCTTTAACGGGTTATTCTGCGTGTCGTACTAGTGTTGTTTTTTAACCACATAACCCAACGGCAAATTCCAATAATGCCTAAGATAAGAAACGTTATTATAATTTGATTACGAGAAACGTTGCTAAAGAACATTGCAACAACAATAGCGGCGAGGGATATCACCGTAATCCATGATAAGTAAGGGAATAACCATATTTGAAAGATTGGTGTTTGGTTTTCTTTCTGCATTTGCTTACGCACATTGATTTGGGAAATTCCAATGGCAATGTAAACAAATAAAATGATAGATCCAGCACAACTTAATAAATAAGAAAACGTGTTGCTAGGAGAAATATAAGAAGCAATTGAAATAACAATTCCAATAACAGATGCAGCAATAATAGCACGTTTGGGGACGCCGTTACTGCTGGTATGAATTAACCATCTTGGTGCATCATCATACTCGGCTAATTCGAATAAAGTCCGTGATGTTGCATAAATTGATGAATTCAAACAAGACAAAATCGCAATTAAAATTGTAAATTCCATAATATTAGAAGCATATGGAATATGAATTGCTTCTAGAGCCATTAAAAATGGAGAAATACCAGAAACAATTTCATTCCAAGGAACGATTGATAAAATAACTAAAATTGATAGAACATAAAAAGCAACAATTCGAAATACGATAGTTCTGGTTGCATAAGCAACATTTTCTGCAGGTTTATCAGATTCTGCAGCAGCAATGGTTGCGACTTCTGATCCTGTAACTGTAAATAATACTGTTGGAATAATCGTAAAGACTGCAATTACGCCGTTTGGAAAAAAGCCATGATGGATCCATATATTATTGATGTTACCAGCTTTAAACCCTAAAAGATGAGAGAGTGCAGCACCACCTATTACAATAAAAATAGCAATAGCAACAACTTTAATTAAAGCAAACCAAAATTCAAATTCACCATATCCGCGTACTGAAAAAAGATTGGTAAGCATCATAAAAATGACAAGGATTGGGCCCAAAATCATTGTGGCTGAAAAGCTATATTCGGGTGGAATATGCATATAATGTTGCAACATTTCTCCACCAGCAATGGATTCTGCTGCAATAGCAGAAATCCAAAATAACCAATACCCCCACCCTAAAATAAAGGCGGCATTATGTCCCATACCTCTACGAATATGATTTAAAAAGGAACCAACTTCAGGTTTTTCAACGACAAGCTCGCCCAACATTCTCATCACAAAGTAAATCATTAGTCCAGTGATGATATAAGATAGTAAAACAGCAGGTCCAGCAGCATGAATAGAAGCAGATGCACCAACAAAAAGTCCTGCACCAATAATTCCGCCCATTGAAATCATGACAACGTGACGACGTTCTAGAGTGTGAGCCAATTCTCCGTCACGTAATGGGGGGGATGTAACTTGTTCTTTATGTTTTTGGGTTAGCAATGATTCATCCTTTATTATATTCAATAGTTATTTTGTTATTTTAAGAAGATTTTAATTATGCAGAGTAATAATTTTTCCTTAATTATAGGTTATACTTAACAGTTTGGTTACTTTATTCTTCTTTTCTCCGTTTCGAAAAAAGGTATGATTACTTATTTCATTTATTTTTGCAAATAGATATTTTGTTACAAAATGGAAATTTATGTTAAAATTTGTTATTGAAAACGAAATGTTTGTTTGAAAAGTCTGGAAAACAGGGAATATTATTCTTTAGTAAGAATGGTGATTTTGAATTCACATTTAGAGTATTAAAAGTTTGAAAGGTTTTTGAAACTTTTTACTGACTACGCATCAACAAATTTTAAGGGTTGATTGTTTTTAGATGTTGAAGCTTTTGAATAGTTGCAAGTATAGATTGCTTGTTATCAAGCAATCTATATGCATTATTTTATTTTTTTTCTTCTACAGATGCATGTTCAGATTTTTTAACAGCAACTTTAGGTAAATTTAACGCCAAAGACAGTTCTTTTAAGCGTTCTGGTGTTGTTGGGGCTGGGGCACACATCATTAAATCTTCGCCTTGCTGATTTAGTGGGAAAAGAATGACTTCACGAATGTTTGGCTCATCCGTTAATAACATGACAATACGATCTACTCCAGGTGCTGCACCACCATGAGGAGGGGCCCCATAACGGAATGCATTTAACATGCCACCAAAGCGTTTTTCAACTTCTTCTTCTGGATAACCAGCAATTTCAAAGGCACGGATCATAATGTCTGGACGATGGTTACGGATTGCACCAGAAGAAAGCTCAATACCGTTACAAACGATATCATATTGATATGCATTAATTTCTAAAGGATCTTGGCTGTTTAAGGCTTCTAACCCCCCTTGAGGCATAGAGAATGGGTTATGAGAGAAATCCACTAACCCTGTTTCTTCGTTAAGTTCATACATTGGGAAGTCAACAATCCAACAGAAACGGAATGCATTTTCCTCAATTAAATTGAGCTCTGTGGCTATCTTTGTACGGACAGTGCCAGAAAATTTAACCATTTCCAAGCCTTTGCCAGCAACAAAGAAAACAGCATCGCCATTTTGTAAGTTACAGGCTTGTTTAATAGCTTCGCAACGGACTTCATCGAGGTTTTTAGCAATTGGGCCTTTGGCTGCGCCAGTTTCATCAAACGTGATATATCCAAGTCCCCCCATTTTTTCTTCTCTAGCCCAACCATTGAGTTTATCAAAGAAAGAACGTGGTTTACCACCAGCCCCAGGGGCTGGGATTGCGCGAACTTCACCTCCTTCAGCAGTGATTTTTGCAAATAGTCCAAAATCAGAACCATCAAAAGCACTGGTCACATCGGTAATTTTTAATGGATTACGTAAATCTGGCTTATCACTACCATATTCTTTCATTGCTGTTTTATAAGGAATGCGTTCAAAAGGTGCTGGGCTGATTTTATGGTTTGGTGCAAATTCTTTAAAAATACCCTCCATAACAGGCTCTAAAGTTTCAAAAACATCTTCTTGAGTTACAAAAGACATTTCGAAATCTAATTGATAGAATTCACCAGGAGAACGATCCGCACGAGCTGCTTCGTCACGGAAACATGGAGCAATTTGGAAATAACGATCAAATCCAGCCACCATTGCTAATTGCTTAAATTGCTGAGGGGCTTGAGGAAGAGCGTAGAATTTTCCAGGATGTAAACGTGCAGGCACCAAGAAGTCTCTTGCACCTTCAGGAGAAGAGGCTGTCAAAATTGGTGTTTGAAATTCGGTAAAGCCTTGCTCAATCATACGATTGCGTAGGCTGGAAATAACATTGGATCTAAGGATAATATTACGGTGAATACGTTCACGGCGTAAATCAATGTAACGATAGGTTAAACGAAGATCTTCAGGATAGTTTTCAGTTCCGTTGACTTGGAAAGGAAGCACTGCAGCTGAAGATAAAATTTCGATATTTTCAGCTTGGATTTCGATTTCACCTGTAGGGAGTTTTGGGTTAATGGTATCGCCTTCACGTGAAACAACTTTACCTGTAACGCATAAAACGCTTTCTACGCGAACTTTTTCAATTGTTTCCAATAATGCAGAATCAGCAGGGATAACAATTTGAGTAATGCCGAAATGGTCACGAAGATCAATAAATAATAACCCGCCATGATCTCTTTTACTATGTACCCAGCCAGAAAGTTTTACGGTTGAGCCAACGTCACTTGCTCTAAGAGCAGTACAATTATGGGTACGATAGCGATGCATTGATTTATCCTATATCCTGTTGTTAAAAATTTAATTATGGTTTTATGGTATGAAATTGATGATTACAACAAAAATGCTTTAACATTTAAGCATAAATTAGTAATTATAAATGAGGTAATTTATTCTTTCAAATTTATTCGTTATGAATTGTGTTTTAATGTTCAAGTCTATTAACAATTAAAATAAAGAATAAATTGAAAATAAATTGCTTTAATCCTGATATAATTACATTTTTAAATAATAGATAATAGCTTACTTGTTAGTTAAAAGTAACTTGAATTGGTAAAAAAAAGTATATTGTTTTAATGAACAGGTCTGTATTTTGATTTAAGAAGGTATGTGACCACAATTTGGTTGTTTTGGATATGTTGCAATTAATAAATGTTCAAGTTTATCATAATCATGTAAAATACAATCTAATGTATAACGATCTAGAACACAAAAAAAGGCTTCAAAAGCTTCTTGAACGATTTCTCTAATTGCACAAGTTCCTTGAATAATACATTGACCACATTTAATGGGTTGCTCAGTATCTTCTGTGTGTCTTATAATGCTGCCCAAGGTAATTTGGTTGGGGGGTCTATTTAATTGCAAACCTCCACGTCTTCCACGAACAGTGGTAATAAAATTAGCCTTACCAAGATGGTGCACAACCTTCATTAAATGGTTTTGTGAAATGTTATAGCAGGTTGCTATTTCGTTAATAGAACTAAGTCGATCTTGATGAACGCACAGATAAACAAGAACTCTTAGTGCATAATCTGTATATAAAGAAATTTGCATAATTATATCTTTTCACTAAAAATTATATTCATTTAACTTAAAACATTTTACAGAACTTCATTATAAAATAACAATGAAGTTCTGTAATCCAGTTTATATGATTTGCTGAATATTAACGTTTCCACCAGCCAGCACGAGGTGTTGGGGTGGGAGCATCGTCAATAACGATAGGTTGAACTGCTGGGGTTGAAGGTTGTTTATCATCTTTTGATAACTCTGTGCTTTCGTTTTTTGTTGTTTTAGCAGTTGTTTTTCGACTAGTAGCTTTTGGTTTTTTAGTATCAGCAACTTTTGTTGCTGCTTTTTTCGCTACAGGTGTTCTTCTGGTACGAGTTGTTTTTTTAGCAGGGGTTTCTTCAACTTTATCAGGTTCAACCACATCAGTCTTTTCAGGTAAAGCGGTTTTTGTTGAAGAAGGCACAGCTTTTTTACTTCTTGTAGTTTTTGCCGTTTTTGTGGCTGTACGGGGTCTCCTAGTTATTTTTCTAGGTCTTTCTTCTACTGTTTTTTCTTGTTCGTCTATAGTAGGTTCTATTATAGTTGTTAATGCTTTTGATATTGGAAGCGTTTCTCTTTCTTGTTCATTGGTTGTTTTTTCAGTAATATCGATTGCAATAAATGTAGGCGTTTCTGAAGAGTTAAAATCTTCTTTTCCTATAGTGGTAGGAGGGGTTTGCGTGTTGCTTGTCAGTTCGATAATATCAATAGAATCGGCTTTTGTAGAATTTTCACGGATTTCTTGAGTATCATCATTATGTTGTTGATACTTATTACGTTTCCAACGTGGTTGACGTGGATAACGATTAGAACGCTTTGTAAATTCTTCTTTCTTAGATGCAAAATATTCATCTTGATTAACAACAGGATGGAAACTAATGTCTGGTTGATCATCTTGTTGTGAAACAGTAATTACTGGAGCATTATAGTCTAAAGCTGTTTCTACGGCTTCGATAACATTAGGCTGTTCTTCTTTGTTGCGTCTATAATTATTGCGCTGGCGTTTATTATTTCGACGCTTACGTTGATAATTTTCTTTATCTTCAACATTGTCTATAGCTTCAGATTGGATAGGAATTTCTCTAATGAAAGGACTTTCTAGTAAAAGAAAATCTGTTTTTTCTTGTTCGTTTTCTTGGTCAAGTTCAAGGCTTTCATTCACTTCATGTGAGAATGAAATTTGTGAACTTGTTAATGTTGTATCTATTTCCAAGATGATTTGTATTTTATATTTATTTTCAATATCTAGTAACCAATTACGTTTTTGATTTAAAATGTAAAAGGCGATGTCACTAGAGGACGTATAAACAGTTAAAACCCCAGGTTTTGATTTGCGTGCTTCTTCATCAATTTGACGTAAAATATGTAAACAAGCACTTGGGGTGCTACGAATAATACCTGTTCCATTACAATGAGGGCAAGGAATAAATGAGAATTCAGAAATAGATGGACGCAAGCGTTGACGTGTCATTTCTAGCAAACCAAACGAAGAAATAGAGCCAATTTGCATGCGTGCGCGGTCTTTGTGTAAGCCGTTTTTAAGACGCTTTTCGACCATGTAATTATGTTTCCTGTTCTCCATGTCGATAAAGTCAATGACGATTAACCCAGCTAAATCACGAAGGCGTAATTGTCTAACAATTTCATCTGCAGCCTCTTGATTGGTGCGTAGAGCTGTTTCCTCTAAATCTCTTTCTTTGATAGAACGTCCTGAATTCACATCAATGGCAACAAGTGCTTCCGTTTGATTAATAACTAAATACCCACCAGATTTTAACTGAACCGTTGGAGAAAGCATTTGATCAATTAAATTTTCAACTTTATAATGTGAAAAAAGAGTTTGTTTTTGATCGCGCCAAAGGTGTAATTTACGCATATTTTGAGGCATTAAAGCGCGCATATAATCTCTGGCAACACTCCATCCTTCTTCTCCATCAATTAAGATTTCACTAATATCAGGAGTATAAGTATCTCTGATTGCACGTTTTAATAAACTTGAATCTTCATAAATCAAAGATGGAGCAACAGCTTTCATTGTGCGATCACGGATTTCATCCCATAAATGCAAAAGATATTCGCCATCTTTTAAAGCATCCGCCTTAGGACATTGTGCCCCAGCAGTGCGAATAATCATGCCCATGTGAGATGGAATATTCAGTTCACTAATAATATCCTTTAGACGGCGACGTTCTGAAATAGATGTGATTTTTCTTGAAATTCCACCCCCTCTAAGAGAATTGGGCATTAACACACAATATCTTCCTGCTAAAGATAAATATGTAGTTAAAGCAGCGCCTTTGTTTCCTCTTTCTTCTTTAACAACTTGAACTAACAAGATTTGCCTTCTATGAATGACTTCTTGAATTTTATAATTTCTTAGAAGATCTGCAACAGGTTGACGGATTTCATCATCGTCATTTAGAGTGGTGGTTTCTAAATCATCAGAATCTTCATCATCTGTTGTGTTTTCAATATTGTTATTTAACTCAAGGAGTTTATTGCGATCCGCAATGGGGATTTGATAATAATCAGGGTGAATCTCACTAAATGCAAGGAAGCCATGCCGATTGCCACCATATTCCACAAAAGCAGCTTGTAGGCTGGGTTCAATGCGAATAACTTTTGCTAAATATATATTCCCTTTTAGCTGCTTTTTGGTAGAATTTTCCACATCATAATTTTCTATTGTATTGCCATCTAAAATGACAACACGTGTTTCTTCTTTATAGCTGGCATCGATCAGCATTTTTTTATTCATATTTTTTATTACTCCGATGATTGATCTAAGCAATCAAATGATAGTTTCTGAAGCAATTTACGCTGGGAACGTGCATTTTATATTATTTTTTACGACGTAACCATGAAATTGACCAAAAACTGGAAAAACTGGTAATCTTATTTAACAGATTAAGAAAAATATTACATTATTAAAATTATCTCTGATTTCTATTTTTTAATTTTGTGTTTTCATATTGTTATGTTTTTTCTGGAATATAAAGCAAGTAAATAAAGCAATTTAAAGAGGATTAAATAATTTTTTCACTTTAATTTTGAGATAGTAAGCATAACTGTAAAGACACTCTTAAAAAAATATTAGTAATATAAAAAACAGAAATATCAACTTAATAAGTAATTTGTCACTATAAATTCAAGTGACTTCTAAAAAAACATTATCTCAGAATTATATCCTAACGCAAAGCCTTTTTATTGTTTTGAGTCAATTTTTTACTTTGAATTCGTAAAAAGAATTTTTGAATTTTATATAAAAGTTAGGCAATATACGTTTTTGAAGTTATGTATTGGTTTTATTAACTTGTAAAGTGTCAGTAAAAATGGGTGATGATAAAGCAAAATTTTGTAATGAAATTACAAAAAAGGTAATTCCAAAATTATCAAGACGGGTTCTATTATCAGCATCAGCTGCTTTATGTATTCCTTCTGTTTCATGGGGTATTGAAAAGAGTGATAAAAAGGAAACTGGGATAAAGTATGGAAAATCCTCTGCTAAACATGTAATTCGTGAAAAATCCCCCGCAATTGTTGGTAAAGCAAAGCGCCCTTTGCCCATAGTTATTTTAGATCCTGGGCATGGGGGAAAAGACCCTGGTGCTATTGGATTTTCAGGGACATATGAAAAGCATGTTGCTTATGCAACTGCTGTTGAACTGTCAAGGCAGTTAATGCGCACAGGAAAGTATCGTGTAAAACTCACCCGAAATTCAGATAAATTTATTCCATTAGATGGTCGAGTTGATTTTGCTCAAATAAATAAGGCAGATTTGTTTGTTTCTATGCATGCGGACGCTTTAAATAATCATTCAATAAAAGGGGCTAGTGTTTATACGTTATCTAATCATGCTTCTGATGCACAATCTGCGGCATTAGCGTCCGTTGAAAATAATGCAGATAAATATGGAGGACCTAATATTCATGTAGCTTCTCCAGCAGTACAAAAAATATTAGCTAGCCTTGTAAAGTTAGAAACAAAAAGAGAATCTATTACTATGGCACAAAATGTTGTGCGCTCTTTTCAGTCTCGAGTAGGGTTGTTGCCTAATCCTAGGCGACATGCGGCTTTTGTTGTGTTGAAATCAGTGAATATCCCATCAATATTAGTTGAGATGGGGTTTATGTCTAACCGTAATGATGAAGCGGCTTTGAGAAGAGCAGCATATCGTTCTTTAGTTGCTTCTTCAATGTGTCAAGCCATTGATCGGTATTTTGCCATTGGTGGTAGTGTTACGCACTTAGCTGGATAAAATAAAAATTTGATTTTTTAGTAAAAAAATGGTATTTTTTGTCCATGCAATTTATGATATTTAACCTTTTTTTGAAAGTTAAGTATTTATAGTTTTGTTGGATCTTTTAACTTGCATCTCTGTATCATTATTATATTTTTAATAATGATACAGAGAGTTTTTTTACAAATACATAATTTTAGTTAATTTAATTATAATAATGAATTTGTCATTTTTATGTTATGTATTAATAGCCTTGGTTGTTGTAGCCTTGATTATACCCTTGGTTAGGTCTATTGGGTGTCGTTAATGCACCTGTACCAGCACCTAATGCACCACCAGCAAGAGCCCCAATAGCAGCCCCACGTCCACCACCAGCAAGAGCCCCAATAGCAGCTCCCGTTCCACCACCGATTAATGCACCAGTTCCTGCACGTCCCCCCATGCTATATCCATTATCACATGCTGTTAAAAAGGATGTTGATAAAATAATAGCTGCTATACCTGTATATGTGGATTTTAATATTTTTTTCATTTTGAGTTCTTTCTTACAGTTTAATTTTATGAATACGATTACTTGTTTGTAGGGTTACTATAACAAAATGGTTTATTTTTGGCAGCTTTTTTCTTTTTATATCGTATTTATATAGGTGCAGGTTATAAATTATGGTTTTAAGTGTATATTAGTATAAAGAGCTAATGACTACAAATTGTTTCATAATATAATTATTTCGATTCGATTTTCGATCTAATCAGCAAAATAGTAAAATCTTTATATAAATTAAATTTGTATCAGAAGAAAGTATTTATATCTTTTTTGCATTGTTTTTTTGCAACAGTGTTGATGTTGTGTTATGGTTATTCTTTAAATATAAAAAAAATAGAAAAAATCTTTGTTTTTTATGAGATAAGGCTTGCCCCAAGCGTTGCAAATGGGTAATTCCAAGAGAGAGCTTTTTAATTATTAGGGGCTACGTGTTTCTATTTCAATATTATCGTTATAGAAATCATTAATAAAGTTTGGTTAAAAGCATATTAAAGTTTTGCTGTCGGGAGTGGTGGATGTTTTCTCGTCTGTTCGGTTTTATGTCTGCAGACATGGCGATTGATCTTGGAACTGCCAATACATTGGTGTATGTAAAAGGTCGGGGAATAGTTTTGAATGAGCCTTCAGTGGTTGCAATTGCTGAGGTTCGTGGAAAAAAACAAGTGTTGGCGGTTGGTGAAGAAGCCAAAAATATGGTAGGGCGTACTCCTGGCAATATTACAGCTATTCGTCCTATGCGTGATGGGGTTATTGCTGACTTTGAAGTCGCAGAAGAAATGATTAAGCATTTTATACATAAAGTGCATAATCGTCGTATGTTTGCTAGTCCACAAATTGTTATTTGTGTTCCTTCTGGGTCTACAGCAGTAGAAAGACGGGCTATTCAAGAAAGCGCAGAGGGTGCTGGTGCACGCAGGGTTCAATTGATTGAAGAACCAATGGCTGCAGCTATTGGTGCAGGGCTACCTGTAACAGAACCTTCTGGCAGTATGATTGTCGACATTGGTGGTGGCACCACTGAAGTGGCAGTGATCTCTTTAGGAGGGATTGTGTATTCTCGCTCTGTTCGCGTTGGTGGCGATAGAATGGATGAAGCCATTATCGCATATATACGCCGTCATCATAATTTATTGATCGGTGAAAGCTCTGCTGAAAAAATTAAGATGGAGTTAGGTGCTGCAATTGCAACGCCTTCTGCGGATGGTGGACCTTGGCGTGAAGTCAAAGGCCGTGATCTGATGAATGGTGTGCCTAGAGAGGTTTTGGTTTCTCAAGAGCAAATCGCAGATAGCTTAGCAGAACCGATTGCGCAAATTGTTGAAGGTGTTTCTGTTGCTTTAGAAAATACTCCTCCTGAATTAGCAGCAGATATTGTAGATAAGGGAATTATGCTAACAGGTGGTGGGAGCTTATTATCTCGTTTTGATGATGTGTTACGCCAGGCAACAGGATTGCCAGTAATTGTTGCAGAAAATCCTTTAGATTGTGTTGCTCTTGGAACAGGGCGTGCATTAGAAGAAATGAAACGTTTGAGAAATATTTTAACAACAATGTACTAATTTGATATTGTCTATTTAAAATATTTGTATTTGTTGAATAGTGTGTATTGTTTAAATACACACTATTCATATATGAGCTATAAACCACTGTCATTATTTGTTATTGATCATGATCCCTTTATCTATTCATATTCAACAAGGTTTAGCAAAATTGGTGTTACCATTTTTGTTTCTGATGGCTTGTTTAATTATGTTGCTTGGTCAAGCGCAACCTAAATTTATTGAAACGGTGCGTTTGAAAGTGACGGATTTTTTAGCTCCTGGATATGCTTTAATAGAGGAACCATTTAACCTTTTTTATAATTTTGCTCGTAATATCAAAGATATGCAAAATTTATCTGCTGAGAATCAGGCATTAAAGGAAGAAAATTTACAGCTCCGACGTTGGTATCATGTTGCTATGGGGTTGGCTAATGAAAATATTATGTTAAAGAGCCAACTTCATTGGATTCCTGATCCTGCATTATCCTTTGTTACGGCGCGTGTCGTTGCAGATGTGAGCGGAGTATACCATAAAGCAATTTTAGTGGTTTTAGATGATAATCATTCTGTACAACCTGGACAAGTTGCTTTAGATGGTTTTGGGTTGGTTGGACGGGTTACCGAGGTTGGTAACCGTTCTGCACGAATATTATTAATTAATGATGATTCTAGTCGTATCCCCGTACGTTTATTAAATTCACATGCGCAAGCTATTATGGCTGGAGATAATAGTTTATATCCGAGGTTAATTTTTTATCCAGAAGATAAACATCCAATCGAAGGGGAAAAAGTGGTTACTGAAGGGCAGAGTGATGCGTTGCCGTCGGGAATCCCTATTGGATATGTACATTATTTAAAAAAAGGGCAACCTATTGTTGTTCCTTACTTACCGTTGGATCATCTTCGAATTATAAGAATTTTTGATTATGGGAATAATAAAACTATAGCACCAGAGGCTCCTGGAAGAGTAACACCTCTTGGTAAAAAAGCACGTCAAGGACCTGTGGCAAGTCCAACAATGCTTGGACGTGATGAATAATGATAAAAAAAGACAATACACATATTTTAAACGATCATAAAAGTCCTGGTATCAGGCCATCATTTAATAAATTACAACGTATAGATATGGTCGTACGTTCATTTGTGCCTATGGCTTTTACGATATTTGTTGTATTGTTTTTATCGACCCCTTTTGATATTCCAGGTAGAAATGAATTATTGCCTGCAATTGTCGTGGCCTCAGTTTATTTTTGGTCTATTTATCGACCTAAATCAATGCCTGCGGTGGGGGTTTTTTTCTTAGGATTTTTGATTGATTTATTAAATTTTTCTACACCAGGAATAGTAATTTTAATATTATTGATTACTTATGGAATAGGGGTTACACAGCGCTTTCGCTTAGCTAAGTATAATTTTTTATTGATCTGGTTAATTTTTTCTTTTCTTGCTATTGGCGTATTTTTATTACAATGGATTTTAACTTCTGCATTTAGTTTGAAAATGATGCCTTATACTTCGTTTTTATTTGAAATTATTTTTGCAATTGGGATTTATCCTTTGTTATCAATTGTATTTACGTGGGCGCATCGAACCATTGCAAATCCTGGGAAAGTATAAGTTTTACGATTCAAATGAAAAAAAAGAAATCCTTTCATGGCAATAAGCAAGAGCAACAAGATGCACACTCATCAAGGCGTGTTTTTTCTCGTCGAGCATTATTGTTAATTGCGACACAAACGGGGATTTTATCGTTATTAACAAGCCGTCTTTATAAGTTGCAAATTACTGAAGGCGATAAGTATATCCAAATGGCTAAAAATAATTTAATTAGCAAGCGGTTATTATCCCCACCTAGGGGGAGTATTTATGATCGTTATGGAGATGTTGTCGCAAACAATAAAATTAACTGGCGTGCTTTATTAATTCCAGAAGAGACCAGTAATTTATCGGATGTTATTGAACGGTTTAGTCAGCTTATTACATTGGATGAACATGATTATGCCCGTATACAATGGGCAGTAGATCATCAAAGGCGTTTTATTCCTATTATGTTAAAGGATTTTTTATCTTGGGATGAAATGGCGATGATTGAGGTCAATTCACCCACTTTGCCTGGGGTTATTATTGATACAGGGACAAAACGCGTCTATCAAACAGGTCCTTTACTTGCTCATGTCGTGGGATATGTGGCTCCGCCTAATGAAAAAGACGTAGCTGCAAATCCAATTCTTGCTTTACCAGGAATTCGTGTAGGGCGTGCTGGAATAGAAAAAACACAGGATGATGTTTTACGCGGAACTGCGGGTGAAGTTGAAGTTGAAGTTGATTCCGTTGGGCGTATTATTACGACATTAGGGCGTAAAGAAAGTATTCAAGGGCAAGATATTCAATTAACCCTAGATGCACAATTACAACAAGATGTTAGTGATTTAATCGGGACAGAATCTGCAAGTGCAGTAGTATTAAATTGTAAAAATGGTGAGGTCATGGCGATGGTGAGTAATCCTTCTTTTGACCCATCTTTGTTTGATAGTGGTGTCAGTCATGCACAATGGAAAGCGTGGATGAATGATGAACGTAATCCTTTGATGGATAAAAGTGTTGCAGGATTATATCCCCCTGGATCAACATTTAAACCTGCTGTGGCACTTTCTGCATTAGAAGCAAAAACGATTACAGAGAATGATCGGATTAATTGTCCTGGTTATTATGATTATGGAGGCACACGTTTTCATTGTTGGAATAAGTATGGGCATGGTTCATTAAATTTACATGAAGCGTTAAAATACTCTTGTGACGTTTATTTTTATGAAGTTGCACGTAGGACAGGAATGGATGCTATTCATAAAACTTGCCAAAAATTAGGACTTGGAGTTTCTTTGCCTATTGAACTAACTCATGTGAAAGCAGGTTTAATTCCAACACCTGTATGGCGAGAAAAAAATGGGCATCATTGGAATATCGGGGATACAATTGTTAGTGGTATTGGTCAGGGATTCGTGCATGTCTCTCCACTACAACTTGCAACATATACAGCACGAATGGCAACGGGGAAAATTGTTGATCCTCATTTAGTTCGTGCAAGAGATAGTAAAATTATACCAGAAGCGAACCCCGATTTTTGGAAAACGATTAATATTAAACCAGAATTTTTAAAAATGGTACGTTCTGGAATGTATGCGGTTGTTAATGAGCCCAGAGGGTCTGGGGCAAAAGCAAAAATTAATTATAATGGGATGCTTTTGGCAGGAAAGACAGGTACAGCACAAGTTAAAAGAGTATCGAGAGCACTGCGTGAGAGTGGGCATTTTAATTCAGCGAATTTGCCTTGGAAATATCGTCCTCATGCTTTATTTATTTGTTTTGCGCCTTATAATGATCCACAATATGCTATTTCAGTAATTGTAGAACATGGAAACGCAGCGGCATCTGTTGCGGCCCCGTTAGCAAGAGATATTATGTTAAAAACGTTGCGTAGAGATCCCGCAAACAAGCAAAAACGCGTAACAGATCAAGTCACACCTGAAGATAAAGAACAACAAGAACCTAAAAATCCTCAGACTTCCTCTGATGGACAACATGATTAGGTGCCTTATATATTCTTAATGAAGAGTACAATAAATGGTTTTTGAAAAACGCTTATTAAGAGCAGAACCAAACTTAAAAATCTTAGGAAAATTATGGCGTATTAACTGGTTATATGTTGGGTTAATTTGTTTGTTGGCAGGGGTTGGATATATTGCTTTATATTCGGCAGCTGGAGGCTCTGGCTATCCTTATGCTCGTCCGCAAATGATGCGGTTTGCTATGGGATTTGTGATTATGATCTCTGTTGCAGTTACCCCGTTACGTTTCCTTGCAAAGCTTGCTTGGCCTTTATATGGTATTGGTATTGTGTTGTTGCTTGCCGTATTACATATGGGACATGTTGGTAAGGGGGCAGAACGATGGATTATTATTGGGGGTATTGCTTTGCAGCCCTCGGAATTAATGAAAATTGGTTTGGTTCTTTTGTTGGCTACGTGGTTTCACAAAATTAGCTGGAAACAAATGGGAAATCCATTGCGTCTGATTATTCCTGCCTTTCTGGTTTTACTACCTGTTGTGTTAATATTAAAGGAGCCTAATTTAGGAACTGCGGTAATTGTTGGATGTATTGGCGCATCTGTTTTTTTTGCAGCAGGGATGCGTTTATGGTTAATTCTTTTATTTGTATGTCCTTTACCTTTTGCTTTTGAATTTATTTATAATCATTTGCATGATTATCAGAAAGCTAGAATTACAACTTTTTTACATCCCGAGAGTGATCCATTAGGGGCTGGATATAATATTATTCAATCAAAAATTGCACTAGGTTCTGGAGGAATGTGGGGACAAGGTTTTTTACATGGGACGCAAGGACAATTAAATTTTTTACCTGAAAAGCAAACAGATTTTATCTTTACCATGCTATCAGAAGAATGGGGCTTTGTTGGTGGGGCATGTGTTATTGGTTTATTATTCTTGCTTATTTTAGGAGGAATGATTTTTGCAATTCGTTCTAAAAACCAATTTGGTCGTTTGTTGGCATTGGGGTTAACAATGAATTTTTTCTTTTATTGTGCTGTTAACTTATCAATGGTTATGGGGGCTATTCCTGTAGGTGGTGTACCATTGCCTATGGTTTCTTATGGTGGTTCTGCTATGTTAACGGTGATGTTTGGATTTGGTTTGTTATTATCAGTACAAGTGCATAAAGATTCGACATTTGGAATGGAAAAGACAAGTGAGGATTAATCATCATGTCTGGTATTTTGCCACCAACACTAAAAATAAGTTCTGCGTATATAAATAGTCTTTATCAAGCAGGGCCTGTTTGGACAAAAATTAATCATTATCCTAGTGGAATCCCTAAAAAACTGCATCATTTAACGTTAATATTATTGAGTGCATATAATCCTGGTGGCCGTTTAAAACCTTTGGGGTGGAATATATGTATGATGAAGAAATTAAAACAATATTTAGTAAAATATGAATATTATGAAGGGACTGGATCGCTAAAAAACATCTCTGAACCGCTCTTAATGGTTGCGGTAGATCCACGAAAAGCCATTTATTTGGCAAGAAAATTTCGTCAGAATGCTGTTGTTCTTATACGAAACCAACGGCGATCAAAACTTATATTTTTAGCTTAATACTTTATTTTATTAGTTATTCTATAACAAACTAAGAATATTACGGAATGTGGTCGTTGATTTAAATTATTATGTAATAATTTAAATCAACTATCCTATTTAAATAATTTTATAAAATTGATTAAAAGATTAAGTTAACGGCCATCTGTGGTTGCACAAAAGAGTTGGTATTATGACCATCAACCGTTAATGCGGTACCAAAGATGAATCCAATTGTTGGGGTTGGGTTATATTCAATACCAGGTGCAATTTGGATATCATGGGAAGCAGCAGTAATATTGCGTTGGAATAATCCATCTGTATATGCGCCTCTCATTCTTGTACCTTTTGCCCAATCATATTGGAAGTCCCAGGCTAGCACCCATTCTTTTGTTATTCCATACTCCAAAGAGAATCCCCAGTTGCCGAAAAGGCCAGATTTTGCATTTCCTCTGTAGCCAAGGTCCGTTCCATAGCTACTGATCCCTTTAATATCTGCTGAATTTAATGGTTTTCTTGCAACCGTCCATGCTCTTACGCGTAATGCATGATTGTAAATATTATAAGCTGCCTGTGACTGTAAACCAAATCGTAAAGCGTAAGAACCTGATCCCGCAGAATCAAGAACTCTACCTAAATTAGTATAATTTCCAGTAGGGAAATTCATGCCTAAATATGTGGTTAAGCTTGGAATATATCTAGAGTTGTTTTGGTTGATCCAACGATATTGTAATTCAACAGGAAGGTCAGAAATATGGATACTACTTGCTGTTGTTCTTCCATTCCAATAGTAATTAAATTGTGGAGTAACCTGAAAGGTTAGACGATCAGTAATACCATATTTGATCAGAATAAAACTATCTGCAGAATCTGTTCTATGTTTACTGTTTTTAACACTTCCATTGGCTTGATAGGCACCGCGACTGATGGTTGATTGGAAATAAGGCTCGATTGCCAGCATTCCTGCTTCGGTCACAGCTCCAGAAGGCGATAAAATGGAACCAGTATATCTTTGCACATCTAAAACGTTGTTAGAACTACTATTATCCGTTACATTGGTACTATTGGTGTTATTATCAGTTTCATAAGGTATAGGTTGTGTTGATTTTGCATAGCTATGTGGTGCTAATGCGCATAAAAATCCCATAGATAAAAAGGAAAATTTAAATTTTTGAGTATGGTTTAAAGAAAACTTACGAGAGGGGTATTTAAATAAAAAACGCATCAGCCTGTCTCCAAAAATGGGGAAAAAGTTAAGGTTGAAACGATAGTAAATCGTCAAATAGTTGGGTAATATATCAAGCTAATAAATATAAGGTAAAAATACTATATGTAAAAAACATAAAAGTCTTATTTACTTTTACTTATGTGCATGCATGACACAATGCTCAATATTGTTTTAATTTAAGATATTGTATATACAATTTTTTGTTAGAAACGGAATATATCGTGAATAATGGCTAATTATCGGCATCTTTTGGACGATGCCCAACAATAGCAGAAATTTTAATTTCGTGTTTATTACGCTTAATTTGTAGCTCTACTGCTGATCCAGGATGTGCCATGGCAATTGTTTTCATAAAAGTGCGTACTGTATCAACATGTTGTGTATTAATCATTTCTATTCGGTCCCCCACTTTTATTTTTGCATTATAAGCTGGACCTTTTTTATCAATATCGATGATACGTACACCATTATATTTATCGTCATCCCCTAAGGTAACCCCTAACCATCCACGATCAATAAATCCATTTTTACATAATTGTGTAACAATGGGTGCTACAATTTCTGAGGGAATTCCAAAACCAATTCCAACAGAACTGCCCGTTGGTGAAACAATAGCTGTATTTAATGCAACAACTTGTCCAGCTAAGTTAAAAGAAGGGCCTCCTGAATTTCCAGGATTCATTGGGGCATCAAGTTGTAAAAAATCATCAAAAGGGCCTGAACCAATATCTCGTCCTCTAGCTGAAACAATTCCAGCTGTGACGGATGAACCTAATCCAAAGGGGTTACCAGCGGCCAAGATCCAATCCCCAACTTCTACTTTTTTGCTATCCCCCCATTTAACATAAGGCAGAGGATGTTTGACATCGATTTTAATAACAGCAATATCTGTTAAAGAATCACTGCCAATTACAGAGGCAGGAAATTGTGTACCATCTTGTAAAGAAACGGTAATTTCATCTGAATTCCCAATGACATGTGTATTGGTGACAATAATTCCACTTGGATCAATGATAAATCCTGAACCAGCTTCGGTAATTTTTTGTTGTTGCTGATGTTGTCTTTGCCTAAATTCTTTTTCAAGAGGAGTACCCTTCACGGAGGGGGGAATAACTATTTTTTTTGAACGTTTGACAGGAACATCTTGTAATACAGCAATATTTACCACAGCAGGGACGACTTTTTTGACCAAAGGTGAAAAAGTTAAAGGTCCATATTCTACTAATAAAGGAGATGTTTTTGCTAATTCATCAGAAGGAATAATTTTTTCAGAAGCAGGAGGCGTATTGTGTTTAATAATATTGTCTGTTTTTTGTTTATCTTCTTGTGAAGCTGCAGTTTGCGTATGCATCACGATAAGAAAAATGGATACACTTAAAAATAAAGCTATTTTTAAATTGATATGAAGGTAAGAAAATGAAAGGGGCTTAATCATCTTCATTACAATTTTTGCTCTTTAATAGAAGAAGATAACCCAGGGTTTTCTGGCCAATGATGTTTTGGATATCGTCCTTTCATATCTTTTCTCATATCTTTCCATCCTTTGTTCCAAAAACGTTGCAGATCACTTGTAATCGCCTGAGGACGATTGGCAGGGGATAACAAACAACATTGCAACGTAATTGCTCCTTTTGCAATGGTGGGGGTGCTATTTATACCATAAAAATATTTTGCTGGAGCAGAGATTACAGGTACAGATTGCGTGTAATCAATATAAATTTTGTGATTATTTAATAATATTGATTTTGGTAAGAGTTTATTCAACTGCTGACAAATTGTGTATCCTAGATATGCTTCCAGCATTTCTGTTACATTAAGTTGCTTGACCTCTTCTAAATTGGTGAGGCCATTCATCCAAGGCAATAACCATTCGTCACATGTTTTTATTAAAGCATCTTCAGATAAGTCGGGGAATGCGTCAAAAGAAAAGTCTGATTGTGCAAGGTGGTATCTGGCTTGTAATTGTTTGCTTTGCGTATTCCAATCAAGTGTTTTGAATAAATTATTAGAAATATAATTCAGCAATACAGGTATGGCCTCTTTGCTAGATGCTGGGATATTGCGATCTTGTAAAGTCAATCTACCAAACTTAAGACGTTCACGTAGGATGACTTTGCCACTGATGGGATCTAGCGTTGTTTCTTGTTCAATTTCTGATCTTTGTTCGATGAAATTTGATAATGCTTGTAATTTGACAGGGAAAGCCAAGCAAATATTCGTGCGTTTATGCACATGCACGCTGGCAACGGCAAGGAGACTTTCTTTGGCAAAAGGGTCTTGAGGGGATAGGTGTGCTGCGCCGCCTCCAGATAATCGAAAAGAACCAATCTCGCTGCGCCTTTGGGCAATGCGGTCAGGAAAGGCCGCACAAATGAGTAACGATGGATTGAGTCCAGGTGGTTGAGTGGCAGAAATACGTAATCGATTGCGATAATCTTGGCTGATTTTACGAATACGATGCCATAATCCTTGATCATTCTTTGCTGTAGGCTGGCGCCGCACCCATCCTAAGCGTGATTGAATATCAACAGAGGCAGGATCTTCATGACGTAAAGGATCACGTTCTTCCAATAAAGCTGCGATATCAGCAGCCAGCGCTTTTTCTTCGTTTGATTGTGCGCTTAACATCATGCTGGCCAATCGTGGATGAGCACCAAATTGTGCTACTTTTTGACCAAATTGAGTAATATGTCCTTTGTGGTTTAGGCACCCTAGGAGAATTAAGAGTTCTTTAGCCGCTTCAATAACGCCAAGAGAGGGCTTGTCAGGAAAGGGAATATCAGAAATCTCGGTTCCCATAATATCTGACCAGGTTTGACAGACTAATAAAAACTCGCTGAGTTCAGCTTCGAGTATTTCTGGACGATCATGTAGTGGTAAGCTGCGCTCGGTCGCTTGTGTCCATAATTTATAGACAACACCTTCGCTTTCACGTCCAGCCCGTCCAGCCCGTTGTGTTGCTGCGGCTTTTGAAATGCGTTGCGTTTGTAATCGTGTTAATCCAGTATCTGCGTTTAATTGTGGCATCCTGCGATAGCCACCATCAATGATGATGCGCACGCCAGGAACAGTCAGAGAAGTTTCCGCAATAGAGGTTGCTAACACAATACGCCGTGGTGTTTGTTCTGTAACAGGGCGTAGGGCTTGGTCCTGTTCTGTTGCGGGGAGATCTCCATAAAGAGGGAGGATTTCGGTATTTGGAAGAGAAAGCAAGCCAATGGTTCTATGGATTTCCGCAGCTCCAGGTAGAAAGGCAAGAATGTTTCCTTTTTCCTCTTTATAAGCTTCTGTAATTTGTGCAGCCATTACAGAGGGAAGATCCCGAATATGTGTTAAATCTCTTTTGCGATGATGTGTGGTGATGGGATAGGAATTGGTTTTACTCTCAATAATTTCACATTGAAGGATTTCTTTTAAATTCTTTAAAGAAGGTGTTGCGGACATTGCGATCAGACGTAGGTCTGGGCGTAAATTTTGTTGTAAGTGACGGCATAGACCTAAACATAAATCAGCATCTAAAGAACGTTCATGAATTTCATCAAAAATAATCCCAGCAATATCGTCTAAAAGAGGATTATTGAGTAAATGCCTTAAAAACAACCCTTGAGTAACGACTTCTATTTCAGTATTGGCACTGATGACTTTATCCATACGCGTGCGATAACCAATTTTTTGTCCGATTTCTTCGTTAAGTAAATGTGCCATTTGTCGTGCTGCTGCGCGGGTAGCAATACGGCGAGGTTCCAACATAATCAGCTTTTTGCTTTGTTTCCAAGGAGCATCCAGTAAAGCCAAAGGAACAAGGCTTGTTTTCCCAGTTCCTGGAGGTGCAACCAAGATCACATTTGTATGGTGATTTAAATATTCATATAGTTCAGGAAGTGTGGGTTGGATAGGTAGTGAAATATTTGGTATACTATACATAAGAATTCATGCGGATAAAGGGAATGAATAGAAAGTCTATAGCTGATTTATCTTTATCTTCTTATATAAAAGACAAAATATTATTTATCAAAGGATAGTTTCATTGCGCGCTTGGTTATTGTTTTTTCTTGGGGTTATTGGATTGATAACGCTGAGCCCTTATTCTGCTCTTACCAAAGAAACAGACGCAGTAATCAGTAAACATGACCAAACGACTATTCTTTCTGAGAGTGATACTTATGATGGTGCTAAAGAGCTTACGCTGGGATTGAGAATAAAGTTAGACCCCAAATGGCATACTTATTGGATTAATCCAGGGGATGCAGGGGAACCGGCCTCTGTTTCTGTGATAATAAATGGAGATAGTAAAGCGCAAGAAGGAAAGATTGAGTGGCCTTCTCCAGAGCCATTATCTGAAAATGGATTAATGTCTTATATTTACAAAGGAGACGTTGTTTTACCCTTTAAAGTCGCTGTCCCCGAAGAAAATAAGAATAAAGATTTAAAGATAAAGATTAACGCCAGATGGCTAGTTTGTGCGGATGTTTGTATTCCAGAAGAGGGTGAATTTACTCTAGAATTCCCAAAAGGTCAGGCTACGCCTTCCAAAGAAGCCCCTTTAATCCAGCAAGCTTTATCACAAAAACCTAAAAATAGTGCATGGGATACGCATATGATGCCCACAGGCATATTATGGGTAAAGAATGATGCAATTGACCCTGCACAGATTGCCAATGCGTGGTTTATGCCAGAAAAAAGCGGAATTATTGATCAAGTTGCCCCTCAAGTTCTCTCAGTTAAACAGGGGTTACTGACCTTAACGCTTCCTTTGGCTGGTAAAAAAGAGTTAGGAAAACCGATTAATGGTATTTTAGCGTTACAAGATCAGCAAAAACATATTCAGCATATCTATGTTCAACCTTCGATTGAAGCTTTATCAACGCAACCTCAAACAGGGTTACTTCTTTTGATAGGAAGTGCTTTTTTGGGGGGGATATTATTAAATTTAATGCCTTGTGTTTTTCCTGTTATTGCCATGAAACTCTTGTCACTCAGCCGTATTGGACAGGAACATATAAGCATTCGTTATAAAAGCAGTATTGCCTATACAACAGGGATTTTATGTTGTTTTATTTTAATGGCGCTTGCTTTTGTTGGATTGCGTTGGATGGGGTCTCAATTAGGATGGGGCTTTCAATTCCAATCGGTTGGATTTGTAGTGCTATTATGCTGGTTATTATTTGTAATTTCTTTGAATTTCTTGGGTGTGTTTAATGTTCAATTTTCTTTAAATGGCACCACTTCTGTTCGTTCATCTTCTGGTTATTCTTCAGACTTTTTTACAGGATTATTGGCAGTAATTGTTGCAACACCTTGCACGGCACCTTTTATGGGCATTGCAATTGCGGGTGCTTTAAATGCACCTTTATGGATCAGTATTTTGATTTTTGTTGGAATGGGATTGGGGTTGGCATTACCTTACGTTTTGTTTGCTTGTGTACCCTCTTTTGCTCGAATTCTACCCCGTCCAGGATTATGGATGGATATTTTAAAACAATTTTTAGCTTTTCCGTTATTATTAAGTTGCTTATGGCTGGCTTGGGTGGTGTATCAACATCAACAACCCATGAGCTTTCTTGTATTGTTGACTGGGTTTATAGGGTTAGGGTTTGTTGCTTGGGCTGTTGGGCTTATTCAACAGCTTTATATGCAAGGGACGTATCGTATTTTTCGTATTTTAATCAGTTGTTTTGCTTTAATTATTTTATTTGTATTAGGTGTCAGCTTTTATCTATTTGTCCATGATCAACTTAATCAAGCTGTGGCTCATTTAAAAGAAGATGCTATTCCATTTTCTGATCAAAAACTTGCAGAGCTACGAAAAGAGCATAAACCTGTTTTTGTTAATATGACGGCCTCTTGGTGTTTAACCTGCATGGTAAATGATAAAGTAGCTTTATCTTCTGAAAAAGTGCAGAACGCATTTAAAAATCAACATATTACCTATATGGTTGGGGATTGGACGCAATATGATCAATCTATTGGCAATTTCCTAAAAGCACATGGACGAGAAGGGGTGCCTTTATATATTTATTATCCAGCCGAGGGTAAGTCAAAGATTTTACCTCAAATATTAACGCCGAATATTGTGATAGATTATTTATTTGATCCTAAGAAATAGTTTAAAGTATGTTAAAGCTCTTTTAATAAATAATTCTTAATAGTTACCAAATTGAAAATTATCGTCCTTTAAATAATAAATGACTGCTTTTAAAATAGTATCCCTAGTGGCATTGGGATGGTGGGTAAGTGTGTTATCAATGATTTCATAAAATATCGGAACTTCTATAAATGTTCTGAACTCACCATTGTCGCTCATCTCAAACGATTCATCGCGATTTTCAGCAAGATAATAGTTCTTATTGATAATATCTGTTGTAGAGTCTATATCGAAATTTTTATCCACATATAACCAGCCAACATCTGGTAAAGTTTTTATTTCAGATAGTAACCCATCTAATCCTTTAATTTGTCTCATAGAATATTTCCAAATATTTTCTGTTTGTATTTATGAGAAAATTGATTAAAAACAGATTTTTTTGTGATTGCATCACATGGTGATAGGAGCTCTCCATAACAATGCATCTAACTGTCGATCCATGGAAATAAGCAATTGCTTTTTGAATCCATTTGTTTAAAAGGATGATGAGACAATCGTCCCAATGCTCTTCAGGGAAGAAAGCATCTTGACTTAATTGAAAATATATTTTTCCAAGTACTGTCGTATTATGATTGGTATCGATATGAGTTCTGATGGTTGGTGGGGATATAATTAAGTCGAACATATTAAGGTGAGATCTTTAAAGGAATTATTGTAATTATTTCTGATTTTACAGTATATTTTTATATATAACGAAGTAAACTAATAAATAATAATCACATTTATTTTTCAAAATAATAATATTTTATTTACATAAAGGATTGATAAGATGGAAGTTGGGTTATTTATTCCCTGTTATATGGATGCGTTGGAACCAGAGGTTGGGATATCGACTTTAAAACTGCTTGAGCGTTTTAATGTAAACGTAACCTATCCATTTGATCAAACTTGTTGTGGGCAACCTATGACAAATACAGGGTGTCACAAAGAGGCAGCTGATACAGAACGATTATTTGTAAAGAATTTTTCCCAATTTGATTATATTGTTATGCCATCAGGCAGTTGTACCAATCAGGTAAGGCATCATTTTGATGCAATTGAGCAAACAAATGAAGTTCAACATGTGCGTAAAAACACGTATGATTTAGTTGAATTTCTTCATGATATACTAAAAGTTGAGGCTTTCCCATGGGCGAATTTTCAACATAAAGTAGCTATTCATTATAATTGTAATGCGCTTCGTGGGTTACGACATGCCAGCATGTCTGAGCGTCGAGAGCCTTTTTTTTCAAAACCTAAAGCGTTGTTAGAAAAAGTTTCTGGGATTGAATTTGTTGAACTTGATCGTCCAGATGAGTGTTGTGGTTTTGGTGGAACTTTTTCTGTTTTTGAAGAAGGTGTTTCTGCTAAGATGGGGCAAGATAAAGTGATGGATCAACAAAGAAGCGGTGCAGAATATGTTGTTTCTGCGGATAGTTCTTGTTTAATGCATCAAAAAGGATGTGCAACACGTATGGGAATTAATTTGCAATATGCACATATTGCACAAGTGTTGAATGGAGATTTATCATGAGCGATCTTCAAAACGAAGCACAACCTAGAGGCGCAAAGGTTAAGGGTCGTCATCCTGTTGATCAATTAGAAGCAGCTAATCGTTTTATTGCTGCTCATGAACATCAAAAAATGCACGATCAACGGTTGTGGGATTTGCGTAAAAAACGGGACGCGCAGATGCATCTTATTCCCGAATGGGAAGAATTGCGTGAACTGGCTTCGGAAATAAAAGAACATACTTTAGATCATTTAGCGGATTATTTAGAAGAATTTGAACGCAATGCCACTGCTAATGGTGTGCATGTTCATTGGGCGCAAGATGCTGAAGAAAGTAATCAGATTATTAATGATATTTTAAAACAGCATCAAGCCAAGACCTTGGTTAAAAGCAAATCGATGCTAAGTGAAGAATGTCATCTTCGTCAATTTTTAGAGAAATCTGGGGTTACCGTTATTGAAACGGATTTAGGGGAGCGTATCCAACAATTAGATAATGAAGATCCCAGCCATGTGGTTGTGCCAGCCGTTCATAAAACCAGAACTGATGTATCCAAAGTTTTTGTGAAAACCTTGCATGCTGAGCAAGGGAATAATGATGTTCATTATTTGGCGGAAACACAAAGAGAAACAACACGTCCTTATATTCTGAATGCTGATGCGGGAATGACAGGTGGTAATTATTTAGTTGCAGAAACAGGTGCCGTTGTTGTTTGTACGAATGAAGGGAATGCGGATCTTTCTGCAAATACGCCACCATTACATATCGTGACGGTGGGAATAGAAAAAATCATTCCTAAAATGGAGCATCTAGCTGTTTTTATTCGTCTTTTGTCTCGTAGTGCTTTGGGGTCTCCAATTACACAATATACGTCTTATTTCCGTGGCCCTCGTAAGGGTGGGGAAATGCATGTGGTATTGGTGGATAATAGTCGCTCCACACGGCTGGCCAGTAAAAAATTTAAACTAGGATTAAAATGTATTCGTTGTGGAGCTTGTATGAATACATGTCCAGTCTTTCGTCGTAGTGGTGGGTTAAGCTATGGGAGTACTTATGCAGGGCCGATTGGATTAATCTTAAGTCCTGGATATGATGCACATAAATATCGTAATTTGCCCTTTGCATCTTCTTTAAATGGAAGTTGTACGAATGTATGTCCTGTAAAGATTAATTTGCACGAGCAAATTTTTGCATGGCGTGAGACATTGGCAGATGAAAAAGAGCTCTCTTTATCAAAACGGATATTGATGACTTCGTTGGGTAAATTATTTGCTCATCCTAAAGCTTATCGAACCGCGGTTCAGACTGGGGATAAAGTTTTATTGTATTTACCTCATTTTATTGTTTACAATCAGTTGAATGCATGGGGTCGCCAGCGCGATTTGCCAAAGGCACCTAAAGAAACATTTCATAGTTGGTATGCTAAACATTATATGAAAAAAGGACAAGATAATGCGTAGCCGTAATCTAATTTTAGATAAGATTCGTAAATCTTGTAAAACTGAACATAATGCACCGCCTAAGGTTCCTTTTTTTCATATAGAATCAAAGGATTTAATTGCACAATTTAAGCAATCTTTGATTTTAATGGGTGGGCAAATTTTAGAAAAAGGGCAAGAAGACCCTTACGAATTTGTAAAATTAAAGCTTGCTGAAAGTAAGGTCGTTTGTTCTGTTGTTCCTGAAATTGAAGGGAATAGAAAATTAACAGAAGAAATCGTTCCAAATAGTCTGCATGATGTTGATTATGGTGTTTTACGAGCAAGTTTTGGTGTTGCCGAAACAGGGTCTATTTGTTTAACTGAGCGTGATTTATTTGTGAATACATTGGGATATTTACCACAACATTTAATCGTTTTACTTGACCCTAAACAAATTGTTGAAAATTTGCATGATGCTTATGCACGTCCCGAGTGGAAGCAAGTGCATTACGCTGCATTACATAGTGGACCTTCTGCTACTGCGGATATTGAAGGTGTTCTTATTCGTGGTGCACAAGGGGTTCGATCTTTATCTATTTTATTAATTTAGTAAAATTTATTAATAAATTTCATAAAATCAAATTTAGAGCTATCCACAAAGATTGCCTCTAAATTTGATATTAATTTTAAGAAAATAGGCTGGAAAAATCATTAAAGAATGATTGAATGTTACGGGCTGGTTTTCCTAATAATTTTTGCACATTATCAGTGCATATATCTCCCCAATTTTGACCATATGCATTGAAGTAATCATATAAGACATTTAAAGAAAATTCATCAATTCCAGTAGAAGCCATATGTTCGATAGCTGTATCTAAAGGAATCGATTGATACGTTATATGTTTATTGAGTGTTTGGCTTAATATTTTAGCAATATCATACATATTTAAAGACTCGGGACCAGTTAGTGTGTAAATTTTGTTTTCATGGCCTTTTTCGGTCAAAACTGTTGTTGCTACTTCAGAAATATCCCTAGTATCAATTAAGGACATTTTTCCATCTTTTAATGGCAAAGCAATTATCTGTTGTTGTGCAATGGTTTGGGCAGCCATCATCAGGTTTTGCATAAAGAAATGTGGTTTTAAAATTGTATAGGTTATACCTGAAGCTTGTAATTCACTGTCAGATAAAGCGTGAAGACGGCTATTAATTGTTGGGGCATCGTGAGCCGCTCCAAAAGCTGATAGTCGAACAATGCGTTTTACACCTGCTTGTCGTGCTGCCCAAACAACATTAGAGAATTGTTCTGGTGCTCTAGGGCTAGGAGGAGTTAAAGCAAATATTACATCAATATTTTCAAAGGGTTTTGATAAAGTTTTGGGTTTCTCAAGATCTCCTTCGACTAAAGAAACGATTGAAGATTTGAGGTGCGCCGCTTTGGTTCGATTCCTAACCATTGCTTTAACAGGGTGATTCTGATCTTGTAATTGTTTGATAATTCCTGAGGATATATTACTTGTTGCACCTAGGATTAAAATATTTTCTGTCATGTTATATTCCTTTTTATGGACCAAAAGGTCCAAAATTGTTTAAAAAAATACTAAAAATTTTATTTTAGTATACTTAACATCATATCTAATGCGTCATCTAAACGTTCTGGCTCTGGATTAGAACGGGACATTAGTTGAATTCCATGATGGGATACCGTTAAAAAGCGAGCAAGTTTTCTTGGATCTTTACCTTTGGGAATAGATCCATCTTCAAATCCTCTTATAATGGCAGAGGTTAATTCATCTTCAATCCCTTGAAAATCTTTTTTAATTAACGCCATTATTTCTGGATCATTAGAAGAAAATTCAGCGAGCTCATTGCAACTCATACAACCAAATGGTCTTTTTTCTTGACGAGCGTGTGTAAGGACCATCTCAAAAAATGCTTTGATAGAATCAAAAGAATTATCTTCGCTTTGTAAATATTTTCTGAGATTTATCATACGTTCTCTATGATACATATCAAGAGCAGAGAGAAATATATCTCTTTTATTACCAAATGTATTATATAAACTACTTTTGCTTAATCCTGTCTCCTTTAGTAAATCTGACATAGAGGTTGTCTCAAACCCTTTTTTCCAAAAAAGTTTCATAATGTTCAGTAAAACTTCTTTTTCATCAAATAATCTGGGTCGAGCCATAGAAACCTCATTTATCGCTTTGGAATGATTATATCAGTTATGGACCATAAGGTCCATAACTTTATTTTTTTTATGCTATTTTTATAATCGTGAATAGCTGTGTGATAAGAAATTCACGATTATAATTAATTAATATCCGTTTGGTGTTGCGGATACAGGAAGGGTTCCTAAACTACCAACAGGGAGGTTGCTGTTTGTTGTTTGATCAGGGGAAGGTTGTATATTTTCCGAAGCTTTAACACTATCGGGTTTTCCACCAGGAAAGACAGCACTGAGGTCATCATCATCACTATTAGATTTTGTTTGTTGTGATGAAGTATTGCTGTTGGATGGTGTAGAGGAAGGAGTCGGCGTTGTGCCTGGTTTACCAAGATCTTGCGTTTTAATATCCCCAGCAATGGGGGTGCCTGTTGCATCAACAATCCATTGTTGTAAATGTTTACGAATTTGAAATTCTAATTCTACATTCATATCTTGCATCAATTTTTGTGTAGCATCATACAGATTGCCTTTGCTACTTGCAGCACCTTTGGAAGAATCAATATTATAGGTGTGGTTTACACTCGCATTGATAGATGCCACTTTGGTATTATTGTTATTGTAAATATTAAAAGTAACATCCATTTGCCCATAAATTCCATTATGGCCTTGTTCCTGTAATGATGCACGATTAATAGTGAATGTCGCATTTCCAGAAGAACCCCGTGCTTGAAAGCGTGTATTTGCCATATTTTGTAAGGCTACTGCTGGTAAAACGGGGCTAAGATTTGTAACATCACGAGGATATTTTTGATTTTCAGTTAGATTTTGCACGGTGATATGATTAACATTAAAGAAAATAGGCGTTAAATAATCATAGGTTAAGGGTGCAAAAGTTGCTGTATCATCATGAGAGCACGCTGTTAATCCAATGATAGGAGTGATGAGTAACAGTGCAGAGGTGCATAATTTTAATTTGAATGAGCGTGTTTTTTGTTGTTTTAATGACATTTCATATTCCTCTACTTAGAATAAAAGATAATAACAGACATTATAGGGTTAGATGGAACTATAGAGATATTTATAATGGAATACATACACATTTTATTTTTATAAGTGAATTAAATTTCATTTTGATTAAATATGAAATGATAATTGCAAAATTCGCAATTCATGGTGATATTTCCATTATCGTTCATGTTGTTTAGGTCATCTTGGCTAAATGTTTTTAAAAGATTTTCTAAACGAGAACGAGAACAACGACAACCATAAGAAACAGGCTTTGGCGTTCCTATTGAAATAGAAGTGCTGTTAAACAAACGATAGAGTAATTGATTGTTTTCTAAATTTGGATCCAGCATTTCCTTGGCCGTGATTGTTTCAGCCAAAATGGTTAATGTATTCCATTCTTCTTCTTCATTGGCGACTTCATTTTCATTTTTTAGAACGATAGAAGGATCATTGGCGATTTTTTCCAAGATTAACCCAGAAGCTTGCCACCCATTTGGGGTTTGTTCACAATATAAACGGATCCAACAGGATAATTGCTCGCTACTTGCGAAATAGTGACTGGCCATTTCAGATAAGTTGTTGCCAGTAATTTCGACCATACCTTGATAGGTATCTTTGTCATTATGCAGGTCAACAGTTAAGGCAAATAATCCAGTTCCAAAAAGTTCTGCTGCATTTGCTTCTTTGGGAAGTTGAGCAACTTTTTCTTCGTCAAAACGTGCATAAAAACGCAATTCACCTTGATGCGTGCAATCAACAACGAGTAATGAAACGGCACCTTCTCCTTTAACTTGCAAAGAAAAAGAGCCTTCAAATTTTAATGCTGCTGCTAATCCTGCAACCAAAACTAAAGCCTCTCCACCTAATTTTGAGACAGAATAAGGGTATTGATGGCGTTCTAGTAAAGTATTTGCAAGTTTATCAAGACGGATGAGGCGTCCTCTGGCATACGGGAAAAAGAAAGGGGTGATGCCTGTAGGGATCGTTAAATCAGGAACATTTGGGCGATCGGAAGTATGTGTATGTTCAGTCATTATTTTGTTTCTTTTTTTGTGTCATAAAGGATTGATATATTGTTTTTAACTGTTTTTTGATAGTTTTTTTATTGTTTATGAGGTCACTATTTTTGTTAAATCTAAAATAGCTTTTAAAACGCCATGAAGGACGACTAACCCATTGGCAGTTTTCTCCATCAAATTGACCAAAGAGTATGTCCATGAATATTATAGATGACCACATAAATTGAGGTTGTTTAAAGATTTTCATTTTCCATAAATCATTATTTTAAAAACGAAAACTAATCGTATTCGGTGGTTCAATGGTAAAATTGGATACATGGTCTGCGGTATCATCATCATAATCATACAACCATTGTGGATTGATAATTATAATCTCTTCTAAAAGGACAGCATCTTGTGTGACTAATGAAATGATTAAATTATGAACTTCTTCTTTATGAGCAGATGTGAAAATTACATAATATGGATAAACTTTAAAAACTTTATCGAGAAAACAACCGTTAAGAATGCAATCAGTCTTATACCCTTTTAAATAAATGATGCTTTTCCCACTGGACTTACCATTGGGTTTAAAGATTGTCCTGATATCTAACTCATTTTTCACAATAATATCAATAGACATGAAGGCCTTTAAGGTATCTAGAATCAAAAATGGATCTATAAGTATAGTATAGATCCATTTTATTGATAGAGAGATAAGATGATTAAAAAATCTTATTGATCGGAGCCATATTGACGCCAATCATCACCCATCATAGACCAAATTAAAATGGCTTTATGTGCGTGAAGACGATTTTCAGCCTCGTCAAAAACAACAGATTGGCTGCTTTCGAACACTTCTTCTGTTACTTCTTCACCAATATGGGCGGGCAAACAATGTAAGAAAATAGCATCTGAAGCGGCTAAATCCATTAAATCACGGTTAACTTGATAAGGCGCAAATGCTTTTAAGCGCGCTTGTTTTTCATCATCACTGTCTGACATGCTGACCCAAGTATCGGTTACAATTGCATCAACGTTTCTTACGGCTTCTCTGGGGTCGGTTGTCACGTTAATATTGCCACCATTTATTTTTGCCCAATTTAATACTTCTTCTGAAGGGGGAAAAATAGTAGGCGTTGCAAGATTTAACGTAAACTCAAATTGTGTTGCAGCTTCGATTAAAGAGCTGGCAACGTTATTCCCATCTCCAAGCCAAGCAAGGGTACGACCTTTAATAGGACCTTTATGTTCTTCAAAAGTCATAATGTCAGCGATGATTTGTGATGGATGAGAAGTAGGGGTAAGTCCATTAATAACAGGAACAGAGCTCAGTTTCGCGAGCTCTAATAAATCAGCGGTACAGCCTGTTCTAAGTACCATTCCATCCACAAAGCGGGATAAAACACGTGCGGTATCAGCAATTGTTTCACCACGTCCAATTTGCATATTATCTGTTGATAAAACAACAGGATGCCCACCGAGCTGATGGATACCAACTTCAAAAGATACACGCGTTCTGGTTGAAGGTTTAGAGAAAATTAATGCAACACTTTTCCCTTGTAGTGGGACCGCAGGGTGTAAAGGGTATTTTCTATTTTCCTGCATATTTTTCATTTGCTTACCCAAAGCAATCATATCGTGCAAATCTTGTTTGGATAAATCACGAATATCAAGGAAATCTTTGCATTTTTTATTTTTTGTACCGTTTTGATGAGGTTTTGATAAAGAACTCATTAGTTTTGTTCCGTGTATTTTAGTAATTGCTCTGCTGCCGCAGCTAAACGATTCACACCTTCATGGCATTCTTCTTCATTAATAATTAATGGAGGAATAATCCGAAGAACATTATTGCCAGCTGCAACTGTTAATAAATTTTGATGTAAAGCAGCGTTTTGAATTTCGGCTGGAGGTAGTTTCCCTTTAAGACCCAGCATTAATCCTTTACCTTTTACTTCTTCAAAAATAGCAGGATATTGAGAAATTAATTTTTGCAGTTCATTTTTTAAGTAATTTCCTGTTTTAATGATGTGATCTAAAAAACCAGGGGCTAATAATATATCTAAGACTGCATTTCCAGCTGCGCATGCTAATGGATTTCCGCCAAAGGTTGATCCATGGGATCCAGGGGTTAAATATTTTGCAATCGATTCTTTGGCTAAAAAAGCCCCCATTGGCACACCACCAGCAATCCCTTTTGCTAGGGACATAATATCAGGTTCTATATCTGTCCATTGGTAAGCAAACATTTTACCAGTACGGCCCATACCACATTGGACTTCATCAAATCCTAAAAATAAACCTTTTTCATCACAGATTTTTCTAAGCTCACGCAAAAAATCTTCAGGAACAATATTAACGCCACTTTCCCCTTGAATAGGTTCAATTAAAAAACCAGCAGTATGTTCATCAACGGCTTGGGCTAAGGCATCCAAATTGCCAATGGGTATGTGTTTAATTCCAGGAAGTTTAGGCTCAAAACCTTCTAAATATTTTGAGTTTCCTGTGGCTGTTAAGGTTGCTAAAGTACGCCCATGAAAAGCATTTTCAAAGCAAATAATATCGGTACGTTCTGGATGACCGTTTTTAAATTGGGCACGTCTGATCCCTTTGATGAGGCCTTCATTGGCTTCAGCTCCAGAATTACAGAAAAAAACACTATCGGCAAAGCTGATTTCTACCAGTCTTTGGGCTAATTTTTCGGCCTGTGGAATACGATATAAATTGGAAACATGTAAGACTAATTGAGCCTGTTCTGCGATTGTTTTGGCGAGGTGAGGATGATTATGTCCAATAGAAGAAGTCGCAATGCCAGCACCAAAATCTAAAAATCGTCGTTTATCTTCCGTAAAAAGCCAAGCACCTTGACCTTGCGTAAAAGCAAGATTTGCACGATTATAGGTAGGCATAAGAACGGAAATCATGGTCACTCTTCTTCATAAATTTGATTAAAGAAAAGAATCATAATCTGTTATTGTTTTTGTAAAGTCAATTTTTTCTTAATATTTTTGTATATTTCTTATGATATGTTAAAAATATACTATAAAAATTAATATTCGATCATTTAAGTTTTAAGAGTATTTATTCTGTGACCATTCCTGACCTTCAAGAATATGCGATGACGTACTTGTCGCGTTATAATAACACTGAAAAAGGGTTAGCGCGTGTTTTGAATACAAAGCTGCGTCGTTGGGCGGTAAAAGCGGAGCAACAAGGTATGGAGTTATCAGAAATTGAGGGTGAATTGAAAAAAGGGCAACAGCAAATTCCTCAGATAATTACAAAAGTAAAAAAATTAGGAATTGTTAATGACCATTCTTTTTCAGAATATAAGGTAAATACATTGATTCATTCTGGGCGTTCACAAAAAGTAATACAAAATAAACTCTTGCAAAAAGGGGTTGATCTTGCGGTGATTCAATCGGTATTAGATCAATATCAAGATAAGGACGTGGAATTATTGGCGGCTTTGATTTATGTCAGAAAAAGACGTATTGGTCCGTTTCGTCGAAATGATCGAGAGATTAATATGGAAATGAAGCAAAAAGAACAGCTATCTTTGGCTAGGGGTGGTTTTTCTTTTGGAATAAGCGATCAAGTTCTGTCAATGGAGCAAGAAGAAGCTGAAGAAACAATACAAATGCTAAGGTCTTTATAGAAAGAATTTAGGTTATTACATAATGACGATATTTAGATCATGTATATTTCTTGTTGGATTATTACCTTTATTGGCAGCTTGTGGTGGGCGTAGTTATCATGGAGCATTGCAATGTGCCCCTTATGCAAGGAAATTAACAGGGGTTCAACTTAAAGGATCTGCATATACATGGTGGTATCAATCTCAAGGGAAATATTTTCATACAAATCGCCCTCAAAAAGGGGCAATTTTGGTCTTTCGTAAAACTTCGAAATTGCCCGATGGGCATGTTTCTGTTGTAAAAAAGGTTAAGGATTCTCGGACAATTATTGTTGACCATGCGAATTGGGAAGCACAACGGGTAAATCACAATGCTTCTGTTGTTGATGTATCTTCTCGTAATGATTGGTCTTTGGTTCGGGTTTGGTGGCCACCCACCCATAAATTGGGAACAAGAAAATACCCAACTTATGGCTTTATTGTGCCTGACAAAACATAAATTTAGAATATTAAATAATAATTTTGAAGATAGGTTTAATGAATAGAAGCACAATTGAAATAACAGCTTTCAAAAGGTAGCATTGATAAATCTATTCAAATAAGAAAACTTTTATATGATTAGAGGATGGGGTAGTTTTTAAATTTTTGCATAGAATATAAAATTATAGTATTACCCAAGCAATCAGGTTATGATATGTTTCTTTCCTGATTTTACATAAGGTTTCATTAAGATATTGAAATGATAAGATTATCATTCTTAACCCAAACATGAAGATGAGGATACTATGGGTAGTATGAGTATTTGGCATTGGCTAATTGTATTGATTGTTATTTTATTATTGTTTGGCTCAACCAAAGTATCTTCATTAATGGGTGACTTTGCTAAAGGTATAAAAGCTTTTAAAAAGAATATGGCAGAGGATGATACTTCGTCTAATTCTTCGACAACTCAACAAAATAAAACATTATCAGCATCAGATCATAAAGATGAATCTGTATCTTTTAATGAACAAGATAAAACGACAGTAAATTCTGATTCTGAAAAGAAATAATATAGTCAAAAATAACCCTTTTTTAAAGGGGTTAATGATAAAGGATATATAGTCGTTTATGGCTGTAATTTTTAAAAATGATCAAGCGCTTCCTAAAGATATAAGAGGGAGCGTTACTGCATTAGGGAATTTTGATGGTGTTCATCGTGGGCATGTTTATTTAATACAAAACTTGCGTCAACAATGTCCTGATCGTCCTTTGTCTGTGGTCACTTTTGAACCACATCCTCGTCAGTTATTTAATAAAGATGATGCGCCCTTTCGCCTTACAAATGCAGATGAGCGGAATGCTGTTTTAGCTGAATTAGGGGTGGATTTTATTTTTCAGATTAATTTTAATCAAGAATTCTCTTCATTAAGCGCCCATGATTTCGTTCACCAAATTTTATATGATAGTTTAGGTGTTACACATGTTGCATGTGGTAATTGCTTTGCTTTTGGAAAAAAGCGTAGTGGTAATATCGATTATCTTGCATCAGAAACAAAGACTTTAGGAATAGGATTAACCGTTGTTGATCCTTTGCGTGATGAGAAGGGGATTATTTCTTCCAGTCGTATTCGGCATTTATTAAGAGATGGGCATCCTAAAAAAGCAGCAGAGTTGCTGGGCAGAGTTTGGAGTATCCAAGCAATTGTTCAACATGGTGATAAACGGGGTAGAACAATTGGTTTCCCAACAGCAAACTTGTCTTTGGGTGAACATGTAGAACCAATGTGCGGGGTTTATGCTGTTAAAATTGCATTACCTAATGGAGAAATATGCACTGGTGTTGCAAATGTTGGATATCGTCCTACTTTTGGGCATCAAAATGAATGTCGTTTAGAGGTTAATATCTTTGATTTTGATCAAGATATTTATGGGCAAGAATTAAAAGTATGGCTTTACCATTTTATTCGTCCAGAAAAACGTTTTTCTGGTTTGGACGAACTGAAAGAACAGATTGTCAGAGATGCTTCAAGTTCTCGGGAATTTTTCAAGAATTTGGAATTAATTTAAGAATTTGTTGATTATGAATTGAAAATAATCTGTGAAATAGGCTATTGGTGTATTTAAGTAGGTTGTTGATCTTTGTAATATAAAGGTTAATAGTTGTTTTTATTTATTTTATTACAGTTAGAATGACATTATGACTGAATCCAAATCGACAGATCTGTATCGTGATACAGTATTTTTACCTTCTACTTCTTTTCCTATGCGGGGTGGTTTACCGAAAAAAGAGCCAGAAATTCTGGCGCATTGGAAGAAGATAGGATTGGATGAAGCCATACAGAAAAAATCTGATGAGCGTTTAGCCGCGGGTCATAAAGTGTTTACGCTTCATGATGGTCCTCCGTATGCAAATGGTCATTTACATATTGGTCATGCATTAAATAAAATTATTAAAGATGTGATTAATCGTGCTCATCGTATGAGCGGTGAGGTGGTTCGGTATATCCCTGGATGGGATTGTCATGGGTTGCCAATTGAATGGCGTATTGAAGAAG